>SPJY01030015.1:581263-727794 GCA_005191435.1 Raddia distichophylla | reverse complement strand
AGAATTACTGGGAATTAATCTGGCAGAGTACTAGCAAGGCATAGTAGGAAAGTAGGCAGAGTGGCTACAACAAGCAGCGACAGAGAGCAGGTCACAACTATTTAGCCGGAGGGTCAAAACCAATGTGCTGGAACCATGCCGCAAGGGCATCGTTTGTGCCTTGTGTTGCAGTGGTATTGGCTCTCAGGTCACGGGTAATGTCCTCGTGGTACCTAGTGTGATGGGCCAACGTTTGGTGAACGTGACCCATATCATCAACTAAAGTATCCATTCTCTGTCTCAGTGCGTGGATGTCATGCGCAAAAGGCTCGAAGTAGGAAGGGTAACGGGCCGACGAAGGTCCTCCCCGTCCTATCTCGGGTCCTTGCTCATGATGTGTGTGGGTCCATCTGGCATCATGCTGCCGTGAGCTACCGGCCTCAAAATTGTGCGTGCCCCAACCTCCGTACTCATGTGGAGCAACGGCGGATGGGTTCCATTGATCCCAACCCGCGCTAAATTCAGAGTGATGAGGGGCTGCATCTGCCCCTGTCCACGGATCGTGGTGGGGCTCACTGGGCTCATGTTGCTCTTGCTGCTGGCGTGCGCGGCTGCGGGTCACAGGGCCAGAGACACTATGCCTATGGGGCTCCAGGGCTCTGAAGTCGATGGTCAGCGTTTGGGCTCTGTAGATTCCGAGCCTTGGATTAGGCAAACGAATCTCTACAAAAGTGCCTGGAAATCTCATGAAATGAGCGTCCGACTCATCAACCCGAAGGATATGGTCTTGGGTGAAATGGTCCTTTCCTAGTGTTTGGATTGGTGTGTCTAGAAAGGCCAATTCACAATGATCTAATAATCCCATACCTTCCGCAATGTGGGTGATTAAGGATGTGCAGTCAATATTCCCCCTATGGCCAATCATCTCTACCCAGTGCGCTACCATATTTGCGATCGGATTGATGGGCTTTTTATTGACCATTGCAAACAGGTATTGCAGCTCATCAAGGCGCACAGTGCGCATGTCGGACCTTGAATTAACTACCATTGCCAGCCACCTATGCATGAACCTAAGAGTGGGGTTGTGAATATCGTTCATGCAGGGTTTGCTGTTGTTGCTATATTCTTTGCCAGAAATAGATTCCCAGAATTCATAGCGCCTAAAGCCAGCTAACCTATTAGGAGTAACTCTACACAATATGGAAAAGCCTAGATAACTAGTCAGGGTCTCTAAAGAGCAATCAAACTCTTCATTAAAGAGCCTAAAATAGAATCTACTCCCTCCATCTAAAATGCGTAAAGTACTAAGAAATTCAAGGGTTAGAAGGCGCAAACCTTTTTCAACGATGGGCGTAAAATTTTGCCATCCAACGGCTTGAAAAGCCTTGTTGAATTCGTCCAGAAGGCCGGTCTTGATCAGCAGCATTGGATCGTAAGTCCGTGTGTGCTGAAAAGAACGACGCCTCAGCGCTTCGAAGACTTGCCGCTCTCGGTCGGTATAGAGCTCGATTTGCTCCTCCGACACCAAAATCCGAGTTCCCGGAGCTGGGCCAGCCCCGGAGGTTGTTGGGGTTCTCGAATATGCTCCATGGTTCCCCGAAAATCGGGAATCCACAGACATTGTATCCCCAGATTGGCTCTCCACAATCTCGGTCGGAGTATGAGTCCGATCTGAGCTGGACGAGTTGAAGCGTTTGTGCACGCCCTTCGCTCCCTTAGCGATGGTGCGGCCAAACTTACCATACCATGATGATATTTTCCCTGCAGGGGTTAGGACGAACAAATACCCAAAGGATATGCGAAAATATTTACGGGATAGTCGTCCAAAATTAGTCGTCACAATTAGTTCTTTGCCTCCATAGAAATTCTCGATTTTTAGTTGACAGTATGCATGCAGTTGGAAAGCAAATATGCAGTGCAGAGGAGAGCTGCAGGTGAGATCATGCAATCACCGCAGAGGTGTGATCTCAACCTGCTGCATACCATCTTTTATTTTGGACTTTTTGAAAAGTTGATGACAAGTGGATCATTTATTTTGGAGGACCATCATATAGGTAGGTATGGTGGTATTAGAAAATATGTAGGGCTTCATGTTTTATGGTGGAATATCTAGCGAAGGTGTACGCTCAATTCCGAAGTGGAATTTGGCGTTACCAGATATGAAAAGGCTAGCAATGAAAAGGATACGCAAAGGAAAATGATTGGAATAGATAACACTTTGTTAAGAGGATTCAGGTTTTAACCCAACTTAGTTTGATCGAAACTACGAAAGAAGGCTCAAATCTTATGTTGGTAAGAAGATCATCTTAAGAAATTTAGAGGCAGATTTTTATGAAAACTTCCGGGTGAACTCAAATCTATGATCAGAAAGTCATGTTTCATGCTATATCACATAAGCCAACATATTAGATATGGTTAATCCTAATGAAGTGTATGCCACAATTGTAGGGTTATAACCAAGGAATAAAATTTATGCATGTCAACATAATACCGAGCAGGGTTATAGTTTAAAACATTTTCAACTTTCTTTTGTTGTTTTAGTGTTGTTTACTCATATTCGATATGAAATTGAGCAAGTGACAGAAAATTGAAATTACTCCCTCCGTTTTTTTTATTTGACGCCTTTGACTTTTTGTAACGTCTTTGACCATTCGTCTTATTCAAAAATTTAATGCAAATATGTAAAAAAAGGCATATTTAAAGTATCTCTATTTATAAAACAAATAAAAAAATGATATTTACAAAAATAATTTGAATAAGACGAATGGTCAAAGACGTGTTGAAAAGTCAAAGGCGTCAAATAAAAAAATGGAGGTAGTAGTGAGTAGTGAGGAGTGTACCAGAATTTTGTGATGACCATTCGGTGCAGAAGGAGGGTCGGCGGGCCAGGGTTGGATCGGCCGGCCTGGCTTTTGCCCAGTCAGGTCCAGTTTTTGTGTACTGGTATCTCCCTTCTCTGTACTTTATTACTGAAGTGCATATGTGTTAGCTAATAAGGTCGACCGGTGCAAAAAGTTGCACTGGTCGAGGCAAACAACGCTTTAGTCATTTCATTCCAAAACAATGTTGTAGGCGCATACAATGAAAGTAAAATTTTGAAAACAAAAATAAGCTCCTAATCCTTAATTCCACTCTAGCCTACCCCCTAAAGATCAGCCGGAGGGTCGTACCGCTGCGAACCCATCGCCTTAGCGTAGTGCTTAAGCTTGGCTATTGTGGACTTACGAAGGACAGAGAATTGTCGTCGTAATCCATCATGTTAATCTGAACTTCAGCCATCTGCTCCTCTAGATTATCCTGTCTTTGTTGCAAGGCAGTCACTAGGTTGCGCAGCTGGGGCTCATTGTGACATCCTCTATTTTGTCGTATGTCACTTGTATATTCAAAACCCTAAAACTAAAATAAAAGGGAATTGTTATATACAAAACCCTAGTTTAAACTATTTTAAATTAGGTTTAAGCCAAAACCCTAGCAAACCTTTTTGATCAATTCTGGAAAAAAAATCCCATAAATCATAAAGGCCACCATTTAGCCACCCTCCAAATTTCAAGTCCAAAGCCCGAAGTTAGCCTATGATTCTATAGAGTGTTACCATTCTGCCGGGAGCTCGTCGGACCCATGAAATGACTAGGAAACGTGGAAGAACCAAGCCCACACTTGGAGGATAGTTATTTGTGGCCCAAACCTGCCCAAAGCTAGAAGCCCAAGTCCAAATTCGCGGATTTGCAAAAATCCCAATTTGGGGGAGTCCTAAACCTATTCGGATTAGAATTTCAGCCCAATTCTAATTCTACCCAATAAGGGCCTGACCTAGGTCTACCAACACACTATATAAACACCCCAATACCCCCCTCACCTCCACAATAACTCGTGCAAGCCACATATCAAACCCTAGCCGTCAAGAAAACCCTAGACCGAGGAGATTTTTGGGGTAGATCTCATTGTGCTTTGCCCAAACCCAAGTGTAGATGGCTCCATTGCGAAGAGCTCGTCAAGGCGGTGTAGATGGATACCTAATTCATCAGTTTTGATGAAGAATTGCGCAAATTAGAGCTCGCCGAAGTTTGGTCGCGCCGCAGCCACCGCCTCGCCGCCGGCGAACTCGTCCAACGAGCCCCGCCGCGCGTTCCACGCCAGCCAACCACCGCGTGACACCTGGCCGCCCCGCCGCGTTCCAGAGCCATTAAATCGCATAAATAGCCTAGAATTTTATATATTTATTTGAGGTATATGTTCTATGGATAATGTTGTTTTCTTATGCATTTGCATCTACGTGTAGATTGTTCGTGTTCCCGCTGTTCGGCGTATTTCCAGAAGCTTTCCGAAGGAGGACCCTAAGAGCCGGAGTTCCCGCTGTTGGGATATTAAAAGTATAATTAAAGTTTAAAGTTAGTTTAATATCTGGTGTTGTGCCTTGTTTAGATTTTGCATCGACACCGAATGGAAGAAGATGACGTGGATGGAAGAGTGGAAGAGTTCTTTCAATTTCAAAATTTTCTTCATTCAATTGAATAATTGAAACTAAGTAATTCATAAATAAGAGGTCTAAGCTAGCTATAATAAGGCAATATTATAATGCAACTAATTTGTTTATGACTGTAACCTGTGCTTGAGTTGGATTATTTGGTTCATGCTTTCTTTAGCATGTGGTGTGTTGCCATCTTATTTGGATCTATGAATAGAGTGATAAAAAGCGTTTATAAAATTATTATATCTAAAGGATGTCTTACCGTTTAGTCTTCTATTCTATTCATTCTGTCTCAGCAGATGACCAGAGGTCGTGGAAGTGAAGCCCGTGGCAGAGTAAGAGGTCGTGGCAGGGGTAGAGGCCATGGACATGGAGTTTAGCCTATACCCATCAATCTTCAAGAAGAGCTGGATCAACCGGCCAATATGAGAATGCAGCAGCGTAGGGTGGTCAAGTCAATGACCCAGGGCAAGCCAACCAAGCAGCTGGCAATCAAGCAGGACCAGTCAATGTCGCTGCTCAAGATCCTCAACCGCTGCCTCAGCCACAGCATCAGCAGCCGCTACCACCACCACCTCCGCCGCCGACAGGACCAGCGCATGATACATTTATTCTCCAAGCCATCGTCGTAGACAATGCCAATGCCTGGGTTGCCGCAATCAAAGTTCAGATAGTTTATGGGGACTAGGCCACCGGAGTTTTCTGGCCGTGGAGACCCAATCGAAGCTGAAGACTGGGTCAAGAATGTAGAGAATAAGCTCTACTTGGCCAACTTTGATGACTACTAAAGCGTTCAGTACGCTGCTCATATGCTGAAAGGGAATGCTGCCCATTGGTGAGAGAATTACTGGGCCACCATCCCGGACTATGCGGACATGGGATGGGATGACTTCGTCGAAGTTTTCAAGAACCATCATGCCCCGATGAGTATCCGGGAAGAGAAGAAGCGCGAGTGAGGGACTGCGCCAGAATAACAGGTCCATTGATCAATACATCATCAAGTTCATCGAGTTATCTCGATATGCACCAGACCTAGTTGCTACTGAAAAGGCTAAGGTCTGGAGGTTCACTGAAGGGCTGGACACTTGGCATGGAGTTTAGCTGAAGCCGCTTCGATGTGAGACATTTGATGATGTGACTGAAAGGGCTCGTATCCTGGAGGGAGCCCAGCGCAAGTATAGTGATGAGAAGAAGAGGAAGTTCACTTCTCAGCAGTCAAGCAGCAATTCGAGGCCCTGTACTCATCAAGCTCAGAGTTTTGGTCAAGCTAAGAATCAGCCGAGGCAATATCAAAACTCTTGTTTCAAGCAAACCTTCACTCCTCAACATGGAGGCAATTCTCAGCAAGTTCGTTAGACGCCGCAAGCCGGAGGCCAAGGGCAGAATCAGACCAAGACTCCTAATGCTGGTGTGACATGTTTCAAGTGTCATCAGCAGGAGCATCTGTCTTATGACTGTCCACTCAACAAGGGAGGCCAACCTCAGTAGAATCAAGGAGGGACGCTTGCTCGTTAGCCACAGCAAAGGCAGAACCGTGGAAGTGCATTCAAGACACCCCAAGGAAGTGGACGTGTTAACCATGTCACTGCTGAAGAAGTTCAGAATGCTCAGGATGTCGTTCTCGGTACGTTCCTGGCAAACTCAATCCTTGTTTCTGTTTTATTTGATTCGGGAGCTTCGCATTCTTTTATTGCAAAGAAGGTTGTAGTTGATAATGGTTGGAGGGTAGTACCCCTTAGGTAGTCTTTGCTTATTTAATCGTCTAGAGGGGCAATGAATGCGAATGTGGGATGTCTGAATGTGGATCTAGACATTGTAGATTATAAGTTTCCCACTAAGTTTATCATGTTAGATTCTAAAGGCATTCAAGTGATTTTGGGGATGGATTGGTTGAGTAAGTATAATGGTAGGATTGATTGTGCTGATAGATCAGTAACCCTTACTACTTTAAATGGAGGGACCATCAAGTATGAGTCCTCGCATAAAGAAAGCCCGGTCGTCATGTTGCATCACCTGAAGATGATGCGAGGAGATGGAGAAGAGCGTCTGCCATTGGAGGAGACTCCGATAGTGAATGACGTAATGCCTTTCGGCGGCTTGGGCACTGGTGGGTCGGATGAGACTATGTCATAGATGCTAGGAATGGATTTTAGTGTCTTATCGGCCATGGCTAAATGTGGATGTCGAGTTGGCTCAAGGTGGTGGAAAGTGGCTAAGTGGGAGGAGGAAGAAGATGAATGAAGTGAATGGAAAAGCCTCCTCCCGTCGGTTTTCAAACGAGTGAAACTGTTCAGGAGCTATAAACCAAATGAGACGATCCACTTCAAAAGATTTTGAAAATGGGCGAAAAGGGGGGTCGGCCGACCTAGCCTCGGTCGGCCGACCGGCTTTCGGTCTGGCTCGAGTGCAATATTTTTAGGGAAGTTGGTGTACTTAGCCCATAGATTAATATTCAAATAAAATTTTATTCAAACGTTCATTTATTTATCGGTCGGAGCTAGACCGCACTCAGGCAATCAATCATCAAATAATTTGAGGACATCAACGTCCTCAAAAACAGGCATTTCCTTTTCTAGAAAGATTTTCAAGTGTTTCCCATTAACTTTGAAAACATTGCCATCATTGTCTTGAAGGGTGACAGCATCAAAATCGGAAGCATTAAGTAACATGAAAGGGCCTTCCCATTTACTAAGAAGCTTTCCATGCCCAAACAAATTCACACGAGAATTAAAGAGAAGCACCTTATCTCCGGTTTTGAACCATTTCCCGTTATTCGCTTATCGTGCCATCTTTTAGTTCTATCGTTGTAAAGTTTTGAGCTACGGTAGGCTTTTTCCCTCCGTTCTTCTAATTCAGCCAATTGCATTTGTCTTTTAATTCCGGCTGAATGAAGATCCATGTTTCAACGTTTTATTGCCCAATGGGCTTTATGTTCCAACTCTATGGGTAGATGACACGTCTTCCCCGTAAATGAGCTGGTACGGTGTCATACCAATTGGAGTTTTAAAAGCAGTGCGGTATGCCTAGGGCGCATTACTCAGCTTATGCTTCCAAGCCTTCCCTATGGCATCTACGGTATTTTGCAAAATGTTTTTGATTTGCTTATTTGACGTTTCAACCTGACTGCTAGTCTGAGGATGGTAAGGTGTGGCTATCCTATGGTCAACCCCTAAGCTTTTCAGTGCATACTTAAAGCTTCGGTGGATAAAATGTGAGCTGCCATCGCTAATCACAATCCTAGGGACGCCAAACCTAAGGAAAATGATCTCTTGGAACATTTTCTTAGCGTGAGTTGAGTCAGCCGCACGACAAGGGAGTGCCTCGACACATTTGGAGACATAATTGACCGCTACTAGAGTGTACTCATAGGAGTCTGATTTATGGAATGGGCCCGTAAAATCTACCCCCCAAGCATCAAAAAGATCAATTTGCAAATTGCTTCTTAAGTGAATAGCATCTCGAGAATTAATGTTCCCAACTCTTTGACATCTAGCACATCGTCTAACGAACTCCTTATTGTCACTATACATGGAAGGCCAAAAGAAACCACTTTACCAAACCTTGGTAAGGTTCTAAAAGCGCCATAATGGCCCTCGTATGGTGACGAATGGCATTTTTCGAGGATCTCGTGCATTTCACCTGTGGGTATGCATCTACGAAGCAACCCGTCGGCAAAGACTCGATACAAATAGGGCTCATCCCACAGATGAGTCCTACTATCGCGGATTAGCTTATTCTTATCCTCCTCTGATGGTACATACCCCGCTACCAAGTAGTTCACTATGTTAGCGTACCAAGGGTCGGCTGTTGAAACTGCAAGCAGGGTGTCATCTTGTAGGTAGTCATCTATAGGAATGCTAGGGGTTTCCTTGACTTGCATTTGGGAAAGGTGGTCGGTCAGTCACAGTGTTTTCTACTTCTTTCTTGTCCTTAATTTCTAGGTCAAATTCTTGGAGCAGAAGGATCCAACGGATGAGACTGGGTTTCACGTCTTTCTTGGTAAGAAGGTATTTTAGGGCTGCATGGTCCGTGTAAACTATCACCTTCGTTCCTACCAAGTAAGATCGGAACTTCTCTATCGCAAAGACTACGGCTAAAAGTTCCTTCTCTATGGTGGCATAATTGAGCTGCAGGCCGGTTATGGTTTTGCTAGCATACACAATGGCGTAACGCTTTCTTTCCTTACACTGGACTAAGACTGCTCTTACGGAAAAGTCACTCGCATCGCACATGACCTCAAAGGGCAGCTTCCAATCAGTTGGCTAAATTACGGACGCAGAGACTAGAGCTTGCTTCATGGTTTTCAAAGCGACGAGGAAATCTTTTTCAAAGATGAAAGGAGCTTCTTTCGCCAGCAAGTTAGTTAAGGGATGAGCGACTTGGGAAAAGTTTTTTATGGATCTTCTATAGAAACCTGCATGACCCAAGAAGCTACGAATTCCCTTAACGTTTATTGGTGCCAGTAACCTCTTGATTACCTGAACCTTTGCTCTATCTACCTCGATCCCTCGTTCAGAAACAAGATGGCCGAGGACAATTCCTTCTCTCACCATGAACTGGCATTTTTTCCAGTTTAAAACTAAGTCCACTTCTCAGCATCTTTTTAGGACCCTCTCTATGTTTTTCAAACAGTTGTCAAACGAGGTCCCATAGGCATAGAAGCCGTCCATGAAAACTTCCATGATCTTTTCGATCTTGTCAGAAAAGATGGCCATTATGCACCTTTGGAAGGATGCAGGGGCATTGCAAAGCCCAAATGACATGCGTCGATAGGCGAAGGTGCCATAAGGGCATGTGAAGGTGGTCTTACTCTGGTCATTAGGATGGATGGGAATTTGATTTTTACTAGAGTAGCCATCCAGATAGCATTTCGTCTATGAAAGGCAGGGGAAATGATCCTTCCTAGTGGCTTTGTTGAGCTTACCATAGTCCACGCACATACGCCATCCAGTGACAGTGCGTTGCGGGATGAGTTCGTCTCTCTCATTTTGCACTACCTTCATGCCTCCGTTCTTCGGAACTATTTCAACAGGGCTAACCCACTCGCTATCGGATACCGGGTAAATTATACCGACATGAAGGAGTTTCAAAACTTCCTTCTTAACCACTTCTCTCATCGCATTATTAAGCCTACGCTGGTGCTCCCGCGTGGGTTTTTGGTCCGTTTCCATTGGGATACGATGAGTGCACATACTCGGGCTTATCCCCTTGAGGTCCTTAAGTGAATAAACTAATACTGAGCTGTACTTATCTAAAGTGGCGACAAGTCAGCGGCCTTCGTCCTCAGTCAGCAAATCGCTGATGATAGCCGGCTTGTTTCGGTTGTTGTTTAAGAAGACGTGCTTCCTAGGGGAGAGAGGTCTTAGCTCGATAGGCGAGGAAGGCTGTTCCTCAGTCCTATTTAGCTGGAAATGTTCATTTGAATCTTCCTCTTGAACAAAATACGGAACGCCTTCCTCCAGAACCTGAGGGTAGACTGTCTCGAAGAGAGCAGCAGCCATAGCCTCTTCTAACCTATCCAGCAGTGGCTCGGCTTCTATAGGATGATTGATGGATCGAGCAAAGCTCACTGAGAGGTATTTGTTGCCGACTGTCAGGCCGACAGATTCTCCCCTTTCCATGTTTCGGACTAACTCCATTACGGGCTGCCCGATCAGGATTCAAGAGTGATACGGGTCAGGGACATCGAAGACATGAAAATCTAGCGTGATGCAATGGTCATCTAAGGTCACCTCGACACCTCTAAGGATTCCCTCAGCTTGTGTGATATGGCCAGGCAGCCATCTGACTTGCTTTTGAGAAGGAGAAGGGGCATGATCCGAAGGGATCCTTGATGCCACCGATTTTGACATGCAGTTAATACCCAGGCTAGGATCATAGGGAACACTTTTAAAATCTAAGCCATGGTTTTCACTGAGTAAAACCTTTTGAAAGGAAAAAGCTTTAACTATCTCCCTTGAGTCCTTTATTTCATCAGTTATCTACCTACTCAAAATGGCAGTAAGAGTCAGAAGGTTTTCCTCTTGTGCCAGGATCTCCTCATGAATCGGTACATTTGGCTTAGGCCTTCGGAATTACCGACTTTCTATTGGCAGCATAGCAGCATTGCCAAAATCGTCTAGAATTTCCTCTTCGAAGGCGTAAGATGTCAAGAATGGGACAAGTTCGTTCATCGGTTCTGGATCTTGGACATAGGGAAACATGGCTTTAGGAGTTTTTTTTATTCCAGAAGAATCAGATTGAGTCGGAATGTTTGACTTGGTAGGGTTGTCTAAGGTTTGGGGATTACCCAAAGGTTCGAACTCTAGGTACGAAAGTTTGTCAAATGCATCCATGAAGGGAGCATTGCCTTGCAATTTGCCCAGGATTTATTTCCCTTCATTAAGGGTCTTGTAAACAAAAGATTCTCCGGAAACTATGTTTAAGAACGTGGCACTCGTCGTGTTCAACCCCTCGGCAAAGTGTTGCATGAGCATGGGCTCAGGGACACACAGGTCGGCTCCCGAACTGGCCAACTGGGTAAATCGCACCCAAGCAGCAACCATGGTTTCACTCTCATACTGACGGAAGTTCAAGGGTTCCTTTCGCAATTCTATGATTTTTGGGAAAGGAACGAACGCGAAGCAGTATTTCTCCTGGAGAGCTTCCCAACTACCGTGAAGGTTTCCTACGGTCAATTTGAACCATGGTTTGGCTGATCCCATGAGGGAGAATGGAAACAATTTCCATTTCAGCGTTTGTTGAGCCATTCCTTGAATTTCAATGATAGAGCAGATTAGATCAAATTCGCGGAGATGGCTAGAAGGGTTCTCTCCTTCAGATCCGGAAAAGGATTTCTCCCGTACCATAGTTATGAGATCTGGCCGAAACTCAAAGCTAGGTGTGTGGATCGGATGGGATGATAGGGGAGGCTCTAAGTACTTGGCCTTAAGAGCCGAAAACTGATAGATAGATGTGTTGTCCATATTGAGGTACACGGACAAGCAAGGTTCTAAACTAGAACAACTACCGTTCCCCGGCAACAGCGCTAGAAAGCTTGCTGGATATTCTTATGCCTATTAGACTTAATCCGCAAGAGCATGGATATCGCAGTAGCTTTCACCCCGAAGTATTCCAAAGTTATCGATTTCCCACGAGGAACGAAAAGAGTCTAGTTTCTAGTCTTGACTTGGCGGGATGGATATGGTGGAATGTCGAAAGTGGGGTAAGATATTTTGGGTCGAGAGGTTCTACTAAAGGTTCGCACTAGTCAAGGGTACAAGGATAATCCACACACAATTTCTACTCTGTATCGGAACTCGGCCGATTCACTACCACCCACTATCAGTTAAGAACACTGAATGGTTATGATCACCCTCGATTGGGCTCGACTAGGCTGAGACTAACGGGCCCATTCCACAAACTGCCGCGTAGATAGCAGAGCTGTCACCACCAACTACCTACCGTTCAGCCGTTGAATCAGGTGTCCACCGGGTACTAACTAGTCTCGACACCACGTCTATTCCTAGCAGTACTACGTACTAGGACGTCACTTGATATGCACTCCCACTAAACTTGGCACTAATATCTATTATGTCACCCAAGCACAGAAATTTAGCACTCAAGATCTAGCACGAGCCTAATACCAACAGAAAGATAATGTATATGAAATAAACTTGCTTTGTTAATAAAGGATGGGACTAATTGTTACCAATAGAAGACGAAGCAGTACTCACACCCAAGTTCAGCTCCGGAGCTCTAGTGGAGGGTTGCTGACACGCCAGCTTCTCCTCAGCACTAACTCTCCTCTCTCACCTACTCTACATGATAAATGGGTAGCGTAGCACTGCTTTGTGTTCTTCCCGCACTTCTCCGTGCCTTGCAAATGAGGAGAGGGGCTCCTTTTATAGCCAACTGCAGCGAGTGAGCGTGTGCCACGTGTACGGACACATGTGCTCTTCTCCCCAGCCCAAGGAGTACCCGAGGGGGCATCCAAGGCGGTCGGCCGACCAGGCTTCGGTTGATCCCGGCCCTCTTTTTCGCATGGGATCCCTCTTTAATAGTGTAGGTCACTCTGTTGAGGTGGTTTTGGCAGTTGAAGCCGGTAGAATTGGCTTTCTTGAGAGCCAAGTGATCCTCTTAAATGGAATGTCATCCCTAGGATAAAAATGGCTTGATATGAATTGTTGGGATGGTCTCCTTTTTTGCTACTAGGATCTTTGGAGAAAGGGCAATCCTGGTGTGGACTAGGTGCCGGTCGGCCGACCGGGGTTTTTCCTCAGTTCGGGTCCAATTTTGCTAAGTGGGTCCCTGGAGACACAAACTTACCAAAACTTGTGGATCTTTGTTGATTTGCACATTTTAAGTCCACGTTCCTTCAATTGAAAGCTATGTTGACGGTCGGAAGTATATGAAAAATTGTAGAAATTGACCGTCAACAAAGACACATAAATACACTTTGTAACACATTCTCATCGGTATCAACAGCCGCATTGGAGTAGGGTTGGTATCTCGGTGCTGTCGTGAAGCTAGCGGGCTATTTAAAAACCATGCACACAATTGGAAATACCATAATAGGATAACCCATTCATTGTTTTTATTTTTTGCGAGTTTATAGATTTTTGGAAGCTCATCATCGATGAAAAGGACTAGTTGATTCCTCCGAGTTAACTCGGCGGGGAACCAATTTTTTGATCATCGACAGACCTCATGCTGTACCTTAGGTTGTCTCCAACAGCCTTCCCTAAAGGGCTCCCAACCCTAAAATAGGGGAAGGATTCTTCCCCTATGTGCTTCAGCAGTGTTCTCTATTCCATTCTCTAAAATAGAGAATTTCTCTTTGTTCTCTTATATGTAGGGATTCTCTCTCCTTCCCATATACAAATCTCCATATAGGAAATGCTATTGGAGATGAGAGAAACGGATTTGATGTTCCTCATGCAACTATTTTGTTATTATCTCTCAGTCGAATCTTGGTCCGTTCATTTCAGTACATTGAGAATTGTGCTCGGAGGTGGGCATGCGGTGGCCAGAAGAATCCGGACCGCGCTGTAGTAGGGGCAATTGCAGGTTTTCGCTTATTCAGTTCCTTTTGTTTTGAAAAAATTGGGGCTCCTCGTTAGCCACGCCCGTTGGTCTTCTTGTGAGCGAGCTACAGCAACACGTCGGCAACGCGGACGTCGTCACCGATCTCGTCGCCGCAGCCCTTCGGATGCGAGCTCGACGATTGTTCCTGGCGCATCATACCTCATATCATTCCAGGAACAAGCTACGGCAAATCTGGTACGTTTTTTGTTGGGGGCCTTTGATTTTTTTCGCAGTGGTGTTTTGTTGCGGTGAAGTCTCCCCGCCAGTGTTCCGAGCGTCTAGAGGCAGAGTACGGCGTACTCGAGGAGAGGCTCCGCCACATCTGCACTATCAGCCGCAATTTAGTCTCCCTACTCTTTCGCCTAGCCTCCAGCTTAGCCTTGCATTCGTGCAACTAATAGCCTATAGATTGAGGTGTTTTTCTATGAATGACAAAATAATGGATGTGTTCAGTAGATCCGGGTTGCGTTGGTGTTTTTTTTTACACCGTATTGAGAAACTTTTGTGTGATTGATACCTTTTTGTGCTGCGATTTTTGAGATCAATCAATGGGGATTAATCGCAGCACTATTTTTGTTAGGGGATTTAACTGTTAGTTTTGTTGTTTCTCCTTGGTGATATCAAGTATACTCTCTGCACCATCCTACGATTAATAGAAAAAACTCCCCCATCCCAATTGTTCTTAAGATCAACCCGTAGTACTACCATTTTTAGTTCATACTGGAGTATGCGTTATGTACTAAGGAGAACTTTATACATGGGTGGTCGAATTGAAATTTAAGAATTTTTTTTATCTATCTAGTTATTTGTTCATAACTTGCATACCATTTTATTTTAAAAATAATATAGTGTTGTGTGCAATTTTTTTGTACTGTGTTAATGCAATTGTCTTTACTTACTATACTAGGTTTTTTTTAGCCCATGCAGTATATATCAATTTAATAATTTTAGTGCACTATTAGTGCAATTATCCTTTTGTGTCTCCTATTTATTCTTCTAGTTGTTTATTAGTCCCAACTACTATCCAGTTTTTACAACTCCATTTTGTTTTGTTACTGCAATTATTTCACATACCAATATTAGATTTGATTGCACTTTTTGATTAAATGAGTTATGTTTTGTAATATATATTAATTCTTTTTTTCTACTGTGAAGTTACAAAGCCAAATTCTATGTATGGTTTGATCAAAAAGCCATGTCTTGATGGTTTGTTTTTGGATCTAATTTTTTGGGTTGTATTTTTGTTATGGTTTGCAATGGCCTTTGAGCATTATTTTTTGTAGGGGTTGACCAGCTTAACCCTTTTTGTTAGCATTATGTATTTTTACATGGTTGGATTAATATGACCAACTTACATGGTTAGATTAACAAGTTGCACTTCAAATGCAGTCATTTTTGCAACTTTTTTTAATGTGTAATTTTCGTTTTAGCTTTTTGCAATTTTTTTATATAACGCATATTAAGAAACAAATTCAAACGGCAAATTGTTTTCTTATAAACAAGTGATAAAAAATAAAGCACCATTTGTTTCCATTGATGAGAAGTTGAGCTGTGAAATGATCAAGAAGAATAGGAAGGCATCTCTAGGAAAATCTCAATAATAATACCAAATGTTCTTTTTTTTTATCTTTGGTCTTAGGTGTTTTTATCTTTCTTTGTGATCGTTATTATGGTTCTTTTTCTTTTTTTTCCCTCCTAGTCCCCACTGTGTTGAATTAATAAATGTATAGATTGGTGAATTATGTTTTTTTAAGAAACAAAGGTGGATGACGTAGAGTTTTATGCATAGTTATTTAGGAATTTAATAAAGCAAACAAAAAATCTATTGTGCTAAGCCGTCTATCAAATTCATTAATTATGTCTCTAATGGATTTAAGTAATCTCTCTTTTTTGAGAGACCTGCAATTGGTTTGGTAGGGAAATCTCTTGATTTTTTCATTAATCATTTGGTGAGGCAAAATCAACGGTTGAGACAGTCAACTCAAAATTTTTTTCTTGTCAATTATGTTTCGGAATCTTTTTTCCCAGGAGGGATGTAATTTTGTATATGTGTTTGATTAGTCTTAATTGATATTTTTATTTCAATTTTTTATTGCAGATTTTAACAAATGGATTCCAATGGCAGCAGTTTGGGTGATAAAGACAATAGTTCTGAAAAAGGTAGTCGAGAAGACAAATTAGATGTTGATTATTCAGTTTCAGAGTCAGAAAAGGTACTGCATCTTGTGAATTCCTTTTTTCTCCTTATTCCTTGTTGGTTGAAGCATTTTTTAATATTTATTATTTCAATTTTCTGTGTTTTTTCTATAGTCACAATCTGCTGAATCAAACAATATAGATGATGGCATTACAATGGAAATCTTCAAGAAATCAGTACATTATTTTTTGTTAAGTTCTCAAAATTTTATATATAAACATTTATTTTTATTTAAATTTCACAGGTAGTAAAAGCAATCAAAAGAAAAGGTAACAACACATATGCTAGAAAGATACACCCAAAGATTGTTTTCTATTATGTTTGTAAGAACAATTTTTAAAAATCACTATTGGATTGACTATATATATTATGCTGATATTTTTTTGTTGGTGTTTTCTTTTATAGAAGAAAAAATGTCATACAAGCTCAATTGCACAAAAGAAAGCGAATACTGGACCAAAAGCTAAGAGTAGATGCAACATTTCTTACTTTGCTGATTTGGTTGAGTCCCTCAGTAATGAGAAAAAAATGTCATTGCACAGCATGGGTTCAAATCATTGTTAGACTTCAACGGGTGTGTTGTACCAAGACCTTTTGGACAGTGGATAGCAGAGCACATTGACCCAATCACGTGCGACATAATTGTTGGAGGAAAACTAATCCCAATCAGCCCAGCCTGAATTAACATGGTGTTAGGGATTCCTAGTGGTGGAGTTGAAATAAAACCCGAGGGTGAAAACACAAAAAATTGTTTTATTCATGTATTTGGACAGACCTCAGTTCCAAAAATAAAATTTATTGGGAATAAAATCATGGAAAATAATTTGCCTGATGACCAAGTAATTAGATGTTTTCTAGTTGTTGCACTCTCAACATTTCTCTGTCCAAACTCAAACACACATCCTAGCACAAAATACTTTTCAGCCTTAGGAGATGTTGAAAAAATCAAGGACTATGATTGGTCAAAGTTTGTCTTTGAATGGTTGATGACATATGTCATGAAATTCAAAAAATAAAAGCCTTCAAGTTCTAATAGTTGCGTGACGCTGGGTGGATGTTTATATTTCCTCGTTGTATGTTTATGTTTCTTGTATATCATTTGATTATATATGTTTTGATTTATCTTTTCTTAAATTGTCTAACAATTTTTTACCATCCTTGTTTTGTTTAAGGTGTACTACCTAGACTTCATTGAGATTGGTTTTTTTGATATTCCGAATGCAATCCCAAGAATCTCTGTTTGAAATGGTGACATGATTCAAAAGTTCTCAAAATATGACATTGTTGGTAATGGAATGTTTGGGAAAAGGCCTATGAGTATTTTGTTTGTATTTATGTTTTTTTTGCAAATATGTTGGTCAACATATTTACTTACTTATTTAAAATGATGTCCAGGCCAAAGAAATATATCGTACTTGCTATGCCTTATATTTTAGAGATCAACAATCTTTCAGGTATTCATTAGACATGATTGTTGGGAATTGTTTGCTAGACAAGGTAATTCTCTGAAATTTATATTTATAAGTTTTCCAAAGTATTAAGCTTCTAATTTTTTTAAATGAACCAGCAATCTATCATATGATTAACATTGTTTTTTATTTTTTGCATCCATTGTTTTTTTATAATGATTTTTTAGCAGAAGTTGCCTTGAAATGCACATATATAGATAATTAATTTTTCGCAATTATTAAAATAGGGGGCAAGCCTATTATAACTGCTATGTATTTCCACCATAAATATAGCTTTTTCCATGTGCATTTGTTTTTACAAATAGGGATAAACCATTGAAATATATAAATGACCTGTACGTCAAAAAATAATGTATGTTCTAACAAGATGTCCTTTTTTTTACCAGGCAAAAGATGATATCAACGTTATATTAAAAAAAATTGAGAACAAAGTGGACCGTACATCAGCAAAAGCTGAAAAACTAGTCACATGTATATTGACTTATCTTAAGATAGTAAGCACGTCCATCCTAGATTGTGATGAGGGAAATAATGAAGAAACAAGAGACAAGTCCAACAATGTCAGTGATGAACATATTCCACAACGTTTAACGACAAGAGGAGAACCTTGTCAAGATGTCAACATTGAAAATGAAGACAATGAAACTTATCATGAGCATGTTGATCCAAATTTCAACACGCAATCAACTTTGAAGTTACCATCCAGCGGAGACGACGAAGTTGCTAAAGAAAAAGAGAATTTAGACATCAATCTACGATTAAGATTGCTTCAGAAGATTGCTTGGCAATGAATGGTAAGATTGCTTAGCAAACTCATTTTTTTTTCTTTTTTCATTTTTTTTCTGTTTATTTGTTTCATATCAATATAAATGTGATCTTTATTCGGTTAAGGTGTTGTTCAATCTGAAAAAAAAGAGAAAGAGAATGTCACCATTAATTAAAGGCAGCCAAGATTCAGATAACTCAGTTGCTTCTCATACAAGATCTCGACGTGCAATGACATTTTCGCCATTGGCAAAAATAAATAAGGTGTTTTCATTTCTCAGACTTTGCTGTCATGTGTATCATTTTCTTCAAATTGTTTTGCTATACAATATAATAACGTTAAACATATCACACACAGGGCAATGAAGCAGTTGTTTGTACGCAAGTCTTACCAACAACAATACATGCTCGTGAAAATATTGAGGCAACAAATGCTATCATTATTATTTGTGAAGATAATGTTATGTTACCGAACCGGGAAATATGCAATGATGAGACATTCCCTTTGCTTAAGGTACAACATGTTTTTAGGGTTAATATCACCAGTGCCATTATAATTGCACCCCTGACCGCGCTTGCCATTTTCAAAACACCTCGACCAACCATGACATTTCAGTAAGTTTTCTCTCTCAAACATGCCATTACGAGCCATTACAGGGCAGAATACATGGCAAATACGGAGAAAATACGGGCTGACAGGTGGGTCCCACCTGTCAGCCCCTCCACCTTCTTCCTCAATCCTCCTCTCTCTCTCTCTCTTCGCCCCTGTTTCTCTCTCTTCAACCCTCAGCCGGCATGCTCCACGGCGGGGCCACCTCCCCCAACTCCGGCGACCACCGCGACGGCGCCGCCTCCTCCCACAACTTCGGCGACCACCGCGGGGTGCGGGTCCAAGCCGGCGGCGGAGGCGGCCTGCTCCAGCAGGGTCGTGGGCTCCGGCGGTGGGTCAGGATCCACGGGACGGGGCGGCGGCGCGCTGGCGCGGAGCTCCACAGGGCCGAGATCCACGGGGCGTAGGGCGGCGGCGGGCCGAGCTCCGGCGGCGGCGCGGGCCGCCTCCTCCTCCCCCACGAGCTGCTGGCGAGCTTCTCCCTCCCCAACTCCGGCGGCGTGAGCTCCTCCGCCGCCCGCCGCACGAGCTCCTCCGCCGCCGAGCACCTCCCCCGCGCGAGCTCCGCCGCCGCCGCGCGCCTTGCTCCGCAGCCGCGCGAGCTCCCCCGCCGCCGCGCGCCTTGCGCCGCCGCCGTGCGAGCTCCTCCGCCTCCCGCCGGAGCTTGCCGCCGGAGAGGGTGCTGGGGGGAGGTCGTCGCCGGGGAGGTCACTGGAGGGAGCTTGGTGGAGAGGAGAGAGATGAGGGAGAAGAGAGAGAAGAGGATGGAGGAAGAAGAAGAAGATGGAGAGTATGACAAATGGGACCCACGCGTCAGAACGTATTTTCATGTATATTTGGACCGGTATTGCCCCGTAAATGCCCGTAATGGCACGTTTGAGAGAATAAAACAGTAGAAATGACAACGTTGAGTGAGGTGATTTGAAAATGGCAAGCGCGGTCAGGGGTGCAATTATAATGGCACTGGTGATATTAACTCTTTTTAAAAATATTTTTTGACAACAGTATTTGTACTGATGTGCTAATATATTTGTTTGCTTTCATAGGAAAATAAAACTGAGAAGCAAATAATTGCTACAAATAAATTGACAAGGAATTGGAATATAAACTAGATTAAGGTAATTCAAGTATCACTTCTTTAACATATATGCATATGCATTTTTTCTCTATCTCATGTTATTACCATGATGTATTTGTCAAGTTATTTTTTTATGAATTTTGCACTGGGAGAGTCTTCTAAGTGGAGATTTTTTTACGAATTGCACTATGCATACACTAAATTTGCACACCTATATGTAAGTGCAATTACTATTTTATTCCGTTTACAATGTTTTAATTTTTAAAGCTGATTTACTTTGAACATAGTGCAAGATTCTATCATCTTTTTTCTAATGTTTTTAGGAATTTGCTATATGTATGTACTAAAATTGCACACCCACCTACACGTGGAATTTCTGTTCTACCAAATCGCAATTTTTTGTTTCAAGCATGGAGTTAATTAAAGTTGAGGTTTCTATGTGATAAATACATGAAACTGTATTTCAGTTTTCATTTTTCTAGAAAGTTGTAGTACTTTTTACAAATTACAGTATGTATAATTAAAGTAGCATACCTATCTACAAAGTGCATTTTCTTTTTTTTTTCCAATTATGGTGTTCTAATTTTTTAAGTTAATTTACATTGTACATAGTGCAAGAATCTATCACGTTTTTCCTAGTTTTTTTTTAGAATTTTTGGTCTTTGCATATTCTAAAATTGCACACCCACCTACACGTGCAATTTATGTTCTACCAAATAGCAATTTTTTTGTTTTAAGCATGGAGTTAAATAAAGTTGAGGTTTCTATGTCATAAATACAGGAAACTGTATTTGCACTAGTTTTTTACAAATTGCACTACGTGTAAACTAAATTTGCCCACCTACCTACAAGTGCATTTTTTTTATTTTTCCAATTACAGTGTTTCAATTTTTTAAAATTGATTTACATTGTACATAGTGCAAGAATCTATCACTTTTTTCTAGTTTTTTAGGATTTTGCAGCATGTAATATACTAAAATTCCACACCCATCCACTAGTGCAATTTCTGTTCTACCAAATTGCAACTTTTATCCAACATGTTTTTAACAATGCAACAACAAGTGTAATCTATGTTTACCATGTTTGAAACTAAACAAACAAATCTATTATGTCCTTCATGTGTTTAATTATAGAATAATTTAACTTTTTTTTCTAGTTTAACTTTTAGGTTACTATGTCATAAATACAGGAAAAAGTTCGACACACCAGAAGCATTGGTTCAAAAAAATATTAATATTCCGTCGCCCCAAGCACCATGTAAGCACTTTCATATTTACATACATTTATATTATTCTTTCGTATGTATACTTTTTTCCAAGATTCTTTTATGCAAGTCATCCCAATGTTATACAACCTTTTTCTACTTATATGTTCGAATTTTTGCTCATTTACATGTTACTTTGCATATTGCATATTCATAATTGAAATAAACAGAAGTTAAATATTACAGTTACACATATATCATGTTATGCATTTTTTTTTGTCACCAATGCGTGTGAATTTTAGTCTAGTTCGACAATGTTATTGTATTTTCATATTTAAACTGGTTTGCTTTTAAAAATTGTTTTATTGTTTCGCAAATGATTATTTAATAGTTGAATAAAAGATAAGAAGACCTGCTAAACTTTTTTAAAAGTTGTAATTATTTTTTAAATTTTAAATTGTTTTCTTTAATTTTTTGTTTATTTTCCAGTGAAAGTGATACGACCAGCTAAACAATACATTGATATTGATGAAATCAAAATTTCAGGTAACTTTAGATATTTTTTATTAAATTTTTCTTTTATTATTGTAAATAACAAATATGCCTTTTTCCAACAGGCGAGTTACACAAGAAGCAAGACTATCTTGACGTGATAGATAAAACACAATACGCTTCTGATCATGGACTTGACGCCAAGGTTGTATTAAATACTGATTTTTTTAAGAGAACATTGTCATACATTTTTTCTAGTATGATGGGGACACGGGGGCGGCCCGATCTTCTGGTGAGACTCGAGGGAATAATTTGATCTGGTCGGAGAGGCGACCTTGACGATCCGGCTACCAACCTCGCAAGGATGACAACCCAGCAATCGCTAAACCACCAAACCTGCTCGTTATCAACCACGCCAAGAACGCGATTGACCTGACCACGAAGGTCGTTTCCTGCAAGCGATCGAAGAACAAGAAAGGAACAAGATAAACACAATCTAAAATTGCAAATATGGTTGAAGCACTTGGATAAATTTGAGGTTTGATAACTTGACCCGGGTGGTCTAGTCGACACATGCAAATTCGAGGGGGGACGCACACGGGGTCTTCCAACACACAACTAAACCTGAGTCTAAACAGCGATGGCTATGAAATATATAGTGACGGCTAGGGTTTGGGGCGCAGCCCTAGGAGTTACATGGGCCATGGGCCCAAAGTGGAGCGTCACAGCGCTTGGCAGATTCTGGTCGCAATCTTGTTTCGATGATTCCCGTTGATCCATAAGGAATTTGGAGTTGGGACTAGATCCGTTGGAAAGATCTCGTCGAGAGCTTATCCGTGCATACCAATAACGTCCAAAACGGAGTTCGTATGCATCAGGGGCATCCGTTTCAAGTTGACTGCGCGGAGATGGCCGAACCTGACTCGTGGACAAATTATGCTCTCTCTAGGGCCGGCCTTGTAACGACGTGGCTTGTGGAACCAGAGGGCGTCGAAATATTCGAGATGCGCCTTTCTTTAATACGTCCTGAGCTTGGGGAGGTGGCCACGGTGGAGGCTGAATTGTTGTAGTAGATGTAGTGGTCGAAAATAAAGTAGTGGCTTAAAATCTCGTCAACGACCATGCTGAAGAAATGCTCGGCCATAACCAACATGTTGACGTAGTGTCGGTCATACCCATGATGGGTGTGGTCACATCATAGTACAAGCATGCCTCTCAAATTTGATGTCATATATTTATTTTTACCGGCAAATTCATTTTACAAAATACATTTAAATTCATGTTCAACATGATCTTACAAATGAAGAGAAAAGGTGTACGTAGAAATGATAACATGCAATGTACAATTGCCTGTGTTGTGGAATCCCCCCAGCACAAACTCAGAGTTGACATATGTTTCTCAGATCGACAAAGAGAGTAACAAATGCTCAACTTCAAATTTAAACATTACACCCAAGATCTTTGTTACTGCAACAGACAAATCACACTATAACTCAATTGTAAAAATTTCAAACACACCAGAATTTAGATAGTAAGTTCAAAAGTAATCTTTGCTTTTCTTTTCTTTTCCTAATTTATGTATACCCTCTTTAAATCAATTGTACTTTCCTTTGTTTTTTTTCCTTTCAGCAATAATGTTGTTAAATTCGACAAAGTTTCCGTTACATTTCAATCATTGGGGCAATCATTAAAGAGAAGGGCAAGGGTACACTTTTATGTTATTAACGCATATTGCTACAAGTTAATGAAGGATTATTGCCCAACAAAATCACAAAGAACCTACTACTTTCACACCATGACGGTTAGTGATAAAGGAAAATAATATTACATCCTTTTATCTTTTTTTAAGTTGTTTTGTGCAAGTCTTAACTTTTCCAGAAATTTTTGTTTTCCTTATTTTTATGTGTTTTCCTTATTTTTTTTAAAAAAAAGGTATATCTTCTGGAATAATGGTCAAATAATGTGGTCAAAACTCAAATGAGGGAGAGTGTTAAAAAAACTTTCGAGAGTGCTACAGGCATAATTCTTTGTTGCAAAATGGCATGTTTTCCCTTGCCCCTGCGTCGACAATCAAATATATATTTATTTTTTCTTGCAATGGACACTTATCTTTTTGTATTTGTTTCTGTTTTTTTATTAAAAATAAACTATTCTTCCCTACACTATGCAAAGAACACTGGTTTGTTTTTGTGGTTGATTTAGAAGACGAAGCATTCATTTATTTGGATTCAATGTATGACAGGAAAAGTCATTTCTACGCAACACTAAAGCCGTTGTTGGTGAGTTCCTTCTATCATTAGTCGGTACCATTTCTTTTCAAGTAATTATAAAAGTTTTAAATTTTTTTTGTCTTTCTAGATTCAAAATTTTGTTAAGGCGTGGGCAGAGTTTGTTCCTATCAATGTGAACTTTAAAAACTTCGACGATGTTCATGCAACTGTTCCAAAACAAAAAAAGTAAGACTTTCATTTTATCTCATTTATTGTTTTATTGCAAGTTATATTCACAGAGTTAATTTAAGTTTATTTTTCTGTTTATCTAGCTCTCATTTATGCATTTTTTAGTACTTTCATGTATCAAGTTTATTTCAAATTACACATACAACAAGAAGTCAACATTCGCACTATATTTTTTACACATGTAGAAACAAGTGTAATTTGTGTTAATTTTTTTGCAATTAAACTGACAAATTTAACATGTCCTCCATGTTTTGATTAATAGAATAATTTCACTTGTTTACTCTGGTTTTCAGCTCTGAATACTGCATTTTTTTAGTGCATCCTAGCCACATTATAGTGCAATATAATTATGCTCATTCAATTTACGCATGCTACAACAAAAATGTGATTCTCCATATTCAAATTAATTGTGAAGGTACTAAATTTTCAAATCCATCAACAAAAACGGACCAAATATGGAGCTTGCATTATATTTTTGTTCAGCATGCTTATATTCATGGAGTTATATTTTATATTCATTGAGTTAACATTTGTTTTCTTACCAAATTGTTATTGGTTTACATTTTTTTGACCTTTTTTCCTACTATCCTTTTTTTAGGTTTGACTGTGGAGTTTTCATCCTAAAATTTGTGCAAATGTGGAAGCCCCGCGCATCACTTATGCAAAAGTTTTCTCACATAGACATCCCCAACATCAGAGTAAAAATAGCAACAGAGATGTTATTTTCAAGACACAACAAGTCAGATGCTGCAAAAGAGTTAGTTCAAGATTTTATTATGTAGGTAAGTCATAAAAAATTGTGTTTATATATATATATAAGCTTCTTACTATAATTTATTGTCATTTTTTTTAACAGGGAGGGATGTTTTCAAGAAGAAAATAGAAAGCATTTTAAACACATCCTGATATAACAACTTTGTATCGTCCTCAAAACGAAAACTATGCCTAATGTTTTTGAAATACATTTTTGCCTGCGCATGATAACATATTTTGTTCCATCGAACAAAAAGCAATGTAACATGTTTGATATGTGTGATAATTTTTCGCTTGCACCTGGTATATATGTATGATGCACTCGTTATGAGCTAATGCACCTATTATATATTACCTTACAATAATAAAATGTGCAATTTCTACAGTACTTATAGTCATATTACAATCCTTTTTTTACCACATTGGAATAAAGAAATGAAAACATTTAAGGGTTTGACAGTTCCACTTAGATATGAACTAATAAATTAGCAAATCCCTTTGACACCACGTAATTTTCTCCTTAGTCAAATACTCTGTCTTTTGGTTTCTGCTTGTGTGTATTCCATTTGGTCCTTCCCTTTTGTTGTTTATTGTCACAAATGCTTCTCACCTGCATTTTATCACATGTGGTCACTTTAAGCAGTGTTCTTTAATATTTTTTCATTTAGAAAAAAGAAGATGAAAAATACAGAGTGTATGTCGCATCCCCGGCTTCACCGGGATCCACTCACAATCCATTGCTAGTCCCAGAGATCAATACTAGCAACTTGTGAGCGACAGTTTGTTGAACATCATCAGATAATCACAAATAACAAAGAAAAATTATATATTATGCAAAAGTAATTGTTACACAACTACTTATTACAATTGTTTAATTAAAGATTACATAATATTGTCCATAATATATCAGAGTGCAGAAATTCAAACATGCATCGGAAAAAGTATGATGATGCTCCAATCCGACCCTTGAGGCGCCAGCTAATCCTCTTCAAAGTTCAGAACAAGATCCTCCTGATCCTGTAGGCAGACCGAATCTAATCCTTCTCCTGAATACAAATTTTATCCGTGGTTTTGTATAATGAGTACACGGCTACCCAGCAAAAGTCCTTATATATGAATGCACGGGTATAACAAGAACAGGGTGGTTAATTTGCATAAACACCTATTCTAGTCAATATTAATTAAAGTGTTGCGAAAACATTTGTTGAACAATTAATAGAGATGAATAGACTCCCAAACAAACAGAGCTCGGCTTCGAAAGCCCCTCTGCGAAACTGCACAAGCCTCGAATACTCAAATCCAAAACCAACCCATCAGGTTATTATTAAACATATGAGACTACCATGTACGGCCTACCTCCCCTCCCATAACCGTGGGAACGGCTATCATGATAGTTTTAACTCTGCAGAGTGTAGCACACTTTACCCATAAGCCGAGTGAAACTTTTGCGTCTTAGCTCTTCCTTAGGAGCCCAGACCAAGTAACAATACAAGGCGATTCATTAGTTCCCTCTGTTAACACCGATACCCCCTCTAAGGTTTAGCACTCGGGCCCCCTCTTGAGCCAACGGACCGCAGCCCGATCTTTTCAAAGTAAAGTGTGTTAACAGTCTTCCCTAACTACTAAGCCAGGACTAGCACATGCAGTACACTATGTTAAGCTAGCACTTATGGTTGCACTTGTTTGGTTTGGCTGGATTGACACACGTCCAAAGTCTTTAGACCAAGGTGACTACCTCCACACAATCCACAATCCACAAAACCACCTGACTATGCCACCTTTAGTCAACACACGCCACGTAGGTTTTAGTTGATTAGGTTATTAAGTAACTCAGCACCTTCAAATATACCAAGTCACAAGATTAATTAAATGATGAACCTAGTCAACTACCAACCCACAAGCACTGACAACTATGCACAAGGATAGACTAGGAATAACAAATAAGACAACAATAAAAGGCTAATTCACAGAGTCAATGACGCAGTGTGAATATAATAGGTTTCTACCATTCCCATCAATTTATGCATGAGAAAATAAATAAAAAAATAAACAGGTGAGTTTTGCAAACTAGGGAGAGCAAGATGCAACTATCTTGCATTGGTAGTACTCAGGGTCTTGCGGGCCTCCTTCGAACGGCTCTTGGAATCCTCCCGAACAGCGCAATCACGGACGATCTACCCGTAAATCGGGATGCAAACAAATAAACAATAGACAATATATTTTAATAAAAATATTGAAAAAGTTATGGCCGATGATGCCTCGGTCTTTCAATCATGCATCGGATTTTAGAAAACTCACTCCGGAATATTTTTCTCTTCGCTGGCGTCGCTAAACACTCGCTTGGTGAAGTCGGCGACGACTGCACGCAAAACGAGGCGCACGCGCAAAGGTTGCTTCAAGGAGAATTCCGAAAAATACGATATTAATATAGTAGATAGTGTGGATCAACCGGAATTCAATAAAATTGGTTAGGATGGAACCCGACTTACGGTTTGGGAGATCTAAAAATACGAAGTTGCACTGTTCAACCGTAGCATCAAAGTTGGGGAAAAATCCCTAATCCCTCCTCATCCCCACGGCCACACATAATGGAGGTAGAAAAGAGCGAGAGAGAAAGAGAGGCGACGGCGGCTCTGGCACCGGCGAGGGGCGGTGCTGGCGGCGGTGTGGCGACCGGTGGCTGCTTGCAAGGCGGCGGTAGGGCAGGGGCGCAGGGGCGGCGGTGCTCATGGCGGCGGCGGCGGCGGCGGCGGCGGCTCGGGGTGCAGGGTCCTACGGCATGGGCGGCTCGCTGGGCGGCGGCTCTCCATGGGGCAGGCGGTGGGCGGCCACGCTCCAGGGCGACGACGCGGTCCAATGGGGCAGGGCTCGGCTAAGGCGCGAGGCGGTGCACAAGGGATGGGCGGCGACTGCTGGGCCAGGGGCGGCGCTCTGACGGCATGGCGGCTCGCTGGGTGGCGTGGCAAGGCATTGGTGAAGGCATGGTAGCTCCATGGGGGCGGCGGCACGGCGGCTACAGGCGACGGCGCGGCTCCAGTGGGATAGGGGCGGCGGTGGCGCCATGAGGCTGGGGCGGCGGCTTCCCCCATAGGCGACGGCACAAGGGCGGCGGCTCGGCTCCATTGGAGCATGGCGGCGGCGACGGCTTGGTGAGGGAGCAAGCCAAGGGTGGCGGCTGTGGTAGGTTTGGGGAGATTGGGAGAAATTGCTAGGGTTTTGCTGGGTTTATATGGGGTCGGGTTGGGGAAAATTTGACAGGGAGACCAAGGAAATCCGGCCTAGGATTTCGGCCCATAATCAGCCCCCGTTGGTGTCTATAATCGGGTTAGGTTTGATCGATGGAGAAAAAGGAAAAAGGTAGTGAAAAGTTGAAGGGGTGGTTTGGTTGTGATTGACCTAGGTGCAAGGAATGAGGTTCGACCATGGGCTGGTCTTAGCCGAGTGAAACGACAATTGACCCCACTAGGGTTTCGACGGAGGTTAGTCGAAAATAGGGTTTCGGGTCGATAGATAATGGTTGGAAAACGAAGGTTATGGCTCAACCAAGCGGCAGGGAAAGGTGGATCGATTCGGGTTAAAGTCGAGGAGAGGAATATGGCTTGGACGATGATGCTAGGGTTTTGATTGGAACGCCAACCTGGGCTTGACCGAGAGAGTTCAGGGTTTTAGCCAAGAAAGGAAACGAGCGACCGACATAGCCAAAGGCTTTTAGGGTTTCGGTCGAGAAAGAAAGATAGGGTTCCGAGGTTCGTCGGCTGAGGGGACGGTCTTTCGACGACGACGCTCCACCAGACGAATTATGGTTTTGATCAAGGAAGGGGATGGACGATCGGGTGTGGCCGAGGAAGATTAGGGTTTCGGGGTTTGTCGGTCGAGAGGAGCGGACATTCGACCGGCAAGGGTTATGACAGAGGTCGACCAGAGTTAGGGTTTTGGTCGAAGGAGGAAATGGACGACCAGCTTAACCAGTGGTTTTTAGGGTTTCAGGCGAGAGTCGAGCTAGGGTTTCAACTGAGAGAGGAAGTTTTCAAAGGAGACTCGACTAGGGTTTTGGCTCGACCGAGAGGATTTATGTTTAGTCGACCAAGTTTACAAGGAATGTCGATCAGGGTTTAGGGGCTTGGTCGACTCAACCAAGAGAGAGAGAGAGACAAAGGTTGGCTCGATCAGAAGATCAAGTTTCCGGTCGAGCTTGGTTTCAATTGGGAGACAAGGTCAGGGTTCCGACCGAGGAACGAATAAAAGCGAGGAGTGAGCTTTAGCATTTAAATTTGTAATTTTGTAAATTGAAATGAAAATAATTAGTAAGATAAATTCTTATATGTAAATAATTGTTTGAAAATTTAGACCTTTTTATATAGAAAAAATAATAGAAATTATTTTAACTAGTTTTCTTTTTAAATAAAAACTTGGGACATTCTAATATTTATTATGATGTCACAGTGTAACCTGATTTGTTTTTCTGGCCGGGTTGCTTTCTTTTCTTTCTTAGCCCTGTCTTGTCATTGTCCAAATCATTGCATGTGCGCACATTGTGATCATGTGATCCACAATTGCTACAAGTTATGGCGTTTTTCATTCCTTCAGCAAGAGGTTTCAACCTCCCTTTATGTGTTTGTGGTCTCCCCTTTGGCACTGCGGTAGAAGGATCTCTTAACTCTATCGATGCATGAGATATCGCTACAGGATATTTCTTACATGATATTTTTTCCCCTTTTTTTAGGTTGATTTATCTCAAGATATGCATCATGGTTGGTGCTGTTAAAATGGTGCTCAATTTTGTCCATCTCAGATTGAAGGTACCTATAATTGCTCATTGTCTTTGAAGCTTTTGAAGCCAATTCAATTAGTCTTCGAGACAAAATATTGAATCTCAATTCATCATTCTCCTCTACTTTACTGTTTACACATCCATTTCTTGAATTAGTCAGTCTGGTTGTGACATTAGGCCGCCATCTATCAATGAAATACTTTTCATTAAGCTCAGTCCTGTTTATTTGTATGAGGACTTTCAGTATGTGCTTCCAAACTATACCATCCTTTTCGAACTTACCACAAATACAAGAATATTCTTCATTCTCCACATCAACATTTACCTCAAATTTTCTCAGCCTTGTTTCATTTATATGTTACCTCACTACCATAAGGAGCAGTAATCAGGTCAGTGAAAGTTGTCGCCCCAACACAGTGTGAGCCTTGGTTTCCAACATAATCTATGTAGTCAAGCAAATTCATATAGTTGTGTGCTCAACCCTGAGTTTATGGAAAATCAGTAAAACAATAAAACAATTTTTCCAATCAAACAAATAGAACATAGAAACAACTACAAATCTATTGTTTTGTTTGGTGAACTGCGTTTTGAAGGCAAATTTGTAAATGCAAAACAACCGACATGCAAAATAATCTAGTTCTTTTTTTTTTGTGCAGAGGCTCACCATTGTGAGATTTGGTATTTGTTGGTAACTGGGAATGCACGTCGAATCACAGATTTCATTGTACACTAGACTGCCATCCTACAGAAACATTAGCACATCAATCAAATTGTTTCATTTTGTCCTTAATTTTTGAAAAAACTTATTTCGAGTGTTTCTAGTCTATTATTTTCTTACCACATAGGTCTGTGCCCCCTCGCAGGGAGGGGTTGAGTTCTATCCTACATCGAATTGCAGCCTGCATGAACAAATTACTTACATGTCATCGGACTCACATAAAATGCAAATTTCGTTGCTCGTTATTTGAACATTTAATAAAGCAAAATTTCATGGTTCTTGCAGAACAAGAAGAAAAGGTGATACGAAGTACAAGCGGGTGAAGAAATCAACCATCGAGATCTATATATAAACATGATTTTTTGGTTTAATTAACTTACAGGTTTGATCCCCCGGAGCTTTGTTTCATCGAATTGAGCTTTTTTTCTGTGTTGGTTGGTTTGTATCTTCCTCCCCCGATCTAGCGTTTGTTACCTTTCCCCTTTTCTTCTCCAACAGAAATCGTGTCTTTTTTGGCTGTTGATTTGTATGGGTGCTGCTAACATTTTGGGCCCATGATTTCTGTAATATTTTTTCCTTTTCTTTTTATGGATTTTTTTAAGGCCCAAGTCAAAAAAATTTGGGTTGTTTGCAGTAGGACGTTAAGGCCCATACGCAGCCTTTTTTGTTCACGACGTTTTTGCACTTTGTTGCTGCGTACAAAAAACAAAAAACATCATCGCGAGGATGTGTCCTTTAGCCCGCACCAATTTTGTATCTCACGAGCTACGTCCAGTCGGCAAAATGACTGAGAGATAAATACCTCTCATGCAACTTACTCATAGATAGTCCCTGAGAGAAATATAGGGAGAGAAACTTTTTAAAGTATGTACTAGCAAATATATGCCCATGCGTTGCAACGGGAGAGACAAAAATCATCGCACGACCCATATCTACAAAACCTTAATTTTGACAGTCTTGCCTAATGATTTCTAAAACCCTAAACTGATAATCCAAACAAATTTTGAAAATGCTTATCTTGTGAATTTCATATTTTCAAGAAAGAATAACATAGAAGTCAAATAATAAAGAAAATAAACATTGCAACATTCAAATGCTTGTGCCTAGAATTAAGCATGCAAGCTGCTGAAATTTCCCTCAAATCTAATGCTAACTATTTTACAATCCTCAACAGTTTATTACACAAATTATATGGCATCAAACCATTTTGCTACCCAACCATAAAAAAAGAGGACAAATTTAATACTGATTAGATGCAACTCAATGGATACCGTAGAACAGCGCACCCATCAATCTACCAATCTAGTGCAGATCTAAATTAGATGAAGCTACTTTCCCTTCGTCCAATAATTTACAGGCACTTTACATAAAATGGGGAAAATATAATAAATCAAACAACTCACACAATGATGGAAAAATCAAACACCCTAATGCTAATGCTCGTGTGAAACCCTTTCAATATTCCTGAATAGAAATACAAAAGCAGAATACAATCAAATATATTCTTACCTTTGAGCATCCACAAGCATATCTTGAATCAGAATATCAATGATATCTTGGATTAAAATTGTGACCTTGTAGCGAAGTTCTTGTTTGTTTTTATACTGCATAACCATTTGGCAGGAACTTTCATCATATCAGCTGATATATTAGCATTCAAAAATAGAAAAAGGCTAGTCCAATCTCTATCATAATAGCAAGTCTGTGTCCACTCTGATTTGCTGCTAAATTTCTACCGCAACTAGTAAAAAATGTCATTTGGGAATATTATCAGGAATTTTTCTAGAATTTAGTTCTTGATATATTTATGGATATTTAAGTTGAAAAGAACAATTTTATTAGGTTTATAAATCTCTTCCAATATAAATTAGTGGCCACAAATATGGCTTTTTGGGAACCATGGTGATGTCCAAAACAACATTCTTTTATGTCTAGTATTTGAATGTAGCTCCATTTTAAGAAAATTCAACCATTGGTCAATCCACTTCTATTAAGATATCACCAAATCACATCATTTAACAATACAGTAGACTAAGCTCGTTATTCGGAATAGGTAGAAAGGAGGAAGAAGAGAGGATGACATGAAGAGGGAAACTGATGGCAATCGAGTACATACACTGATGCAGCCCTGCTTCCCTCTTTTTTGCAGAACTGCAAATATATTTGATAAATATCTGAAGGCCCCGAGCACTCGTTTCGAGGAAATGGACATCCAGCAGGTACAATGATTATTATAAACCAATATCGTTAATTTTTACGGGCATAGCCTAATAATTCTTTTTTCCAAAAAGAAAATCATCCATGAGATGACAAGGACGAAGGATGATAACAGCAGGCTTAGGATCATTATGAGACAGTATATGGGCGAGGACTTGGCTTCATTGCCTTTACAAGATGTGATTAACCTTGAACAGCAGATTGAGTTCTCTCTGCATAAAGTTCGTCTAAGGAAGGTAACAATTAAGGGCAGCGCCAGGCATCGGACGTCCGACGCCTGGCGCTCGGTCTGGACCCGTCCTGGCCGTAGGATGGACGGCCACCACGCCAATCGAACGAACGCCCGCGCTCCCGCATCCCTGTGCCCAGCGAGGCAGCGACTAGCTAGCTAGTCGTCGTTTCATTTAACTTCCGATTAAACTTCTGATTTTTGTAAAAAAATTCAAACAGTGTTCAAAATGCGTGGAATAAATTTCATAATCCTTCTAAAATCAAGAGCAACCCATTTTGAATAATTTTTGAATTTTTTATTTTTTTCACTTTTTTAATTTTTTTGATATGAACTAGGAGAAGGCACTTATGAAACTTACATCTATACTAACGAAACTTGGCCGTGCACTGATGAAACCTGATGAAACTTAGATGAAACTTCGATGTAACCTGATAAAACTTGGATGAAATCTGTTGAAACTTGAATTGACCTGATGAAACTTGAAGAAACTTGTATGAAACCTGTTGAAACTTGATGGAACTTGCATTAAACCTGATGAAACTTGACAGTTTGGCAAGTTTAACGAATATGAAAGTCAAGTTTCAGTAGGCGAAACCCAAGTTTCAGTAGACGAAACCCAAGTTTCACTAGATAAGTTTGAGGAGTTATACGGCAACATATATCTTGTTTTGTTCAAAAAAATACGAGAAACACGTTGGCGCAAACGGTTCGTGGATTGGAGCACCCAATCAAAAAATATGGTCACCGAAAGAAAAAAAAATGGTGGACCCTGCCCTGCATGGCACTGTGCCGCTGCCCCCCGTTCGTGTACGCGCGCAGTGCGGGAGTCCGGAGGCGCCGGACTCCCGCACTGTAGCCTTTCCGAACAATTAAACAACTTGATTCAATAGTTATTAGTTCTTTTAGTTCACAAACCTCTAAACTACTCATTGCTAACACCCTAATTCTAGCAGCAACAGCTACTTGACCAGCAGCTGCTTGAAATGCACCACAAGGTATGCAAAAGAAAATGCATTTTTGATAATTGATTTTTATTGATTTTTTTGAAAAAAAAAAGGAGATGCACATGTCAATAGATCAGAGCAACTATTTGTGCCACATGGTAGGGCAGTATCAACTTGTCTGTCAAAAAGGATCTAGCAAGGCAGCAGAACCAGGCAACCGAGGTGATCAATCCAAAGCCGTTTCCATTCTGGGATATGGGCAGTCAGCTCTATGGCCGTGATGCTGAATCCTCCATGACAGCACTGCAGCTTTCACCTCAGCTGCATGAGTTCAAGCTCCAGCCATCGCAACCCAACTTTCAGGAGACCAACCTTCATGGCTATGTTCGCAGACTGTGGTAAGGTGTCACCTGTGTCATACATAGCTGTTCACTTGTTAAAGAAACGAGTTATTCTGCAAGTTTCCAAGATGCCATTTGCTATTTTAAATGTGCTGGTCACCAATTACATTTGATTCATAACTTGACCAATTGTATTAGCCACAGATTGATGTATTTGACCAATTGTATTCAATTCATAACTTGACAAATTGCATTCATATCCACAGATTTGATATCATGGAGATTGGATGAACTGAGCTGATGACTGAGGATACCAGAATGGGTGATGTTCTGACAAAGTCACTTGGGAAGATCAAGTTTGAAGAACTGCAACAAGATTGGACTCAAGGTGGTTTCAGATCAGTTCACTAAGACTTAAGGAGTTTGGCGCTTGTGAATGGTCATTAAATCTTGTTTGTTCTATGCTTGCTATTGGCCAAGATGTGTTGGTCGGTTTTGTTGGTGTTGTACTGGAACAAATTTTCACGTGAGTTTTTTTCTTTTTTTCAACAAGGGGAAAGGCTCGTGTTTTCATTTCATTGAAACGGAAACATGATACATGGCTTCGCTCTACTATTTCCCTGTGTTACAATTCTCTATCTCTCTATTGTGGGCCACACATATGCACTCTCTTACTTATCCTAATGATATTTCCTTTTTCCTGGGCCATACCTGCCCTGTGTTTTGCGTCTTTTTATTAGCCATTCCAGCCAACATATTCTTCTCGCCACGTGCATCTTCGCTGCCTTGGTCTTTGGTCGCCACATTCATCTTCACTGCCTTGCCTTGGTGTTCGCTCGCTTCTGTCTTCCTCCTCGCGCTCCCACGTATCGCTTCCATCTTCTTCTTTTCTCACGCTCCCGCGTCTAGCTTCGATCTTTCTCTCTTTCGTTTTCCTGCGCACCTTGCACTCCGCGTCTTGCTTCATCTTCATTTTCCTGAGCACCTCGCGCCCTTGCGCGTCTTCCATCTTCCTGCTTCTTTTCGCTTTCCCACACACAGCACCTCGTGTTGCCGCCATCTTCGCTCTTTTTTTCGCTTTTCTTCGCGTTCTCCGTGGTGAGAAGCGGGGCCGAACCCCGACTGATTGTGCCCGACACTTGGAACACAACCAGTTAAGGAAGGCTCACTTCTCCATGTGAGTTTTCTTTATGAAACACACACTCGAATAAATAAACATACCATAGAAAACAAAATTTGGAAATATATACTTTCTTTATCTCAACATGAATGGATGCAATATATGTCATTTTAAATAATATAAAGAACTTTGCAGTTTGCATCATCCCGTGATGTGGTTTTGTAATTTTCGGAATGTGAAAAATTACTATTTCTTTCGCAAATTCATCGTGAAAAAAAAAATCTTTAGTTTATACTAAGCTACTAGCATCTGTCAGCAAAGATCATTCATATATTTGCTACATTTATCGTTAATAGTTAAAAGTAATTTTCTTGTTGTTACTCTACATTTCATGTGTAATAGTTATACGTACCTTTTTTTTAAAAAAAAGATGGAAGTGAGATGTTAATACTTAGTACGGAAAATCATGAATCGTCTTTGAAAGTTCAATTTGATTCTCTCCTTAACTCCAATCTAATGGCTCTAACGCTAACTCTTGATGTTATAAACTTATTTTTTGTTACCTTATGCATGTAAGATAATTTCAAGTTTATGCTATATTTTGTTTGTCCTGTTATGCCTAAAATTCCTATTTAAGCTTCGCGGTGATAGTACATTAAAGTTTGTTGTTGCTAATAAATTTGTCGATCCAATTGACAGAAACTGATGGGTCTGAAGTGATCTTTGAAACATTTTTTGATCTGAAGTGACCCTTAAATCAGCTTTATCGTTTGACCTCTTGAATACAGATGGATGCATGAACTGGGTCTCCGTTCTCCGTTTGCTGGGAAATAATATGTACATCATTAGTAAACAAGTTAGGTCAAAGACCAAAAAAGTTTTGTCAAAGCTGATCGTTTATCAGTGTTAAGAGAGCAGTAGTTTCATAATCTTGTTTGTTTTTGAACTATGCGGTTCCTTTATGCGCATCTTTTACTTATACAATTATCAATGCCCATGTGTTCAATCAATGAGTTTACAACCCACCATTGCATCTCTCCCTCCTTGAAATATATAAAAAATGAAATGGCTAGGATGCGGGATGCCCATATCGCAGAATAGTTTAATGTTGAGAACTCCAACGTGGAGAACATAGTAGAGCATATTCTTTCCTCTAATTATTGCAATATAATTTTAGGTAGTGTCTCTTTTATTTCTATCCATTCTATACCATGCTTTCTATGTTTTACTTTACAACCTTTGCTTGATGTTTTGACTTACGGTCTATTATCTCTACTTGCAACCAAGATTTCAAAAACCAGTAGACAACCAAAAGCTGAGAACTATTTCAGAAATAACCTATATGACATGTGAGTTTGGCCATTTATTCTTAGGAGTATATGATGAAGAAGCATGATTATGTGACTTAGAGGATTCAGATATGTGCCTCAAATGTATTACATGTCTTTGGCGGTAGCAAAGGAAATAATGAAATGTAACCCATGTCTAATTGCTTTAAGGTAGGTTATAGGGATGAATTGATTGAATTTGACTCATTTGCTAGGATACTCTGCATTTTGAACCAAGGCAATCAATCAGCTAGGGACTATTGGTAAGGTGCCAATAGTCTACATAGAGCAATGTTATGATTATGTTCCTATTAGTCCAAATACCCCCCTTACAAGGCCAGTGCCTTCCTATTCTTTATTTAAATACATGTTTGTGTAATATTTATAGTTTATGAACAATTAATATTTATACATTTTTTAGTTCCTAGATCTCATAAGAAAATGTTAGAGCAAGGCTCTACGTTATGCAATTTATTTCAGTACTCCAAGCGATAGAGTTTTTCTATTGGTGTCAATTTATTTATGAGAACCTTATCACTGTTACCATTTAGAGATTTTTTTTGGCCATTTCAACTTTCATAGCATGATAGTATATGTTAATTTAATTAATATATTCTAATTTATTTACTTCTTGAGACCTTGATGTGGTTGAACTTGGCTGCATGTGTTACATCGCATACTCAAATCTTTTTTTTTACCTCTCAGTTTTGGTCAATAGATTAGTCACAGCTGCGGACCAAGGCCTTGGTCTAGTGATAGAGGCTGCAGTGGCAGCGCTACCCACCAGAGTTCAAACCTCGGTTTTGGCTCTGTGTGTCGTATTTTTCTAGGATTTTCCTAGAGTCATAGGGGTATGCACACGCATGTGCGTTGATGCCTAATTGTTGTCCCTTGGAGCAGTCGTGCTTTCTAGCGTGTGTTAGGGCACACGTGTGCGTGCGTGTTAGTTTAGAGGTTAGGAGTTAGGGAGTGAGTTGTGTGCTCCTTCTTTGTACCCTCTCAGAAAAAAGATTAGTCACAGCCTTTGGTACTCTTTGCAGGTTGTCAAGTTCATAATGTAGACCATTTCTCAGCTGGCTTCTGGAATGCAACATATCGGCACAAGATCTTACATGGGCAAAATACAGTACTTAGCAATGCAAATGTTCTGTAACTCTCAAGCGCCATAGGCGTGTGTTTAATAATTAATCATTGCCCGCCCATATTTTGTGTTTGGAGAAGCAAAAATATGGTATGTAATGAGAATCTGCCTATTCTTCCCAAGCGTCGAAGAAGTTAAAGTGTGAGTTCCGAGAAACTGCCAACACCTAGGCACGCATATTCTTCTATTAGATCAACGGGACTCTATCCAGATCCAGCAACCAAGTAATAAGAATGTCTTCCCTCAAAACTGAAATGCGCTGGGTGCATATTCCGTATCTTGAAGGACCTTCCGGAATCTACTATTTTGTCTTGAGACTCATTTAGAACTATAACTAGGAAAACATCCATAAACTATATGTTTGACAATGGCATATTAAATTAAAAGTGTAAATGAAAAGGCTAAGTAGAACTAGTAGAAATGGCAATAAACAGGACATGGTAGGCTAGCTCTCTTTGTTTCGACAGCACAAAACGCCTCCAGGTCTGCAATGACAAGCCATCAACACGTCTGCTTCATTTCCCACGTTTAATTCCAAAGAATAGAGAATGTGAACATGGTAGACCACATGTAAACAAAAAAAAAAATCGGCAGTATGCTTCACATTTTGCAAGTTCTCAAGTAAATGCTCTAATAGAATAGTAAGAACATCAATCCCGATCAGAATTTTAGATCTGTTATGAGATGCACCAAACTAATCCACTCATTTGACCAAACATCTTTATTTGGTCAGGGAAACTCTTTAGTGAGGATCTTCAGATTGTACCTTCAGAGTAGACCTGATCATGGGAAGTCCAGCCCAGTAACGTGGCCCTAGCTTGACCTGTTTTTTGGCGCTGGGTTTGGGCTTAGAGATTTAGCTTGATTGAGTACTCGGGCTGGGCTCGGGCTTACAACTAAGCATGAGGGTAGCCCGGCCCGACGCAACTAAAACTTGTATCACCACTTCGCCAGTTAGTCATCACTGGCCCAATGCCATATAACCTCCCCACTACAGCCTATAGGTCCCCAACTCCCTATTCCCTTAACCATAAGGCTCTCTCCAACAGTAGTCCCTAAATTTGATCCACTATAGTCTCATATACAGACTCCCTTTAAAAAAAATATCTCCCTATATTTCTTCCATCTTCAACAGCGTTCTCTATATGGAGAATTGTATAGAGGAAGAAGAGAATACCTATATATAAGGGAATGGAGAGAAATCCTTTATTTTAGGGAATAGAATTGGGATTGTTGAAGCACGTAGGGGAAGAATTTGTGCCCTATTTTAGGGTAGAGGACGTTTAGGGAAGCCTGTTGGAGATAGCCTAAGGCAGCTACTACATCCCCATCTGAGCTGCGCCCCAAAGGTAATCAGCATCCACATCATCAGATTGATGCCGCCGCTGGAGCTCATCGCCGGCTCAACGCCACCCTAGGTGGCTAGGTCCTGATCTACATTCCACAGCCTACTTTCAAGTTTCAAGTCGTTGGGCTTTTGTTCGCCGCTGCGGCTTGGAATCTTGATACTGCCATCTCCCAGTCACGCATTCAAGCTCACCACATGGCACTCTCACTGCACTCGTCCCCAATCCCTAATCCATCATATAATTTTCGCCGATTCCAGAGTGCAGACATAAATCCCTTACCGACTTGCTGCCTGGAGCTGGAGTGCTGAAGCTGAACTCTGCCCCTACGCCATCTGATCTGAACGATTTTGCTTGATATGGAGTTTGGACACCATTGCGCTAGATCATCAAAGCACAAAGCCACCGATGATTAAGATAATCACTAATCTGTGTCAAATTAAGGCTGTGCGACTTGTACAGGTTTCTGGATGCCATGTATATGTAAGTCTGAAAATTGGATGGCATGCATATATGCAGATTCCTGAAATTTGATGCCATGTATATGTAGGTATATGTAGGGTTTTTAAAAATCGGAGGCCATGTATATTTACTGCATATATGCATATTACTGAAATTTGATTCCATGTATATGTAGGGATTTTTAAAATCGGAGGCCATGTATATACTGTTGTTTCCTGACATTGTATGCCATGCATATGTACTAATTTCTAACATTGGATGCCATTTGTTAACAGCATGTACATGTATTTTGGCACCTCATAATTATAAATTTAATGACTTTGATTTTAATCCATTTTGCAACAGTATGGCAAGTCCTTGGAGCCCGATAGCAAGTATTGAAGAAGAAGAAGAAGAAGAAGAAGAAGAAGAAGAAAAGGAATATGATCCCAAGGATGATGATGAAGTTAAGGCAGGTGAAAAGAACAAGCAAATCGTGGTTGCTCCTGTTTGTACTAGTCGCAAGCGTGCAAGATCAAAGGGAAAGGAAGGAGCTAATCAAGGTTAAGCAAGTGGGCAGTGTGTTGAAGATGAGTGAAGTACACAACCACAGGTTAATTCTTCTATTGATTCAAAAGCACGAAAGTCAAAGGCTTGGGTGAATTTAAGCAGGTGTTGTTGCTCTTAATAACAGTGAAGGTGGTGCTGATTTGTTCAATGATTATGAACAATACATGGTATCTAGTCGCACACATGAAGTAAAGTCACAATTGGATCTTTATCTAGATGAACTAGTTAGAGACTTGCGTGAAAAGTTGGATGTTTTGGAGTATTGGAGTAAGTCATCTATGCTATATCCTGAGCTAGCGTCAATGGCTGTCGTGATATTCTGTTCCCGTGTCAAGTGTTGCTTCGGAACCAACCTTTAACTTGTGTTGTAAGGTTTTAACTGCATGTTGAGGTTCACTTAAGACAAAGACAATTGAAGCTTTGAGGTGTCTTCAAGATTGGTGTCATTCAAAAATGCAACAAGGTGATTTCTAAAATCTGTTTACATTCTATTGCGTTTGATAATTGTTGCTATGTTTAATATTTTAAGTTCTAACTGCTTAATATTATAGGAGAGGCAAACTAGCAAGCTGTCTTCTAATGTTCCTTATACGGAAGAAGTTTCTTCAGATTCTGAATGTAATACCTAGCTGAATGTTTCAACTCATATATAAATTTGTTTTAACTTTCAAGTTATTATTATTGCCTATGCTATTTTGTAGAGATGAGCTGATTGTATTTTCCATAGGCACCATGTAGAGATGAAGTGGGTTGTTGTCTTGCCGGCAGGTGGCACTTGACAAGTTGGCATCATGAAATTCCAGCAAACCATGGTGTCGTTTGATCAGTGGTTTAATATTTTTTGTTAATGACTTGATGGTTTGTTGTGTAATGTGTAGTTGTGTACAGGAACTGCAAGTTTGTATGGCAGTGTGTAATAACTAGATTTGGTGCTTTGCACATTTGAATATTTCATATATATTCTGTTTCGGTGCTATTGGATATTTTGTGCTTCGGTGCTATTGGAATTTGGGAGTAATAAAGCTGCAAAGTGTATCAATTTCTTGCTTCGGGCCGACCTTTGGGCTTTTGGGCGGGTCGGGCTTGGGCTATTGAAAATGAAAATTAAGCCAGGCCGGATCGGGCTTGCTTTTGTAACGTTGGACTTTTTTGAGGCCCTGCCCGAGGTATGATCAAGTCTACTGCACTGCATTCCTACTATCTTGAGTAAGTAAATGGTTTATCCTTCTAACAAATTGATCAACACAAGAGCTTCACATCTAAAATCCACATGAGCCCACAGCAGCCTTCAAAGAAGACTACACACCATTTAAAATCTTGTCTTGTATCAACATACAGAAGGTGACACCTGCTAATGGCAACGTTAAATCATAAATAGTGGTGGAGACGGGGGGCTGGCAGGGGCTTGGCCCCCTATGATCTATGTGCAACACTAAGTAGTATATAGGATGTTGTATCAAACTTAAACCCACACAATTAATTTATATGGCTAATTTTAGTTCTAAAAAGTATGCTATTAGTATTGATTAAATATACTCTCCCAACTAATTTATTTTATAAGACTAGCATAGTTCTTTGAAGTTTTCTTTTCAAAGAAAATGATTTTAATTTATGAATTAATATATTTCCAAGCACATTACATGTTATAGCAAATATACTAAGTTACGTACTATATATTCAATAATAGTGTTAGTGCACAATATTTCGATAAGTTTACCAAAAATTCGCAGACCGCTTCTTGACGTTCACTAATATACATTTGGGGCTTACTAATTGTAGCTCATATTGCTTTTCAAACACTTCAAATATTTTTATTAGCTAGCCATCACCGTGTCCAATATGAACATAATTGTATTATTGGTGTGTAATCTTCCTTTATTCTAAAGAACTGAATAACACTTGCTATACATATACACATATATAAAATATAATCTATTTATTTAGTTTTTGCCACACCGCACACAACTTGACTCAATGTCATGTGAATATGTAAGAAAAAATTTGTCATTTGATCACGGTTAAGTGTCCCCACACATGACAACCTCTGCTAGGTACAATACTATTATCATTGCTTTATATATTGTTATGGCATATTTGACTCAATTTATTGCATAACATAACAATATTTTTACGAAACATTTTTCTACATATAGCTCGCTTTCAATATAACGATAGAATTATACTGCAAATTAGTTTGTTATATGTCGGCCCCCCATGATGAAATCCTAGCTCCGCCCCTGCCCATAAACAAGTCTCAAATACTAAACCTCACCAAATGGTCTTTAGTACTTAGCATGATGCTTTCTGCGGAGTGATAGTTTGGTGCTGAGGTGATTTGCCAAATCAGGAATTTAATAAAATGGCAGCCGAGGGTTTCGGCTTAAGCACAAGACTATAGGAACAGAGAACAAACGGCGGCGGCTAGGTTTTCCAGGCAGGGAAACAGCGCCGTAAAGAGGAGAAAAGGACAAGGAAAAAGAGAAGAAAAGAGAAGAGATGAGAGGAGAGGAGATTAGAGGATGTAAAAGTGAACCATGTATAATATTTGATCCGAGTAAGTTTGTGGTTCCGGTATTTCATCGTGTTCCTCTTGTTCTAGCAGATTAATTTTTATTCCCTCTCGCATGCTTGGTAATCTTCTAGTTGATAAAATGGAATTGAAAAGCTCAAAATGACATAGAGAGTGACACATTTTGAGTCTCATTTTAGTGTATCCCATGATGAGAGAGTGGCATTTCGCTAAAGCCACACGTTCTAAAGTGGCATGAGGTCAATTACCTCCACCTTTCCTCCTCCCTTCATGTCCACACCAGCAAGACCACCTGACACCAGCAAGACCACCGGACACACCCTCTTAACGGTGCTGCCACCTATAGTTCTCAATAGGGTGGGGTGGGGCCGAGTTTGGCCTTAACCCAACCCATCCTGGGCATCACTGGGCACCCCAAAAACTTGTCTCGACATGGCTGGTGCACCGACAAGATCCGACCCACGGCAACCTTGTCCGTGGGGAGAGTGGATGTTGGGCTTTGAGAAAAAGGATAGATGGCCCTTAAAGGAGGAGAATGAATGTTGGACCTTAAGAAATAGGATAGTTGAGATGTTGATGGGCCAAAATTAAGGAAACCGGGTAAAGTCGGGGTGGGGGCAGAGACTCATGGCTGTCTTCAGGAATTGAGGCCATAGAGCAAAATGCATAATGGGGTCCTAAATTTTTTAAAAAAATCATTTTTCTAATATAACTAACACATACTTTCACTCAATTATATAACTTCAATATGTGTTATTTCGTACAATATTTAGAAATATATCAAATATTAATGCTAAAAGACTTTGGGGCACTGCAACACTCGACAATGTACCTTAGGTATTCATGCCTTGATTTTTTGGAAAATGTGTGTGTGTGTGTGTGGGAGGGGGGCTTCTACAACACTCGGCAGATGAATAGGTGGACGGGAGAAACTCTCAACCGACGAGGCGACGAAGGGCTTCTACGACTTAGGCGATGAACAAGCAGACGGAGTCACGGACTACAGAGGCAACAGGTTAGGCTTGATTACAAATTAGTAAATTTGAGGACCCCACCTTAATTGGGGGCCCGTGCGGCTGCCCATCTCACACGCCCTCATCGACAGGCCATCATATGCTAATCTAGTGCCCTACCCCGACTACTCGATTGCCGGATCGGGTGGTGCCCCGGCAGGGCGGGTGGGGATTGAAAACTCTACTGCCACGACGCTCCCCCAGCGCCACCGCTCACCCAGATGAGATCCCCGGTCCCTCCACCTAGGTGTGGGTTAAAAAGATTCGGTGGGTCACCGATCCATTCCTCAAGCAATGGTCAATTGGGCCACTCGGTCGACCCAAAAATTATACTAATAGGGTTAGTAGAATCGGTCTCATATGACCCAGTGGGGATGGGCGAATCGGGTCGGTCTCATATCATCTCGCGACGCCTGACACTCCCAAACTACCAGTTCGTCAACCTCTGCTGCAGCTTCCTATCAATCCTATCAACGGTAATGGCGGTGTTGGGATCTAGGGGCTGTTTGGTTTGATGCCCTGGGTGGCCATGCCAATTTTTTGGTCATGCCCAACCCAGGGCATGACCCAAATTTTGGCAAAAAAAAAATCTTGTTTGGTTTGGAGCCAATAAATGGCAAAGCAATATAGAAAGTGTTTGGTTGATTGACATGAGAGGCTACTAATGATTGGCAAAGCAATGTTTGGTTTGATGCCAAAACCAAATCTGACATGATCAACACATATATTAAAACATCAATGGGGTTAGGGAGGTCATAACCAAGCTATAGAATGATCAACACATATATTTGCCTAACCATACACATAATAGCACAAATTTTTAATATTTTCACAAATACGGCAGCACATATAAATAGCATCATTTAGCATACTTTCATGGCAGCACATAGAAATATTGTCATGGCAAATACATAGCACATACAAATATGGTCATCGCACATACATAGTATGACCAAACAGACCCAATTATACAATACCATATAGCAGCAGTTTGCAAACTATATATCAACAGAACTAAAACATAGTGCAACACAGGGATAGTTTAGCCACTAAATCACCACAATAGCATATAGTTAGTTTTGACCCAAAGCATTTGTACCAAAAGGTGGGTCAGACAAGCAAAAGATCATCCAACACCCATACCACCTTCAGCCACCACCACCATACTTGCTATTAATGAAATCAATAACCCAAGCTTCAAGTGTTGTATTGCTCACATAATTCAGATAGCCACGAAATGCTTCTTGGTCGGGCTTGCAAAGGTGAGAAGCAATGTCAAGCTTGTCTTTAGCAGTTATGGTAAGAGCATCTACTCTTCTCCACAGCTCTGCATGGGGATCCTCACGTGCAGGTAAAGTAGCATAAGAGGAAGTAGCTACTGCTGCAAGAGAGTCTGCAAGATTCTTGATGCTTGCTGCGATATCATCATTTGATATTTTACTCGGTCGTATGGATTTGTCCTTACTAATCTTCTTCGGAGGTGATTTTGCCCGCTTGTGCTTCTTGCTCCCTGTTGAAGAAGGATCATCCAGATCTCTACTACTTTAAAGCACGGATTGGTCGTGGTGGTGGTGGTGGTGGTGGCGGCAGTGCCAACTTGCAATCTTAGCCATTCGATCTCACTCCACGCACCAGATCTCACTCCAAGCCAATCCACGAACCACCGAATATCCCACCTCCCCACGTCGGTTCCCACTCCCCTCCTTGAATCTTCTCCGTGCCATTGCCTTCCCCCCGTCCCTCCCTACGCAGCGCCCTTCCCACGACGCTGCCCCCTCCCTGCCGCCGCGGCCTCCTCCCGCCGTCGCCACCCCTCCCTACCGGCGCCGTCCTACCCATCCGCGCCGCGCTCCCACACCGGCGCCGCCCGTGCCCCGCCGGCGCCGCCTTCCCCATCTGCGCCGGCCATCTACCGCCGGCGCCGCTGCGTCCTGGCGCCACCCGCCTCCCCTGCTAGCGCCGCCCGTCCCCCACCGGGGCCGTCCATCCCCGCCGACACTGTGCTCCCCCCACTGGTGCCGCCCGTCCCCCGCCGGCACTACGCTCCCCCCTGGTGTCGCCCGTGCCTCGTGTGTTCATCCTGTCCTTCTCTCTGAACAGCAGAGCAAGCTATGAGAATGTTTAGAAGAAGGTAAGGCACTCGGAGAATCTGAATGCTCAGGTCAGCTCATCTTGATGCCATTCTAGGTTGTTTGTTGGAGCGCGAAGACTTGCTGGAAGTGGAACCTCTTTGGTATTGTAGTTATGTTGCATTGGCTGGATTAATGGATTCAGAAATAAATTACTATCATGTTGGCAACATTCGATAAAGATGGTATCTTTTTTATAATGGAATATAATTTTGGCTTCCACATGAGTAAAGATGGTATCTTGCCAGCGAATGAGAACACTAAAGCATTGAACAACGCATGTGTTTTAGGAGCTGAAATTGTAGCATATACTCTCAATGTATAAGTGAGTAAAGCAATGCTCTCTTTTTATTTGTTGAGCAAGCAAAGCAATGTTTTCCGGTAATGCCCATCAACAAAATTGTTAAAAGAGTTGTGTTGGATATGTTACATGATACATCCACTTGCTTGTGCAAGTAGGATCATGCTTGGTGCCGCACACAGTTTTGGTGAGAAAGAAACGCACTGCATAAGCTAATTCTATTGATACTGTTTGTATTTCGCGAAAAAAAGGAAGAAAGAAAACTTGCTCGTTCTGTATTGTTTAAGAATAGCAATGTGGTTTCGTTTCCGCAGGAATATAATCTTTTTTTTGCGTCTGATCTTTTGAACTGATTATCAATGGTTCCTCCTACAGCCTGAGGCATCTACAGATCAACTTGACCAGGACTTGCCTTTATTTAATCTGCCATCTAAGATCCTGTTGCCATACATATAGAGCTTAGGGTAAGCTTTTTGTCCCTGTCGGTATCTTGTGGTCATATTTGTTCTCATTTGTGGTCATATCTGTTCTCATTCATGTTTGCCAATTGTACTCGCTGAGTTAAAAGTTTATTATGATGGTTGTAATTTTAGAAAAAAAAAGCTCACATTTAGTCATAGCCTAGCTTTTAAAGAGGGATAGACATGAATGACTTGTATCATTTATTTTTTAAGAGTATCATTTCTTATATTGCATGATCATTTTTCTAGCCTAAAACTGGAATACATGCATACTCTTTGTTGCCAACATGCTCCTTGCAGGATTGTCTTAACTTGCCATGTACCTAATTTTTTATTACTCATTTGGGTATGCCTCAACTCTAAACTTCGTATTGCTGAATTGTTGTTTTCTTGTGTGGATTGATTGAATACCAACATATGACATTAGCGTTGTGTATTGAAAAAACAACGGTGATTTCTGTATTGTATAATTGATACATGGTTGACACCATTTTCAGTACATCGTGTAAAGAAGATATGAACTTATATATATAGAATTGTATGCAACTATCTAATTAACCATATTTTTTCTGCTACAACTTGAACAGTTGTTTCTTTGTTCTATCCTATTTATAAACTTCTATTTATAAACATCTGTTTCAGTGATTAGCATGTGAGACATGCTAGGATGTGCCTGTTTTGCTTTCATCACAAGTACTGCTGAAGCAAGCAAGGAAGGTTTCTATCGACAACAAAAAAAAGCAAGCAAGGAAGGAACTGACAATAATTGAAATGAGCAAGTCATCTAAACAACATTGATTTGCCCTCTGCTACCTGGGTGTTTAATCTTTACCAAGTATTTTTTATGTAGAAATGAAAGCAATTGGAACAGATAAATGCTTTAGCATGTAATTTTTGTCATAGAAGCAAGATAATGATTTGCCACTTATCTAGAGGCGGAAGGATAGTGTCATTATTGTAAAACTACTAGCTAAGTTACCATGTGTTGTTTCACCTTCATAAATTTTTTTGTATTGTTCTAATAGTATAATTTTTCTTTCATCCCTTTATAGTCCATTGCAAAGCACGGGCATTGTACTATAAAAATAGTTGTTGCGTTCTAAGTTATTTGTTTTTCATTAATCCATCTTATGATTTTATTTTTTATTATTTCTGTTTGTTATGAAAGAAGATAATAAAGCTCCTATTTTTACATGAATAGCGGGTTGAAATATGCATTACTGACTCGTACAATTGCATTTCTTAACAGCGTAATTACTTTGTTAAGAAGAAAGTTTCATATAATGTCTCAGCCTCTAAGCAACAAATCCACAAAAGGCAAAGAAGGTATCTATGGTGGCCTACTTTTGTATACATTTTCCATTTAGTTATGATTTTCTTAAATCATAATACATACTATCGGATGCATGTCATTACAGTGTTGGTTGATCGTAGTGTCCCAAAGAGGCATTGCCATTATTGTGCTGTTAAGACGATGTGATCTTCATTGCTTCTAATTTCCCATTTCTCAAGTAGACCATGATCTTCTACTACTTTTTAAATAAATATTTTGGTTCACGCTTGTGTACATCCAGGTTTTTTATTTTTTTGAGAGGCAGGAACAGGTTTATGTTACCATATTCATGTAGGTAAGCTAGATAGTCCATGAATTTATAGGCTTGAACAAAAAACCCATGCTGCTTTATAGTAGTAGAGATCCATTCTATCATTTACTTTCCCTCCTTACTCCGATTAATATATGCTTTATATGTTGTTGTTTTGCATGTAGCATTTTTATTATGTTTTGATTGGTACTACATTTTAGAGCTTATCAGAATGAGCAAAATGACAATCTCATGCTTATGTTTTCTGCAGATCCAATGTACTAAGTGCAAGGGTGAAAGCAATTGGAAGGGGCATAATTCATAAAGAAGTTCATTGCTTGTCTATACCACTGTTTTCAGGTACATGCATTTCACACGCAGCCGACTCAATTTGCTAATATATTTTTTGTAAATATTTTTGACAGTTTACCATTTTTGTTTGTGGTATGCATATTATAGAGATGTTTGTACTTATGGATCTTTGAATGTCATATACATCCCATACTCCCCAGGTATTATTTTTGTTTGTTATGAAAGAAGATAATAAAGCTCCTATTTTTGTATGAATAGCGGTTTGAAATATACATTACTGATTCGTACCATTGCATTTCTTAACAGCGTAATTACTTTGTTAAGAAGAAAGTTTCATATAATGTCTCAGCCTCTAAGCAACAAATCCACAAAAGGGAAAGAAGGTATCCACAGTGGCCGTGGCCTACTTTTGTATACATTTTCCATTTAGTTATGAATTTCTTAAATCATAATACATACTATCATATGCATGTCATTGCAGTGTTGGTTGATCGTAGTGTCCCAAAGAGGCATTGCCGCGTTACACCTTGGACATTATGTATTCGTGAAAATTTGATTGCAGGCATTGCCGCATTACACCTGGGACATTATGTATTCGCGAAAATTTGATTGCCATGCTGGAATGTGACTCGGATGATGAAAAATATACCACCTCCAATGAATTCACCTTTTGGCGTAAATATCACGCTGACGTCGTATACTACAACTTCACAAGCTGAATGTTCAAACGGTATGAACAATACATGCCAGATTTACGTGTGTATTTTTACATAATAGCACTGATTTTAGGCATGATGAATCCTTATGTGTCTACATTTGTTTGTCACATAGCAAGGAAAAGACCCCTTCAGCCATCACAAAATACAAACATTATGTCTGCACAATCTATATCAACGATACACTGTCACGACACAACACAACAACTCCAAACTACACACAGGAAAGTAGAGAGTTGGCATGGGATCGGGAACGGCTGCATCGCCAAAGAATGACTGACCGGCAAAGAGAAGAGTACAATGCTCGTCGTAGAGCAGCTACACAAAATCAGTCGCCTGAAGTTAGCGAAGGTATCAATGCCTCTCGGAGGAATGCAAGGGTGAACCAGCCTGCTGATGTTAGGGAACAGACGTCTGCATCTCGGAGGGCTGCAAGGCTAAACCAACCGGCCGAGGTTAGGGCAGAAACCAATGCCACTCGAAGGGCAGCAAGGCTGAACCAGCCGGTTGAGGTTAAGGCAGAGGTCAATGCCACTCGGAGGGCTGCAAGGCAGAATCAACCAGCCGAGGTTAGGGAAGAGGTCAATGCGCGACGGCGAACTGCAAGGCAGAATCAACCAGCTGAGGTTAGGGAAGAGGTCAATGCCTCTCATAGATCATCTTTGAGTAGTCTGGATCCTGAAGAAAGACGAAAAGTACAAGATCGTAGAAATATAAATTATGCATGTAGGCGCAACATCCCGTGTGTCGATTCAATTGCGATGTAGTGTCCGAAAGTTGCTCAGCCTTTAATCGATACCCAATCGACCATTGTGCAATATCCCCATGACCCAGATAACACAACACATGCTGTGCTGTCATCAGGTAACTTACACGTCGTTCAATTTGGGATATTGAAACTACATTGTTACTCTACTACCACTGAAAATGTGTTCCTACTATTATATAGATAATAATGGATATCTGGATGCCGATGGTGTCCTCGATGAGGAGCAATTCATCATTTACGAAGCAGTTTTTTGTAGCGTCTACTTGAACAGTAATTGTGATGGTCCTAATGAACCAATATTCTAAGAGTGGGAATTTTTTCAGCCGATGAGAGTGTTATTTCAAATGATGACCAAGAAATAGAGGGTTCTTCTGCAACAGTACCTTCCCTTCCTGATCCCTGTGACAAAGTGTATAGCAACATCCCTGATAGCACACACATTCTGAAGCCAGAGCCTGACTGTGCGAAGTGCGGTGCGAAGAGATTCCAGTACGAGACAAAGGGCTTCTGTTGTCGGGATGGAAAGGTCAGTCTGGTGAACCCGGAGGTCGAGGATGAGTTGGTGAGACTATGGACAAGCTCGGATCTCGGTGCGGTTTATTTCCGCCGGAACAGTAGATTCTTCAATGGGCATTTCTCATTCACAACCCTTAGTGTGAGCTTTGATGAACGGTATGCGAATATGATAGGTGGGAATTACACGTTCCGTGCCCATGGAGGGATTTATCATAACGTTCATTCTTTTGGCCCAAGGGAGTCTGCCCGCATCATATCGAGCTATATTTTTATGACAAGGATCCCACACTTGATCATCGATTTCGGCATTCTCCTGACTTGGACCGAGAGGTCGTAAGGAATCTGGTCAACATTCTCAGTGGCAACCCATACTCGCAGACCTTCAGGAATCTTGGCCAGGCAGACAATCTCGATGAATATCGCATCACTCTAAACCTTGATCCTAGGCTGGACCAAAGGACCTACAATACACTTATAACTTCAGAGGTTGCCGCGATATGGGTCGAGGGAAATGAGCTACGCCCGGGGTTCAATCGTAGCATCAACCTGTATGGCAACAACAACACGCGACATACTATCCAACCACACTTCGGATGTTACGACCCACTGTCGTATCCTCTATTTTTCCCGAAAGGTGAGCTTGGATGGCATCAGGCCATCCCAAAGGTTGGCGTGTCTGCCGCACAATCAACCGCTAATCCGTAGGACGATCATGATGACGAAGGTTAGTTATCGTTTCAAAATACACAATATTCGTACTTGCAATATAAGTCTTATAACACGTTACCAAATCTTCTCTGTAGGAGGCGGTAACAGGTTCACCGTTACTGCTAGAGAGTATTACAGCTACAAGTTTCAAATACGTCGTGGTATATTCAACCCTGTTCTATATGGGTCGCGTCTCTTGCAACAATACACGGTTGATATGTACATCAAGATAGAGACGGCACGACTGAACTACATCAGGTATAACCAGAAGAACATAAGGGCAGACCTTTATCAGGGATTGCTTGATAGCCTCGGAGTGGGCGAGATTCGTGCCGGTGCCATTGGAAGAAGGATCGTCCTGCCTCCTTCCTTCATAGGGGGAGGTCGCGACATGAAGCGTCGGTTCCTGGATGCTATGCCTTTGGTGCAGCGCTACGGCAAGCCAGACATGTTCCTCACGATGACATGTAACCCATATTGGCAGGAGATAATGGATGAGCTATTGCCCGGTCAGACCCCAAGTGATCGTCCTGACATTGTGGTCCGCGTGTTCAGGGCCAAGCTGGAGGAGCTCAAAAAGCAACTATTCGAGAAACATATTCTCGGGAAGGTTGTTGCCTATGTATATGTGGTCGAGTTTCAGAAGAGGGGCCTCCTGCACGCGTATTTTCTCCTAATAATGAACGGACAATATAAGTTGACGTCTCCGGAGCAGTACGACTGCATCATCTCTGCCGAGCTGCCAAATAAGTTCAAGTATCCATAGCTATACGATATGGTTGTAAAGCACATGATGCATGGCCCTTGCAGTGTACTCAAACGGAACAATGTCTGCATGAATGAGAAGGGAGAGTGCAAGTGCCACTACCCTCGTCCGTTTAACTCTGAAACTATCTAGGGCAAAGATTCCTACCCCTTGTATAGGAGATGTGACGATGGTAGTAAAGTTAAAGTGAGAGGTGCATGGCTAACAAACAGATGGGAACACAAATTGGGAGGGTTGTGTCAGCAAGTCCTGCTGAGGGGGGAGCGATACTATTTGAGTATCCTCCCAAATCATGTCTGCGGCGTGACCTCGTTCGAGCACTTGCGGACATTGGTTGGTGTCTTGTGTCCCTCTTTTCGGGAAGCTGCGGAAAAGAGAGGTCTCATTGAGGCGGATAACACTATAGAAGACTGTCTTACAGAAGCCGAGGTGTTCCAGATGCCGTATGCCCTTCGCAGACTTTTTGTGACCATATTGGTCTACTGTGAACCCAGTGATGTTCGCGGGCTATGGAACAAACACCTCGATGCAATGCCCGAAGACTATCAGCGTTCCCATACGTCTGCACATGCCATCGAGCAGTTGGTCCTTATTGACATTAGACGCATCCTGCAGTCGATGGGAAAGGAGATAAAAACGTTTCCCTTGCCTGCTATTGATGAGTCAAACGTCAGCATGGGAGTCGAGCCACAGGAGGTAATAGATGAGGCTAGCATTGGAGTGGAGCAAGAGCACATCACTCTTTTCGAGTCTCTCAACCCAGAACAGAGATCCGCATATGATCGGATACTAACTGCGGTCGAGAGTGGTAACGGAGGTGTATTCTTCGTTGATGGCCCAGGTGGAACGGGGAAACTTTCCTTTACAAGGTGTTGCTCGCCAAAGTTCGTTCGCGTGGGGAGTAGCCGTGGCGACCGCGACGTCTGGTGTTGCCGTGTCCATCATGCCCGAAGGAAGGACCGCGCATTCGCGATTCAAGATACCCCTTGACGCCCAAGATGGAGTGATGCTCGGGAGAGATAATAGCCCTACGTCCAGCCTTTCTTTATATCAAAGAGGATTACAAGGTGGAACTCGACGAGATGAACATGTCTCGGCGAGTAGTATGCAATAATACGAAAAATCTTCCCCCCTACACGCTGTAGGGGCTCGGTTTATATAGTGTTGAGGAACCGACCTACCGTAGGAGAATCGGGCCGGGCTAACTACGAATACGTAACGAACTCGTACCATGCCAAATACATCTCACGGTAGATAAGGTAAGCTCCAAGTCTTGGGGTTCACGACTCCTAATCCAATCCGGGAAACCACGTCCGGGTCTTCACGTAGCCGTGCAGAACTCTGTTCGAGTCGGACTTGAACACGAGGCCTGGGCCGTTGCGCACCGTACCAGCCAAGAAGCTGTTCGGCAAGATGCATATGGGCCTGATAGAACCTTCCAGGGAGCTGGGTCCTGGTAGGCTGTTCGATTGGGCCGTCAGGGAATGGGCCATGGCAATGGGCCGTGATTTTATCCCCGACAGTTTAGTTTGATGCCAAAACCAAATCTGACATGATCAACACATACATTAAAACATCAATGGGGTTAGGGAGGTCATAACGAAGCTATAGCACAAATTTTCAATAGCAGCACATATAAATAGCATCATTTAGCATACTTTCATGGCAGCACATAGAAATATTGTCATGGCAAATACATAGCACATACAAATATGGTCATCGCACATACATAGTATGACCAAATAGATCCAATTATACAATACCATATAGCAGCAGTTTGCAAACTATATATATCAACAGAACTAAAGCATAGTGCAACACAGGGATAGCTTAGCGACTAAATCACCACAATAGCATAGAGTTAGTTTTGACCCACAGCATTTGTACCAAAAGGTGGGTCAGACAAGCAAAAGATCATCCAACACCCATACCGCCTTCAGTCACCACCACCATACTTGCTATTAATGAAATCAATAACCCAAGCTTCAAGTGTTGTATTGCTCACATAATTCAGATAGCTACAAAATGCTTCTTGGTCGGGCTTGCAGAGGGGAGAAGCAATGTCAAGCTTGTCTTTAGCAGTTATGGTAAGAGCATCTAGTCTTCTCCGCAGCTCTGCATGGGGATCCTCACGTGTAGGTAAAGTAGCATAAGAGGGAGTAGCTACTGCTGCAAGAGAGTCTGCAAGATTCTTGATGCTTGCTGCGATATCATCATTTGATATTTTACTCGGTCGTGTCGATTTGTCCTTACTAATCTTCTTTGGAGGTGATTTTGCCCGCTTGCGCTTCTTGCTCCCTATTGAAGAAGGATCATCGACATCAATAGGACTATTGAGAGCAATTGTATCAGACTCATTTCCATCATTGCCTTCCACGCCGTGAATAGTTCCGTGGCAGAGCACGGGCATTGTACTAGTATATATAGTAATTAAGAAAAAAAAACTATTGTTGTTCCTCATTGCTTTCCATCTGAACAAATAAAAAACTTTAGTTGTACTAGCACTTTGCACAGTTTCAACAAGTAGAAACAAGTGGAGGACATCATGTCACCTTGCAAAACCGAAGAGAAGCAGGGGGAAGGAGGGCGGCGAGGAGCAGGCTCTCGGGCGGCAGTGAGCAGGGGCTTAGGGAGGGCGGCAAGGAGCAGGCTCCGGGGGTAGCAGCGAATAGTGGCTTGGGGCGGCGGTGAGGAGCAAGCTCGGGGGCGGCGGGGAGCATGGGCTTGGGGAGAATGGCGACGAGCAGGGCCTTGGAGAGGACAGCGGGGAGCAGGGGCGGGGCTGCGGCGAGGAGCAGGGGCTACGACGAGCAGGGGTTGGGGAGGACGGCAGGGAGCAGGGGCGGGGCTGCGGAGAGCAGGGGCTTCGAGAGGGCGGCAAAGAGCAGAGTTGGAGGCGGCGGCGAGCAGGGTCTTGGGGAGGGAGGCGAGGAGCAGGGTCTGGGCGGCGGGGATAGGGGATTTGGGGGCAGTGGGTGAAGGGTTGTGGGGAGTGCGGGAGGGATTGGGGAGACCGTGGGAAAAGTTAGAGGGAGTGAGTGTTGGCGTGCCAAGGAAAGGCGCCCGATTCGGCCGCGTGCGCCCTGCCCGCATTTCGCGAAGGAATCTGATGGCGAGCCGATTTTTTCCCAGGACGAGTCAAACGAAGGTAACGAAGCAAATGGCTACCAAATGATGATGGCACGACCTAATATTGGCAGGGTCAGGCACAACTTGAAACCAATCAGCACCCTAGTTGGCAACTTTGGCATCATGCCGAAACCATTCTACACCGTCGCACCACGGATGGCAGATTGGGAGGCGTTCCCAATGTCGGGATGGTGACACGCGTGCTCGGGGAGGCGCTCCGATGGTCCAAGTGGCAAGCGGCGTACAGGGATGGAGCCCCGAGCTTGGGCTGTGCCTTAGATTTGTATCAAACAGAGATTGGCTTCTGGGCTGGCCCACTGACAAGAGTACAAGAAAGGAAGTCGGCAACTCAGCATAGAGATCGAATAACATTGAATTCATGTAAAAAAATAATAGAATTGAAACTACAGCTACCTCGTCCCTCGAAAAAATTGATGCCTACTATTCTTCTTCCTCCTCTAATATTCACTCTGATTCCCATCTACTGTTATGCTCTTCCTGTTCCACGATCTGATCTCTACACTTGTACCCGCTATACTCGCTTGTATTCAGTATTATTTGGAGGAATTCCAATCTGTGTTTTGTATCCATTGATGCTCATGACATGGGGTGTGACAAAATGGTATTCAGAGCAGTCGATCCATGCATCTTCGAGCAGTGGGTGGGCGTGGGAGAGTGCCAGCAACGGAGGAGGAGGCACCGGCTCAGGTGGCAACTCTAGAGGAGATGCCCACCACGCGTTCGGTGAAATACCGAACAGGCAGTGGGGCGTCATGGGCACTGTCCTTCGCGTGGTAGTGTACTATCTTCGCTACCCAGTGACTGCCGATGTGCTGCGCCAAGTCTACGATGCCTACGGAGCAGAGATGGTGCATATGCTCGCGACGAGCACCGGCCATGTCGAGGTTCTTGTGGGGTTCTGGTCGGGCAGTGACGCGGAGAGGGCTCGATCTGCCACACACGGGCGCAACATGTACGACGGATGTTGGTTGATGGAGGTTCAACTTCCGTCCCTAGGGTCAGCATAGACGCGATGCCCACAAGGTGTTCGACACTGGCACCAAGTCGTACCCTGTTATCTGTTGGTGCCACTAAGGCCATCCTCAATGCAAAACGCTTATAGCTGGTGCTTAAGGAGAGAGGGTGCTGCCACGTCACTAAGCTTTTATGTAGAAAAACTTATTTTCAATGCATAGAAGCTTATACGGATGCTTAGGTACTCTCTAAGCACCTCTCTCAGCATGGTGCTTAATTAAGCATCTAGACCCCCTCTCTAAGCACCCATGCAAGCACATTCTCTATCCTACATAGCAAAAAAAACTGGTTTTTTCTTTAAGCACTTATCTAAGCACCTGCATTGGAGATGGCCTAAGACCATAGAGAACTCTGCCACAGAGGGAACAGAGACTCTTGCTGCAAAGGCGTAGCAGATCATCGCCAAGCCCGAAGTCCTTAAAGCTTTTTGGTGTGAAGAAACCTTCACGCGCACCAAGTGTTCAACAACAAGCTCGGTCTAGGAGGGTTACTACGAGGTATCGAAGGCAGCACCAAAGCTGACCAAGATGACTGATTCAGCCACTGCCTATAAAAGCAAAGAGGAATCCAGTGACCCCGACAGTGATGATGAAAATGGCAGTTCTGAGGAAAGTTCTGATGATGAGTCTAAACAAACTGAACAAAAGAATACGGGAAAGGAATCAGATAGCAAGGAAGATAAGCTTATGGGCAAACAATTCTTGAAAGACACGAGTGAGATTACATGGGATATTGTTTCGAGCGGAGAGTTGGTTGGCAAGGAGACCAAGGGCTTTGCTGTTACCCTTGCTGTTGCTAAGCCTACGCTGAGTGGAGAATTGAATCTGCTGCAGCAAGATTAATTGCGCTTCAAGGCTGAGGCACAAAGTGATGATGTTAAGGCTGAGGCACAGCCACAACATCAGCCTCTTCTCCCACTGTACATGCTACAAATTCTTCGATGGGCTTCTTGCAACTGCTACCACCACTTAGACCTAAAAGTCCAACCAACGACCTGCTACTTCTGAGTTTGGGTTATGTTCACAAGCTTTTAGATGGGGAGAGTACAAACATGATGGTTATATTCCATATACCGTCTCTCGTCAAGCACCGTTTGGCTAGTAGAGATAGTATTGGCTCTAGAAGGTGCATTTTGTACCAGTCTCTTGATGTGCAATGGGATTTAAAGTGCATGCAGTACCTAACAATTAAGGGTTACTTAAAGGTGGCAAGAAATTTTAAGGGTTTGATTGTGGTAATGGATGGAATTCTGTCATACAACATGCATCAATCCTTACAGTTACACTCTGAAATTAAATACCAAGAATTCTACTAGATGTTAATCAGAGGCGTTCAGGTATTAAAAAAATCGTTGCACTATCAACAATGATCATTGCTAGCACCTTGATTGCCAATCAATTCAGTCCACACCAAGTGTCCAATGAAATGCCAGAGCATGATGAATTGAGATCTGAGCATATTCATTGAAGGAAGAGGAGGTTCAGGCAATGGGACAAGCTGGTGGAACAAGGGTCCTTGCAACCAACTCGATGTTGATGGATGTTTTGAGCAAATTTGGTACATCTGGGTATATTTATATACTTCACGGTTCTTTTGGTCATGGTTAATAAGATGCAGCATATCCATACCAAGATGTTACAATGGCCCTGGGATGTAGGTCCATCTGGCCAATATTTGCAGACTTATATGAAGTTTGATATAGCTGATTACAAATGGGTTTAGTCTGCCCTTGATGGTGGGTTTTCAGAAGAGTTTGATAGAACTTCTGAAGAGTGATGTTCATGTGGGTTCAAGGTTACATTGCATTTTATTTGGGATCCTGAGTGTTGTTCATATGGGTGTAAGATTACCTTGCAATTTATCTGGGATCCTGGAAAGGAAATTGATTTTCCTGCACTAGTTCTTCATTTTTTTTTGCTTCCGACAACAAAGCAAAATGATGCCAAGGGACTGGAACGTGTACAAGCACATAAGGTTAGCAGCAAGAGCTCTAAGAAATCATATGGTATTTACATTATAGCCCTTATTATGCCCTTGGTTGATGACTTGGAAAAGGAAGAGGAAGAGTGGAAGATGATGAATCAGAGAGGCAAGCTTTGAACCTCGCTGCAAAATGCCTATGTCAAAGTTAGTGAAATTGAGGTTGCCAATGGTTATCCAGTGACAGCATACTATAAGCCCTATAATCAAGAAATGGACAAGTACATATTTAGTAATGATACTGGCATGTTCTCTGGTGATGTTCCACTAAGAATACTCAACAATTGGGTTCTATGTAATTCAGATTATAGTCTCAGTTCTCTCGAGCCCATGCTAGTGAAATCAGGTGCAGAGCACAAGATAATGATATTTGGATCTGATTTTAAATGCAGTCCATTTTGAGCTAATTCGTACAACTCAAGCTCAAGGAGTCCAATGGGTCCTATCTTGTGCGACTACATCTCTCCAGCGGGTTCTGCTGCGTACGTCGTATAACTTCGTATAATGTATGCTATACGAAGTTATTACGGGTATATCACGTATTGGGCTGGGCCTTAGATTTGTATCAAAGAGAGATTGGCTTTTGGGCTGGCTCATTGGCAAGGGTACAATAAAGGAAGTCGGCATAGAGGTCAAAGGCATTGAATAGAAAAGAATTGAAACTACAGCCTCGGAGCTCGAAGGAGCTCCTCCCCGCCTGTGCCTTCACCTTTGTCTACTTACTGCCGCCAGCGGACTCCGTCTCCGCCTCCACTTGCGTCACCGGGGACCTCTGTCGATACTTCCATCTGCCTCCAATCCTTGGTTGCTAGCAACAATAGCTCTCTTGGCTCTGAATATGAATGTAAAGTGTGTTTGGATCTGAATGTTCTAGCAACGCTGCGGTCTTCAATTCGTTATTTTTTTTGTCTACCTGAAATTACAAAGACCATTGTTGTAATTATGCGTGCACATTTGTGTTTGTATCATGGCTAAATTCAGTACAACAGAGAGAGATGTTCGTACACGTTCTGTACATCTCCGATTCATCTAGATCTCAGCACACAATGCTTATACGCATTTCAGTTACTACTACTACTCTTGTAATTCCATTCCCTTTATTATTACCATTACATTAATTGTTTCAATCAATCAAACGCACGCCTTGCCAGTGTTTCACAGGATAATAGGGATACTGGAGGATGCCGCAAAGCCCCTCCCTGGCGGTCACGCCGCGGCCACGCTTCATGCGGATGTAGCCGCCCTCGCCCCAGTGGTCGCCCCACGAGTTCCTGACAATCCAGTACTCTTCGCCGTCGTTGGTCATGTCATACCCGACCACTGTCACCTCGTGGCTTGGGAAAGTCCCGCAAGACCCCCGGAAGATGCCGCCCGTGTAACTCTTGAAGTCATCGCTGGCGTCGATCGCCACCACCACGGGCTGCCATCACCGCCTTCATCAGCTCGGCCTCGCTGAACGGCTTCACATTCTGCCACCCATCGATGGTCACGACGGGGCCGGTGACTTTCTTGCAGGAACCCACCGATGTAGCCGTGTACGGGTAGTTGCTCTCCAACGCGAGACCGCGGTATTTGATGATGTAGTCGAACGCCGTGAAACATTGGATTGTGAACCATTAGCAGGCTGGAATGGATTGGTCTGGTACAGGTTGCATTGTGAACCATTAGCAGGTTTACTTGAACGCCCGGCCGCCTCTGCAGCCTCGGTTCTGCGTGTCGCAGTCCAACAGCTGCTGTGGCGACAGCGGATCCGGGATGTGCTGCATATCTGTGTTGATGCAGTTGGTGCTCTCCACAGACGTGGTGGCTGCCATGGCCCAGCAGCTCCCGCAGTTCTACCCCCTGCTCCTGTTGCTTCACGTCCGTCATGCACGGCGGGAGGCTGCCATCTCTCCAATTGCGCCAGTCCCATCTCTCCGCGACCTCGCGATCGCGCGCGGCAGCGGCGACGGCGCCGTGCCCCTGGCGCTTCCCTCCTCTGTAGTCGTCGAACAGGTCCGGGAGCGAGCTCAAGGAACATGGGTAGGCGTCGCGGAGCTCGTCGGCGGTCAAGTCGCCGAATAGATTGAGGCCCAACTTGTCGGCTTGGTTGTTCTTGAACTTGTGGACGGCGCGGCGCGCGTTCCGCTTGAAGTTGATGAAGCGCGCAGCTTCCTCGCCGGAGTCGCGCGCCGCCCCGTAGCGCGCCGCCCCATAGTGTGCGCACCAGCGCTTGTACAGCGCTGAGAACGCCTCCTCCGATGCAATGTCGTCAAGGGTGAACTCCATGGCGCTCCCGGCGGCGGCGAGCGCCGTGGCCACGGCGAGCGCAAACAGAACTCTCTCCATTGTGTGATTATGTGTTTGAGCGCAGGCAAGCAAGCACAGCTCTCGCGAGCGCAAGCGCACAAATATATAGCGATGCGGAGTCGTAGTGAAGTTGAGCGAGCCGAGCGCAAGCACACAGATATATATATAGCGACGCGGAGTCGGCGGGCAGGGAAGAAATCGCTTGCCCTCGGCGGAAGTAAAAACGCAGGTGCCTACATGGCAGGTTTAGCGCACATTTAAAGATAGTCAGGTCAGAATCTTGGATCAAAATTATTTGCACGCTTAAAACGCTGATGATCCATTTTGATACTGTACCATGCCATGAATCTCGGTGCATACGCTTTTGCCTTTCTATCATAAAATAAGGGGGCGACTAGCCCACGGTATCCCGTCGGGAGCCCACCCTGACGGGATCCCTCCCCTCCACTCGCCGCCTCCTTCCTCGCGCGCCCTCCCCGCCCCCGTCGCCTCCTTCCTTCGCCCCGACCAGCGGCGCCGTCGCCGCCCACCCTAACCCCAGGGGGTGAGGGGCGGTCCCCCCTCCACCGCCGGCCGACCGCCTTCACCCCCTCCCCCGGCTCCGGCGGCGCCACCGCTGCCTCCGCCGCCGCCCCCGACGAGCCCCACCCACCGCCGCTCCGCCGCCTCCCCGACCTCCCTCTAAACCCCGAGGAACCCAAATGTTCCCTAACCCTAACCCGAAACGGCGATGGCGAGGGCGACGGCGAGGTCGACGGCGTCGAGGTGCCTCCTCCTCCTCCTCTGCACAGCACGCGCACGGCGAAGGGGAGCTAGGCGCGGCGAAGGGGAGCTGGACACGTGTCGCCAGGGGGGCAATCCCGTCCGGGACGGGATCCCGTTGTGAGGAATTCCTGTAAAATAACCATCGGACGTGAATATATTTCCATACCAATCTCGAAAATGCACAAAATGTATTATAATATAAGAAAAGAGGAAGGAGGTGGTGTGTCTTGTTAGTCATATAGGATGTACTTACATAACGTAGTGTACGAAAAGTGAAACCATTTGCATCACCCCGAAATTACGGGTTGTCTGAGCAAGCAAGAGATTCTACATAACCGGTGAACACTAAAAGAGAGCAATATAGCCAAAGGCAGTAAAAGATGTACTCTTAAGGTAAAAGATGTACTCTTAAGTACCTTGTTTTTATCCCTCAAAAAAAAAAAAAGTACCTTGTTTTTATCATGAACGAAATGGTGCATGTCCACGCGCTCGTTCATGGATCAATGCTCCAATTCACCATATGAACCATTCTGGACCAAATCTTTTTTTCACCTTTTGGAATTCACCATATGGAGGAAGATGATTGAGCATAAGAGGCTGACATGTGGGCCCATCGTATGCATACTGTTTTTTTAGGGGTATATACATACTGTTTTTCACCCGCTTATTTTCCCACAAACGCCTGTAAAGCCACGTAATGGCATCCGAGGGAAAGGAAACACACTAAAATGGCATTTCATGTTGAGTGCATTTTATAATGGCATTCGGTGGAAGGGGGCTACTCCATAATGGCATGTAAATTAAAAAAACCATTAAATAATTTACTTAAAAAAGGCTCGTTTTGCACCTGCTTGGCACCAGCTTATCCGCAAACAACCTGATCAAGATTGCATTCGTGTAGCTGGGTGCAACATGTCAATCTGGTATCCAGTTGCGTCCAGCTCGAACGCTTCACCTTGATTTTAAGTCAAGATTGTTCATCACCTTCCTACTTTCACCCGCGTATTTTCCCAGAAATGCTTGTAAAGACCCGTAATGACATCCAAGGAAGAGGAAAACACACTAAAATAGCATTTGATGTTGAGTGGATTTTATAATGGTATTTGGTGGTGGAAGGGGCTACTCCATAATGACATGTAAATTAAAAACCAAAAATGGAGCCGATCAAAACTGATTTTGCTTGTTGATTATTCCGAACCAAAAATATCTCTCTGTCCTGTTCGCATAGGCTTGAATGCGTCCTGAAATTAATATGCCATAATCACATAGAGTTGTGTTGGTCTCCCTAATTAGGGATCTTTGCATATTTCCAAGCAACATGGTATAGCTACACGCGCATGCATATTTCCAATTTTATTTTCTCTTTCTCTTGTGCCACCCATAACATTAACAGGAACTTGATTAGGAGTGTCCGTATCTTTCTCTGCTCATTCAAACCGTCCTCGGTTTTGAGTTCATCTCTGGGTAACATCTTCTCATCTTTGGGGTAACATCTTCTCTTTCCTTTCTTCGTATCAACTTTGCTTGATAATCAACCTCAAGCAGATCACCATGTATCGGGACAACGCAACAATGTCTCCTTCTATTTGAAAACATAGCTCTGCAATTAAGTCAATTGGAAATATTCATTAAAGAGCGCGCGGGCGACAGAGCGGGCGGCTAGGGTTTTCCCCTAGCCGCCGTCGTCCTTTGCCGCCTCACCAGGTTGCCGGGTGGTGGCCGCAGCGACCCTCTCAGCCCTGAGTCGATGTGCTGTTCGGCGTCGCCTTGGCTTCCTCGCCCTTGTAGGACGCTCTCCCGTGCAGTGTGTTGTTCCCCCCTCTTGTGGAACCAGCGTGGCATTGAGGAGGTTTGCTCAGGTGTCGGTGGCTGAAACGCGCTGTCCTCTTTCATCGGCATGGCGGCCTGGGCGCGCAGCCGGCGGCGACGCGGTGCTATGGCTTGGCTGCTACGTCAACCGGAGCGGGTGTGCTCTCATCTAGTCGGCGGCCAGTTTCGGTGGCCTTGGGCATGGATCTAGCGGAGGTCTGTCCCGACTCGCTGCGGCCGACCGTTCTGGAGGCACCCTTGGCGGCTGGGTGTGCCGCCAGGGCCGCGACGTCTGCTCCGCCAACAGGGGCTATCCCCGTGCCTGGTCTTCCTCCAGGTCTTCGCGTCGCCTCCTGACTCGACTGCCTTGTTTTTTTTTACGGTGTCCACTCCGCTGTGTCCCCCTACCTCTCCCTTCTTCTGGAGTGTTGTGGCTCGAGCCATGTGCCCCTATCCTCCCCTATTCTTTGGAGGTACGGCAGTCCGGTTGGGTACATCCCTCTTCTCCCTCGTCGCAACCTTCTTCTGGCCCTCCCTCCCCTCCAGTGAAGTGGCGTCCGGTCTAGCCTCCCCCTCTACTGGAGAGGCTGTGGTCGGGGTCGGTCTCCTCACGGCGGCCTCAGGCCTTCCTGTTGTAGTTGTCGCCTTCGGGCGAGGTGTTTGCCTGGCCAAGGCGTCATGCGGTGGCATGCTTGTGGGTGGCGCTTGCGCTGCAATGGGTCTTCCTCCCTTGGCCAGGCTGTCTTGCTTTCTCCCCCTTCTCTCTTGTACATTGTTTTTTCTCCTTCTTTAATGAAATGGTAGTGCTCTTGCCCGTTAGCTCAAAAAAAATTCATTAAACTATTAATAGTCAGATTTTGTTATGAATTTGATGAATTTTACATAAATGTGATTTTATCTCACCGTTCACTGCGACGAGGCTGGCTCCTGGTCAAGTGTCCATGCATGTATGTGTTAAAAAACAACGTTATCGGGTGTAGTCCGAGATTCTTGATACAGACGCGAGATATAGATGTAGAATGATGGCAACCACAAAGTAGACAAACACACACGTGGGGGAGGGACAGTACTTTATTGCTTTCAATTGGATACAATACAATAGGGGTCCTCTCCTTTATATAGCGAAAGTGCTAGAGGCAGAGTCCACATGAGGTGGGTCCCATCCCACACCACCCCGTGCGCGCTGCGGCCGGTCAGCCTAACAGGGCCGGCAGGTCCCACTTCGTGGCGTGTCTGTTGGAGATTCTTACGCACTACAGAGTTAATCCGCAAGCAGACAGATATCCCGTTAGTTTTCACCCAGGAATATTCCAAGGTATCATATTTATCCTCAGGCAACGAGGGCAAAGAATATCACTATATTTATAATGTATATCTCTACTATTTAAAATACCAGCCAGCTAGGTAAAGGGGATAGTAAAGATAATATAATATGACCAGTGACACACACACAACAATATAAAGATAAAATAGACTAAATAGTTGGGAGGACAACGAGAAGAGTATATAGCTCCTAAATTAAGTTCAACCAATTTATCAAGCTTATGCTAGCAGATATGAAATGAAGGTTTGTTTTAAACACTCGGAGCTCGGGCGATCCACTATGGCACCTCTGATTAGGCCCTACTAGTCCAATTCCTAACACAGTGGATTACGCAAGAGATAACTCGGATGATAGGGTTGTCACCACCTATCATCTACCACAAAGTTCATTGGAATGGGTGTAAGCCAAGTCAGAACTAATTTTAGACACCACGTCAACCACTAGAACCGATCACTCCCTTCAGGATCCTTGGAAGGTGATTCAAGTTCAATACTTAGGCTATTCTAAGCATATGAAATGAACCCAGACTCGGAACTAGATGAACTTAAATAACGCTCTAATGGTCCACACTCTCACTTAGTGCAGAAAGATAAATGCTCAGCTTAGATAAAGAAAGAAACTTATATTATGTAACTTAAGTCTTACAAAAGGGAAATGATACAAGAGCTATTACCTTAATTACCGAAGACACTTCCGGAACTCTGAGCCTCAGCTTGACTCAAATCTAACTCCCAAACTAACTACTCAAACAAGTGACAAATGACTCCAAAGGGTTGTGTGTGATACAAGTGAGGTGAAGGGTCCTTTTATAGTCAATCGGAGCCAATGGGAGGTTGCCATAGTAGGGGACACGTGTTAACTCCACACCAGCCAAAGGGGAACCCAAGGGAAAAATCCAAGAGGGTCGGCCGACCTATGTTGGGTCGGCCGACACACCTTCGATCCATCCTAGGTCGGCCGACACACCTTCGATCCATCCTAGCCCTCAGTTTCCTCTAGGATACTCCATTGACGGTGTAGGTATTCTCCCAAAGTCGGTTTTGATAGTTTGAGCCGATAAAATCTCCTTCCATGTGGCCCCCTGGATCCTTCTCAAGGCAACCCTAGCCTCTATATCAAACTATCTTGGATGGATGTCTTAGATGACTCCAATTTATGCTTCTTTTATCACCAGAGAAGCACAGTTGAGCTGACCAAAGAGGCCAGGTCAGCTGACCATGGGTGGGTTGGCCGACCAAATTTTTTAGTCGGTTCGGTCTCCTTAAAGACATAAAATCATCAAAACTTGTGGAAATTTATTAGTTTAAATAAAATTCATACATAAACCTTAATTTCCCCAAATTACCGAAAAGTTGGCGTCTGTCGGCGTATGATTTTGGATTTTAACGACCGCCAACACACCCCCCAACTTGATCTTTTGCTCGTCCTTGAGCAAATAGCTCAAAGTCGGACCCGATGGATCAGGATTGTATCAAAATCATTATTCAACAAATATTAAGTGTTCAATCCAATACTCTATTAATTGTTAACATAAACTAGTACAAGTGTACCCCAAACCTTATACCTCATATATCTGTAGGGCTTCCAAAATCTCACCTTATCTTAGACGATTGAAAGATAGAACTACTTTGATAGAGCATTGTTAGCTTATCCCCTGTTCTGGTTAGGTCTCGAAGTTTTTCTCATTTTTAAAATTTAGTTCCTCAATTGGAGGAACACCTGGCGGAATGGATGCTTTATTCCAATGTGGAAATTAACATTGATAGATATGAATAAGGATAGAACACAAAAGGGTACACGAAAGGAAATGACCGGCTTTGAAGGGTCACTACTCTTTAAGGACACAAATTTTGACAAAACTCATCACAACCATAAGTGGCTAAAATGTTGGTTTAAATTCTTTTTGGTATTTTGGCTTTTGTGGGAAGAAAAACCCAATGAGGAACTCATCTTAAAATATTTTTTTTATTTTTAAAATAAATTTTTCGAGACTTACCTTTGCTAGAGGTATGAGCAACTAAGCTATTATATTAGCTATATCATATCTTACAACAACTTATACTTGGATCAAAAAAGTTGGCTCCCACTAAGAAGAATTTTAGGCGGGATCACAACTCATACTAATAAATGTTAAACTTAATAAGAGTACTAAGTTGTAAACCTAGTATTTATAGAATAATAATAGAGCAACTTTGCATCATTTCCATGGGTAAAAATCAATATTTATGACTTCATTTTAATTGGGAGTTAAGCAACTATTATTGGTATTGTCTAGATTTTCACATTTTTATGAATTTTTTAGTATTAAATATTAAACTAAGTGATAAGCTTATGACAACAACTACTATGCAAAATCAATTCTCATGGCAAGGCGAGGTACTACAACGACATCTTGACAGGTACAGGCAACGCAACAGGCAGGCAAGTCAAGGCAATCTGGAACTATTGCTAGCAGCAGCAGCAACAACGACAACAATGAAGCGAGCGGGGGAGAAAACGGGGCATACCTCAATGAGCTGATGCATCAAAAACCTAGTGGCGGAACCATGCCGATAGAGTGTTAGCGCATGCCTTCACGGCTTCGGTGTTGGCTCGGAGGTTTTTGGTCATCTCTTGGTGGTACCTAGTGTGTTGTGCGAGTGTGCTCCGCAGATGTCCCATATCATCTACTAAAGTATCCACCCGGTCTCCCACAGCTCGGAGGTCTCGTTCAAAAGGCTCAAAATAGGAAGGATAACGGGCCGGTGATGATGTCTCATCCCTTCCTATAGTGGGTCCTTGGTCATCTGGGTGTTGCGTTCCTCCCGCTTCTTGCTGTCTGGAGCTTCCTGCCTCATGATGGTGGGTGCCCCATACTTCAAAACCTTGTGATTCGTACCATTATGTGGGTTCCATTGGTCCCACCCAGTACTAGGGTAATAGTGGTGAGGACGTGTGGCGGCACCCATCCACTGATCGTCGTCGGGCGCGCTATGCTCCGAGTGCTCGTGCTGCTCGTCTTAGTGCTCTTCACGCTGGCGGCATGCATGACTACGTGTCATAGGCCCAGAGATGTTGTGATGTGGGGGTTTCTGGGCACTAAGGTTAAGGGCCAAATTTCTGGTCGTATAAAGACTGAGCTTTGGATTAGGCAAGCAAACCTCAACTGAGGTTCCCGAAAAGCGCATGAAATACGTCTCATTGTCATCTATCCTCAACCTGTGCGGTTGTGTAAAGTGGTCCTTCCCCATTAATCGGAATGGTGTTTCCATGAAGGCCACTTCAGTATTTTCTATTGATACCCAAGTTTTCAGCGATGCGGGTCACCAAAGAAGTGCAATCTATGACTCTCGCTAAATTTTTCTTTTCTAGCCAGTGAACTACCATGTTTGTCGTAGGATTAAGAAGTTTCTTGTTCACCATAGCATACAGGTATTGAAGTTCGTCTAGTCGCACAGTGCACATATTTTGTCTATAGTTTATTACCATATGAATGTAAGAGTTGGATTGAATTTCATTCATGCGAGGTGTGCCAGTATAAGTTTTCCAGAAATGGTTATTCAAAAATCAACACGATTGAAACCTTTTAATTTTTCAAGCGCTACTCTGCATCTTGGGGAAAAGCGTAGATAACTAGTTAATTTTAGCAAGGAGCATTCAAATGTCTCATTAAAGAGCCTAAATTTATATCTAGCCCCATTTTCATGTACTAGTTGGTTGCCCGTGCGTTGCAACGGAATATTATAGATAGTCTAAAATCACGAGTTGTTTAAAGTAAGGTAAATATTAGCACATTAAGAATCATTAAAGAATAGTATATTTTGTGACAAATATCCCATCCAAATGGATAAGTTTAACTCATAAAAAATGGTATGTTTAAAAGTGATGAAAATCAATTGGTTGCACCTCCATTGTTCTTGTGGCCTACAAATTGCCAAAAAAAACATCAACATCCATATAGTATATCAACTATGCAGAAAAACTTGCACTAAATAGTGAAAGGTGAATGAGCGCATTAGCATGCTACATGTAAGAGATCAATAATGTTGTACTATCTGAATTTCCACAAAAATTATATTCTTCTTCCAAAGTGAAAGAAGCACCTTACAAAGATGAGAGAGCTCACAGAGGCCGCTTTTAAGATATCGTTGAGAGCGGACATGATCATGGGTAGCCCGGCCTAGCCCGACCCGACCAGTGCACCGGGCCGAACTCAGGGCCTTGATTTGAAGCCCAACCGTCCGACCGAGCCGAGCCCAACTAAAACGTGACTTTGCAATGTGTCGAGCAGGGCCTTCGGGCTTCAGGCCTGGTTTGGGCTCGATTGTACGCAGTCCGATGCTGGGTTGGGCTTGGGACCAGATCCAGAGCGCCAAGCTTTTTCAGGCCCAGCCCAAGGTTTGAACTGGTCAAAATGACGAGATGTTTTGAACTGAATAAGGTGGTTTAAAACTGAATATGCGGAACATGTTGATCTGTTGTCTACAAGAAGATTAGGCACAGCATCGACGTGCCTATTAATGTACCTATTTGATCATGAAAACTAATAAAATAGCAGTTTATTCAAACTCATCATGTTAATTGATGAAATAGAGAAAAATGTGATAGAACAAGCTGCTCTAATGCCCTTTTTGTAACTGAGAGCACTCCATAATATTTCGAAGATGCTCCAGGCATATATAATAGCATATTACAATCACCAGAGGATATTGGCATACTAAATTAAAGAGAGTATAAATATACACCGTTGGATTACTTAATTTCAAAGTCAAACAATTTAATATATAACTGATCCAAGCAGCAGGCATCGATGGAAATGGCTTCAGTGGCAGTGTGTTCATTGTCATAGGTGAGTAGGTGACAGGTGTGACGGTGAAGATGTTGCACTGTACGGTGTCATCCCGAGTTCGAGGTGAGTCCAATCAATCACAAGCAGAGGGCAATAGTCATGTGTGCAGATGCATAAGATCATAAGAGAATTCCAATTCTCTAAATATTTGGCACATGGGAAAGAGAAATCTTCAATTTTGTGAGCAGACAATCATTATAAGTAAATGTTTGGTACTCGACAAAATCAACATCATAAGAAGAAGAATGAAAAGAACTGAGTTGTAATTAAGGAGTTTTTTAGCAAGCACCTCAATTGGTTTAGAGCGTTTATCTAATTGAATTCAACGGTGCCTATAAGATATCAACCCCTAAGGGCTAAGGGTTGCACCCACTCCTTTTGACTTCCCATTGACTACTTCGGATTTCAATTCTATTCCCAAGCGTACGAGCCATCTTAGTCGCGTTTGTTGCCTGCGCCCAGCGCCACGGCGAGCGGATCGTTCCATTACACTGACCCGAGAGAAAACAATAACAAAAGAAACGATGGCATAGCTAACAGATTCGCAGGTTCGAAATCTTCTGATAGCGTCATAGGCTCATAGCGCCACACTTTTGCGCATTTTGTGCCTTGAGCAATTTACATACACAAGGAAAAGAAATTGCACAAATAAACACTAGTGTTTAAGCGACGGGTTGGTCATGGGAGTGCGCATGCATCTCACGAATCACATGTTCGATTCCTGCCTCTTGCTGATTTTTTCCAATTTTGACGTTGGCGCCGAGCCTTTTTTTTTTTTTTGGGATTTTGGCGCCCCGCGTTTTTTTTTGGAATTTTGGCGTTGGGTGCGTTCAACATTGGCGCCTTTTATTCTGGGCGCTTGAATTTTGGCGTAGAGCGCTGATTTTGATTTTGGCGCTGGTTTATTTTTTGCACCGATTTTTTTATGTTTTATTTGGTGTGTTAATTAATTACACGTTCATCTTAGTATATATCATCTGTCCAAGCTACATGTGTTGCTTACACATTAACCATGTGTCTCCAATGTACAATAAATAATTTAAAATCACGCAACAAACCATTCAAACTTTTGGCAAAAAAATTGTTTTTTTGCTAAAGTTATTTGCAAGTCCCTAGAAACTCCTTAATTTTCTAGATAATTTTATAAAACCAGATCCTATTTTATCCAATAAGGAAGATACATTATTTCAATTTTCTAGGAAATTATATCCCATAAATACCAACTTTTATTCCAAATTTATGTTCTCCTCAATTTTATGAATTTTTAGAATCCTATTTCATATTTTTGTGAACTTCAAACATTTTCCTATAATATTGTGAAGTCAAAACATTTTTCTAGAATTTTTCCTTAAATTCGTAAAACACCATTCCTTTATTGGAAATTTCTCCAGAGTGCGCCTTCCTTTATTCGAGATACGTCTTCGACATCAACCTTTCCTCCTTCCTGCGGCTGCTGCCTGGCCCAAAAGCCCACAACCCATTCAACTATCTAGCCCACCCAACCACTTAAAGTGACCGCAGATGGTTCGAAACTTACCTTTTTCTTGATCCGATGATCCATCTTTAGCCATGTCATCCTCCACTAATAACTGCATACCGGTTCAATAAAATAAGATCCAACAACTTCCGTATAGTCCCATCTAGATCGAAAGGCTATGTGGCGTCATCAACCTCTCGACGTCATTGTCGCCTAATGGGATCACGGTGATGACGTTCCCGAACATCTTCGCTCTACGTTGTTGTCGTCGACCCCGATCTCAACGTCAACCACTCGACGTCATCGCTACCCAACGGATTCACGTTGTCGATACCCCCAAACATCTTCTAGCCCGATTCCAACGCCAACAAGTGCCACTCACCGCCACCTAGCTCGCGTCATCACCACCAAAACCTGGCAACCATCGAAACTTCTCCATCCAGGCAACCCGTGAGTACCGTGGCCACAAACTCGCTGCCTGGCCCACTCCAACTACGTTGTTGTCGTCGAGCCCGATCTCGACGTCAACCTCTCAACGTCACCGCTTCCCAACGGAATCATATTGCTGATGCCCCCGAACATGTTCTATCCTGATTCCAACGACAACAAGTGCCACTCACCGCCACCTAGCTTGTGTTATCACATTCAGCGCCAAACCCCCGCAACCATTGGAGCATCTCCATCTAGGCAACTCGTTAGTACCGCCGCCACAAACTCACCTCCGAACCCACTCCAACTACACTGCTGTCGTCGACCCTGATCTATAAAAAAATCGTTGATCCACACATGAAATATCACGTACTCTTTCAGTCCTTACCATACGCAGAACTAGCAGAGTGATGCCAAAATTACTCTTCCACCCCTATCAAAAAATAGATCTCGTAATTATTTCAAAATCGTACAGTCCACCACCATTCATACTCCATTCATTTTCCATTTTGCTAACCCAACGTGGGCCTATCAGATGCGTGATTATAGAACAGATACATAAATAAGACAACCAAGCGCATATGGGTTGGGTATAGGTACCTGGTTGGCATCGACCCCATCATTCCCTCGTTAGGACATAAAATGTGAGTTATTGGTAACCCCACATGGGCCTACCGTTTACCTAGTTGGCATCATCGATCCCATCATTGTGGTTAGTTCTAGGGGCTAACACTACTGCGGATCGCCCTAGGCCAAGCGGCTCGTAAGGCCTGTGCAAATGGTTTTAGAACCGCTTGCAGGCAACCGCGACTGATGCCCGAGGGGCATCACAAGAGGCTCCCAGAGCCGCTAGTGATGCCCCTCTGCAAGCGGTTCGCAGGGCGATGGCGCGGGCGGGCCTATCGGCCATGTGGGGGCTCTCTACAAGCGGTAATTGGAGGCACGAACCGCTTGCAGAGAGGCATCTCCGCAAGCGGTTGAATAACCGCTTGCGCAGACGTGCAGTTTGCCACCTGGTTCATTTCGGGGCGGCGCAAATAGATATTTAAATATATATTTCGGCAGGGGATTTTTTTTATTTGTCGGTTAAATTTAAATACATATACGATGAGCATATAATTAGCGATCACACAAGCTTAAATATATTAGATAATAATGTAATAATGTACACTTTATATGCACCGGCCTAGACATGCATGCATGAAGTAATAATGAGCCAAATTTACGAAGTTTATAATTCATATACATTGTGCAAAATGGACCAAACAGTTCATTGTTTTCTTGCAGTACTCTTCTTGACGCTCTTTGACGATGTAGAAGTCGTCCCTAGTTCGTTCGTGTTGGAATATGGTTCTCGAAAATGAAACTCACCCTGGGAGTTAATGACCTCATCGAGAATGAAGCCGAATAGTTGTTCTTGTAATGCGAGCACCCGATGATGTGGTAACACTTCAGTATGTTTATCCATGTCGGGCTGCCAATTCAATTAAAGTGGAAAATAAATAAATACGTGCACCCATGTAAATTAATGGAGTACATAAGAACGTTATGAAGTTGTAGCTAGATGCATGGTTGCGTGCATATATATACGAACCTCTTCAGGAGTTTGAGGCTCAAGCTCGCCGTGGCACATCATTTGGATATAGTGGAACACATAGTAGCCACATAGGTTGTTTCCCGCAGATTGTTGTTTTACCTATGGTCGATGCGGGGCAATTACAGATCAGTAATAACAAGAAATATTAATTGACAAAGGGCAATTACGTCGTTTTAGCGTACCCAGTCGCTTAGCTTGACATCGAATTCCTTCTTAAAACGTCCTTTCTGAATCTCTTGAAAGCTCAGGAACGCCTTGTTAAGGAGGTTAATTATCCACTGGTATTCCTTTTGCGGTTTTCTCCGTGAGTCTTGGACGATGATCATGCTTTGGTCAAGCTTTATGATTATAAGGATCCAGTGGAACCTATTTATATATTGCAACAGTTATGACATGTAATTAAACAATATATAGTGTGCCATCAGGTGCCTTAAGCAATATAAGAACGAGATGTTAGTGAGGACATCAGCACGTACTTAAAGTTGAATGGCAGAAGTATGTATTGCTTGTAGTGTTGTTGTACTAGTGCATGTACAACGTAGTCGTGGATTTCCTTTGGTTTTCCAGGGTATTGCCCGACTTCCTCGTTGACCAACCAAGGGTCAAGGAAGCCAATCGAGTTCGGCTTCTGCTTTCTAAGTCTTTGTATCTCCATTCTACAGAAAATGGGTTAATTGAGTTAATTAATTAGGGTTCTCGGCAAGCAGCATGTATAGATATATATATACATCTTGGAGAGTCGACACTCACAGGCACCAGCAGGTCATGAAGGACACGTTGACGGCGTCTGCATGGTACACATTGTACCAGTCTTCAAATTCAAGATTTATCAATTGATCATTCCCTCGATGTAAATGTTCTTCTTGAAACGAGACGCAGCAATGAGCATATCCCCTGGCGGACCTGTGTTCGTACCATTCATGCGCGCGTCGCATCTTGACCGGTAGTTTTCGTATGTCCTTAGGGTCTAGCAACGGCTGGCCCAGCTTAAATGGCCACCTGACTTGTGCCGTTGGAAGATCATCAGTTATTCCACGGGCGGCATCTATGTTATCAAGGCCAGCTTCCCTCATGAAGTCATACTCCATCTGTAGACGTTTTGCCTCCTCCTGTTCTTCCTTGCTCATGTATGTGCCCGGAGGTTGTTTACTCTTGAAGACGTGCTTTCTGATAGTTCTTTGGTAGTCGGTACAGAGAGGCGGTCGGTGCTGACTAGTTGTCGCGAAGAAGTCCGCGATCTTTGAATCAATTCGTTCCTTTGGCGGTGGATTTGTTTTAGCTTTATACCCCTCTATCCATGCGTCCACAGCTTTCTTCGACTCGCTCTTTAGCTCCTCAGACGTCATCTCATAAGGTGTTTTTCCAGGTTCCTTCATTCTCTGTCTGAATGGGAAACCGGCCGCCCTGCTGCTTGTTGTCGTTCTAGCTGCAGGAATGCTCCTTTTGCTAGCAAGCTTCTTACTGGGGGGAGATGCCGGCTCCGTTGTTTCTCTCGGAGGCTGCTGCTTCCTTTTGCTTTGAGGGGCTGGCGGCGGTGTTGGGCTTCTGCGCATAGCGCTAGCGGGTGGTGGAGTGCTTTGTCTCACCGGCGAGGCGTTGCGTGGTGGCGTGGCCTGTCTTGGTGGAGGAGGTGAGCTCCGTCTCGGTGGAGTGTTCTGTCTCGGTATAGATGTCACCTCCACACCATCAGAAAACACGATGTACTTCTTCCGCCAGAGGATGATGTTATGGACGGCCTCTCCAAGCTTGGTCACATCGTCTCCTCCAGCAATATCGAGCTCCATATCCTCAAATCCGGCCACCACCTCGTCCACCGTGACCTTGGAGTATCCCGCGGGTATAGGGTTACAGTGGAATGTCTGGCCCGACTCCACGGGGAAGGCCAAAGCGTAAGCCACCTTGAGGGTGAGGTTGTGCAGTTGGACGCGTAGCTCACATTGGCGGGGCACGATGATGTCGTCCACGGGATAACGGGCCTGCAATTCATCGGCCGGCACGTTGTTTGACGCGTAGCTGCTTCGCCGACCGGAGCCCGGGGGACTAACCACATCTACTTCCGGAGGCATGACGATAACCCCACCTGGTCTTTGAAGACTGGCGATTGCAGCATGCACTTCCCGCTTTAGCATTTCTGCCATGTTTTCCTTATGCTCCTTGAGCTCCCGTTCGATTTTGCTGACTCTGTTGTGTTCTCTTACTTTTCTTCTTTCCCGGCTCCGGTATGTGGCTTGATCATTTGAGAAGCCAGCCATCCACGGCACCTGCTTGCCAAGTCCTCGTGTCCTTCCTGGATGCTCTGCGTTCCCGAGTGCGTACGTAAGCTCGTCATTCTCCCTGTCTACCACCAAGGAACCTGCACGTTGCTTCTCGATGGCTTCCACAATCCTTTCTTTCACGGGTTGCACTTGTGGTGCCATCTCCAGCTTGCCATCATCCTTCAGCCTCCCTCCGTGGCCCAAGGTCCAGTTGCGTGGGCGGAGCTCCCAGTCTTCTGTTTCAGGTACTATACCCTTTTTTCTAAGCTCTTCTTCCTGCTTCTCCCATTTTGGCATAGCCTTGATGTAACCACCGGACCCGAGATGGTGGTGGTATTGTTTCTTCTGTGCGTTGGCCTTGTTCTGCTCACTCGCGGCCTTGCCTTCAACCGACAGCTTGTACTCCTCGAATGTTTGCCAGTGATCCGCTAGCTTCGGATACTTATTGAAGTCTGGTGTTGTTCCGGTCTGCACGTACTTCTTACTGAGCTCGCTCTTCCACGACTGAAAGCATAACGCCATCTTGCTCAGAGTAAATTTCTTGCACTTGTTTTCATAAGCCGTCGGAATCGTAAAGTTTTCTTTTATATCCTTCCAGAGCAGCTCTTTCGTAGCCGTAGGAACCTTGGGCCATGTCTTGATGCTAATAGGGACGTGATCCCTCACAATGACTCCGCAGGCGTTGTTGAAGGGGGCAAGTGCCGACATAGGGGCTTCGGGCTTCCCAGTGGCCGAAACTTGAGTTATCACGTACTTTGTCGACGGCTTTTTGTTAGGCCCTCTTATTTGTTTGGATTGGCTGTTGGACGTTTCCGGCTTAAAAAAAACAGGAACACGTGTCAGAGGCTTATTGCTATGAGACATGTAAGAAACGGTCATTTCCCTGTTCAGGCTATATATACCTCACAGCCGTCGACATTAGTTTCAGCCTGGCCGGTTGGATCACCCCGCCGCCGACGCTTCCCCGCCCACCCTAACCCGGCCGTAGCCTCCACTCCACCCCCCGCCACCGCCGCCCCGACCGCCATCTCCCCCCTCCCCCGGCTCCGGCGGCGCCGCGCCGCCTCCGCCGCCGCCCCGACGAGCCCCACCCACCGCCGGTCCGCCGCCTCCCCCGACCTCCCTCTACACCCCGCCGGCCAAATATATTCCCTAACCCGAAACCCTAATATTCCCTAACCCGAATCGGCCGGCGGCGAGCTCGAGGGCGGCGACGGCGAGGTCGACGGGGAGCTCGACGGCGGCGAGGTACGCTCCCTCCTTCCTCTTCCCCCTTCTTCCCCCTCCCTCCCTCATCCCCCTGCTTGCAATGGAGAAGAACGGGGCAGTCGCCTGGGCGGGTGAACTGCCGCCCAGGCGACTGCCATTGAGCAAAACCGTTTCTTTCGTCGGATGCTAGCTGGGCAATGACTTTTGGACTTGTTTTCGATTATTCGGTGTATTCTTGACACCCAACCTACCCAAGACAACATATTTTTTGTTTGGCACCTTCAATCTAATGGAATGCCGTTTGGCGCGGCCAGTTTGGTCCATAATTTACGCAGCTTTAGGACTCTGTCAACCTTATAGTGTATCCCATTTGTTTGGTGCTTGGCTATGGGTATAAACAAGGATTTGAAACCACTGACCCTACAGGGGGTAGCTGCAACTTGTTGGTTGTGATATGATTTTTAATAAGAAAACTATCTCATCTCCTTTACAGGTTATTTACTTAATTATCTATTGGCCATGTACTTGGACTACTCTTCGGCGTGCTCGCATATGGAACATGTAGTCAATGAGTGTTTATCCAGGCACATGGGTGACGATCTAGTCTTCGGATTGATAGTCATTAAGTTGTTTGCCTTTTCTTTTATCTATTCAGGATTGTGTGCATCTTGCTATGCAGAGGTCGGGAGTTATCTCAGAATGGTTATATCACCTTGATGTAACTATTTGGTTTTCAATAAAACTTCCTTTATAAAATTATGTATCGTCGATTAATCAAAATGTTTTTTCATCATAAAATTTTGTGGAAGTTAAAGGCCCCACTTAAGATCAAAATATTTCTCTGGTATTTGGGCAAAGGGATAATTTTTGACAAAACACATCCTTGCAAGAAGAAATTGGAATAGGAGTCTTAATTGTGTTTTGTAATGAGAATTAAACAATGCAGCACCTTTTTTTTTGACTGTCAGATATATAGAGCAGTTTGGCGTTTTGTCCATATTATTTTAACATTGACTCCTTCTAGGAGTTGTACTCATATGTTAGGAAACTAACTTTGAGGGATGGTGTTAAAAAATAAAATGCTTCTTCTAGTCGGCACAACTACTATTTTTACGGCAATTTGGCTTTGTTGTAATGATATGATTTTTAACAAAAGCAAAGCTTCTTCGTTTATGCAAGTTATATTCAGAGGCATCCATTGGTTGCGCCACCGAGCCTTACTTCAAAGAGGGGATGAAAATAAGTCATCATGGGAGTTTACTAATCCTTGGAAGAGTTGATGATGTCTTTCTTATTGAACAATCAATGATGCTTTAATAGTGAACGTGCGAGTCTCAAACACTTTTATCTTGTTTTGTAACATTGACTCTTGTCCAGATTTTTGTTGGGTCGAGAGCGTGAGTGACTTTGGTTTGTATGGGGCCATAACTTAGAGGCTTGAACTTGTTCCCATTATCTAACAAATTACTCATTTGATATTTCTCTCTACTATCCTACCGTGTAGAGAAATTATTTTGCTCCTCGCATCCTACTTCGCTCCAACAACAATTGTATTTAGGCTCACATGTTCATCACTAATTTTGTTATTGATTTTCCTGATATATTTGGTAACAAATTTGTAAATTAAGTTGGGATTAGCTCTTGTTCTAATTCTCTTAGAGTCAACCACAATGCCAATGCTATTTTTTTGCATTACAATGTTTCGTGAAATATAAATTTAGAAAGCATATAATAGATATAGTCGGCGGTCAAAGATGACACATTTATGGTTGAACGGTAATATACTAATATTCAAGGTTATATAAAAGGACCCTAAATAAAGATTGTGCATACAAAATTCATGTCAATGTTTGATTTAAAGTATAATTATATGGGGGGAGGCACAATCAAATCGAGAAGAAAAAAGTACGACAGTAATTTTCTTGCTTGCATCGACATACATAGTTCAATGCTGAATAAATAACTCGAGGACCTGAGCATGGATTGAACTATCTATTAATTAACTCGACTCTGGTATAAATTAAGTCACACACGTCTCCAAAGAAAAAGATGCCTCAAATATCAGATGATATTATGATAACGCTATAGCCGTCAAATATATAAGGATTGCCCAAAAAAAAAAGGTTGGTACTGCAAACAGAATAATTATTGCTCAAAATAAACCAAAATGAGATCACAGGTGAAAATTAAGGACCTAGAGTGCAATTTGTAAGAACTTTGGCCATTGGATGTGAACTTTCAACCAGCTCGCAGGAGGACCAATGAGCAAACTATGGAAAATGTCTGGACCATTTCTGGTAGAAACTTGCCCAGTGGACCTTTTCGTAAGGAAACAAAAGACGAAAGGACGTGAAAGACTTTCCTAGTGGACCTTTTCATAAGGAAACTTAAGACAAAAGGACATGAAAGATAGCGCCAGGGGCGCATTTGTAAGACAGGGAAAAGCGCAAAACAAGCAGAAAGGACCAGTGCGTAAATTCTCAAAAAAAATTTGGACCATTTCTCGATTTGTGCGTGTCATCCTTGCGCAGGGGCCATGCTAATCTTCTCTGTATCGTTCCAATTTTATCGGATGTCTCCGAAGAGACGATGCAACAAGCAACGCGCGGGCTTATAAACAGGTGTTTGCACCACTACACGGGCGATGTGGTACTAAATTTTAGGCTCTCCTGCTCCCGCTTCGTGTAAGAGCTATCCGATTCGCATCCCACGGACCAAAGGCGCGGAGGAATCGCGTCGCCGCCCGCGCGGTGCAGCTATGGGTCAGGCCGCCCATTTGTTTTGAGAACTTAACCGGCCCATCTAACCAATCGTTATGGGCCTCGCTTTATGCCGCTATTATACACGTAATATCATACCCGTGTGATATACGCTTTACAATTCCGTATACCAGAGGAATGCACCCAGCGTCGCAGCGGACACGACGTAGTAGCCGACGCACACAACAATTGCAGGCATCTTGTCCTCGAGCAGTGCCCTACGCAGGACACAATTAGAAGATATAGCTTAGACAATTAATTTAATACGATAGCATTCAAAAAACATAGACCCTCCGCTCTTTTTTATTCGTTAATGTTGACTTTTAGACATGTCCTTGTGCTATTCTTTTTTTTGAAGAAAATATATAAGTATATCATTTATTTTGTTATGCTTTGTTTTATTATTAACGGTGCTTTAATCATGGTTTGTATTATTGCATATTTGCACTAAATTTTTGAATAAAACGAACGGTTAAAAGGCATGTCTAAAAATCAACGGCGGCAAATAAAAAAGAATTGAGGTAGTAAAAACTAACATATAATTATTACTCGCACAGAAAGAGGGCGTGTAAATGGCGTATTTGATAATTTATATATGAAAAGCAAAATATGCTAGACAATATCCAAACATTTCTCGGGCAACTATGGACAAATTAACAACTTTGACAACGATAAAAAAATAAAGCAAAAGTTATCGGCGATTGTATAAAATATTTAGACGAATGTTCTTTCTAACAAGTGGACCACCTAAACCATGTCCCTAGATAAGTTTCCAAGGAAAAAAGTATTATGTGCTATCTCGAGACCATAGCAAGGCATACGGCACCCCTTTTCGTAGAAGATCCTACGATAAATATCATGATTACAGGATGGGCCATATTGCATTGCGAGTCAAGGAACGGATGTCGTGGGCCTTTACCTCGACATAGAAGATGGCATAATCTTACAGAAGACTTGGGGCACAATCCAAAGACTCACAGATCCTAAATATTCCCATGCTCGTAGTTAAGTACAATTTCATTTACATCCATAATTACCCTATTTTACAAGGAATATTACGCATAAGAGACAAGAAGTAGCACAATATAGATACCCACCCCTATCTTTCGAGAAGAATAAGCCACATTGAGAACAAGCTAGGGCCTTGTTCTTTTCAGTGTTGAGTAAAGTTGACTTTTACTGTATCAAAAGTCGAGAGTACTCGAAAATGGGTCTAAAGAGGTTGAAAAAATAATTAAAAAATAGTTGTAATATTTTTGATATGAACACTAAAAGTTCTAAAAATCGTTAAAAATTATTACAACATATAGGCTATATAAAAATAACATATGTTGTTACAGTAAAACTCAACTCAACTTTACGCTAAAAAGAACAATGCCTAGATCTCGTTCGAGAGCAATCCATTGTAATAACATATTATTGAAATTCATCTGCTGTAGTAGGGTTATTATTTCGATACGAGAGGCTTGAACCAGAATAAAATCTTTTGTCTTTGTATGTATTTTTTGGCATTGCATAAGTCCAATGTATGGTAAAAATGGACCCTTGATAGCTCGAATCAAAAGTAAGCTAGATGGAGAATTCGTTTCTCAATCGTTGACAACTAGTATCGACTGTGGGAATAAAAGATTCTTTGCCGGAAGAGTTCCTCCGAAATGTCGACTTCCGAAGATGCTGAAAAACCCTAACATATTGTTGTTGTAGGGATAGTCACCAGGTGTATTTCCTTGGTTGTTGTAGTGTATGACCACCACCCTGATGCCCAATCTGAGGATGTCAGACTAGAAATCGTTCCTGATCGTCCCTCCATCAACTCTGAAAGGTTCCAGAGTAGGAGACTCTAGTCCTTGAAGACAACAATGATAAGGTGGATCTTCCCGACTACATCGGGTCCAATATGGAGTCCGCCTTATACAACGACACTGCCATAACACCGTCAAACTCGCCATACGCGCGAGAGGTAGATGTGTCAGGCAACTATACAGAGGCATCCGAGGCCGCTCATCATCAAAAGGTTGAGGCCCTCTTCAAGATGCCCTAAGTCATGAAAAGCTCAAGGTGCTTGCTCAAATCATGTAGGAAAACCAACCTAACCCACAAGATGTTGACCTAAACGTCGTGCGCAAGGCGATAGCTCTAAAATTTCAAGCAACTGGCTAACGATCGAACCCCTTGAGTGATTCCATGGAGTGACAACGTCACATGGAGTGTTTCTCATGAATGTAGAAGATAACCTCCCTGTTGCACTGGAGCTCATAGTGTTTCCTGAGATGACTAGACTAGGTGAAACCATAGGCAAGAAGCCTCCAAGACATACTCGGCAATGGGCTCAGGTAGCCATATCATTGGAACCAGTATTCTCTCTCGGTCAGGTCCCTACTTCATGGGGCGCCATGACCGAGGATGTCAGAAGGAATGTTCCCTTCAACACCACAACCATAGGGACCACTATGACCCATTATTCCTCCTCGCAATTGTGGCTTTATTGCGCATTGACCCCTTGTACCCACTCACTCCTTTAGATGATGCTTATAAGTGTCACGAAGACGAAGACCCAGAGCACGTGGATGAAAGGCAGGATTAGAACATCCCGCCGGTCGAGTCCTAGGGTGTAATCATTACTGGATATTTTGGGTTTTGGTCTTTGCTACCGCAGTGTTGCACTCTGTTGGACTTTACATTGGACTCTCGATGTAAGGCCATGGACCATGGTTGTAAACTTTAAGCTCGTATAGAAACCTAGATAGTAATTTTAAATTAATTAAGACTTCCACATGTATGTATGATCCGACTATGCTTGTTGTATCAGTGTATTGATCGAAAGACTAATCAGTGTATTTTAAAAGAAGATGAGTTTTTTTTCTGGGGAGAGGGTGGATGACATGTGTGGGCGCGGGGTAAGGTAGGCGACGGTGGTGCAGGCATGATGGCAAAGCAGATCAGTAAGGCACACGCGATATATGGTGCAATGACCACTTCAAGACAAATATTCCACGACCAAAACCGAGTGTATTTGAACCGTCTGTACTACAAGGACCAATGACAAGAACACATACATGTTAACTTAATTATGAGGCGAATACATTCCTAAGCTTTCCTATAAATAATTCACCAAATGTAATGCTATTTAATTTTAGTAATGATTTTATTGTTCTTAGAAACCAAAGGAAAGTCACAAAGGACCAATGTTGGGTACAAATTAGAGTTCAAATCAGTTTCCGGAAGGAAGATCCAGTTTGAGTTAGAGTCGGCCCTCCACACAGCATCGACTTGAGAAGGCCATAATTTTTGATCCAAAAGGTTCTTTCAGCTAACCTATCCTTCTTTGTCCCTCCTTATCAACAAGGGCTAGTATAGGAATATTGACCTGCTGGAGGCCCAAAGTACTTGATGGAAAGATAATTTCGCTATCTTTCCAATGGATATGGCCTCACTTCTAAATTCCTTCTAAGTCAACTAAAAATTACAAAAGAAGTGGTGTCACTTTTCTAGTCCGAATCTAGTTGGACCTTGTAATCCGAATTCATCTAGGTTTAGGGTGGGTTGGCCGACCTAGTGTTGACCTCCACCACCTCCTCTCTTATAAATAATAAGCCTCCTTCACTTCTTGGGTTTGGGTTTTGTTTGATTTTGTTAGCCTTTGTTACGTCTTTTAATTGCATTGTCGATTAGAGCGTCTAAATTATTCGTTGTCGGAAAACTAACGTATTGTGTTCCTTCGAAAAGATCTTAATACATATTCACAAAATTGAGTTGCTTGTAAATCTTGTTCTTGATAGTTTTTCGATAGCTTGCAGAAACGAGGACATTTGTGTTCAGCTTGATCGCGCGTCAGTGAGATCAATAACTCTCTAGAGTTGGTGTATCGATTACTAAGGTGCAGCGTTTCGAACCGTTAGAGTATGTACAATGGTTGAGATAGTATAACTATTGTCATGTCACCTAGAGACAACACTAAGAATAACATATACAATAGGGATGGCAATTTTTCCCATGGGTTCGGGTACCCACGGGATTTATACCTATGAAATGTTTCGGGTTCGGGTTCGGGTATGGGTTCGGGTTTCGGGTTTGAGTTTATTTTTATACCCATGGATACCCATGGGCACCTGAAAAGAATAATAAAATTAAATATAATATAACATGATATCATATGCTATTAATAAATATGTATTGATGAAAGGGTAAATTATAAATATAAGTTTATTTGTTTAAAGTTGATGAAAAGTTAGATTTGAAATTGATTAATGTCATATATATTGTATTCAATATAAAGATATAGATTTATTATATATTTTGGGTTCGGGTATCCGTTTGGGTTCGGGTACCCATCGGGTTCGGGTATCGGCGTGGATTTCTATCCATGAAAAATTCGGGTTCGGGTTTGGGTATAGTTTTCGAGTTTCAGATTCAGGTATGAGGGTGGTGTACCCGGAGGTATCCGACCCGATTGCCATCCCTAATATACAATGATGGCAATGGATCTGGTGCAAACGGGCACCGGGGTGCAAATGAGCGCATGCCAGATCACGACCATCGAAATCCCATCCGACGGTGTGTTCCGAGTTGCAGCCCAAACGCAGCCCAATTCCACCCGGGCCGAGCCATAAGGGAACATCTCGCGTGAGCCGAGCCAATCAGCCAAGCAAACACCCCACCTAGCTCGGTGTTTAGATGACAGCGACCTCGACCGCGGCGGCAGCGATGGTGACCTCGCAGACGGCGGCCTCCACAACGACCACGGAGATGAGAGATGGCTACGACGACCTCCACGACAACCTGACACCGGCCTTTGCTGATGCGATGCTGCTAATGCTTTTCTAACTGCTGCTTCAACGCATCAGTAGATATTGCTCCATGCGATGTATTGTCCAATTTGAATCAATATGGGAAGAAGTGAGCAATTGATCCCCAGAAGTGGTACATTGCTGTAATAGGCTAGTTTGCGTAAAAAAGGATGTTTTTAATGTTACTTTGATGTGCGTGATTCAAGATTGATGAGCAAAAATGGACAATTGTTGACTATTGCTCAAAATATATGTAACCTGTATCACGGATTAATTCATGGCTTATATGTAATCTGCTGCCTCACCAGCGACGGCGACGCCGAGCTCTCCGACAACGATGGTCTCATGGGCACGGCCTCACGGGCGGCGAGCTCACCAGCGCCGGCGGCGGCGGCAATCGAGAGGACAACGAGTCCAAGCGAAGCCACACATAGGGATGGCAATGGGTCTAGGCCTACCTCCGGGTCCAGCTTCCATGGACCCGGACCCGAGACCCAAGACGTAGACCCAGATCTATACTCGGACCCAATGGGTACCTGACCCGAATGGGTACCCATCGGGTCTAGACTCATCGCTAGAACAAAGAGGGGAGGGAAGCCACCGCTGTCGGACTGTTGGGGATGGTGGCCACGCCGCCAAGGGGGAGGAGCCCGCGCTGCCTTCAGGGAGTGAGGCCACGCCGCCGTCGGGGAGGGAGCGGCGACGACGCTCGACTAGGACACGGCAGCAATCGAAGGCGAGCCAGCGGCGGCTCGGCGACGCGGGCGAAGGAGGAGGGGATGGCGGAATCGAAGGAAAGAGATAGGAGACAGGGCAGAGGCAGCACCGACGGACACGACTCGACAGCGGCGGCGGCGCGGTGAAGGCAAGAGGCGATGCGGCGGCGCGGTGAAGTGCTGGAGGCGACGCGCCGGCTTGGTGAAGTGATGGAGGCGGCGGCAGCTGGCGGGGGTGGATGGCAGCTAGGGTTAGAGAGGGGTGGATGCGGGAATTGAATGGGGGATGGAGATGGGGACTTGTCACTAGGATTGGCTACTGGCTGGGGTTGAGTTGGCTCCAAATGGGACACTTACGGGAAGGCCCACTTGTCAGTAGCATGTTCGGGTCTGGGTCTGGGTCCGGGTACTCATGGGTCCAATCTAAGACCCGGACCCAGACCTGGATCCGAATTCACATACCCATGGGTCCAAAATTGTACCCAGACCCGGACCCATGGGTATTTTTGCCATCCCTAGCGACGTAATAATGGGTTCGGCTCGCGCGTGGAGCTCAGGTTCGCATGACTAATTCTGTTGCGCGTGGGGCTCACGGTGGGAGGGGTCAGATATGGGTTATACGGCCGTGATATGCAGTTTGCACGGATTGCACGAAGCAGACCGTTCGCACCAGATACGCTACCTACAATGATAGAGATGTGTAATGCTAGGGAGAATCAACTCTTGGTTTGAAGATCGCTCAAATACATATGCATGCTCTCTCTGCTCCACATAAATACGTATCCTACATGACAACTTAAAAATGACTTACAGATTATTGAGGTGGACTATTATACATGCTCTTGTAGTCGGATTGCAAATGTGTACTCTCCTCAAATCAAGATTTACCTCTCTCGTCAAAAGGATGGAACCGGCATCGCAATCAAAGTTGACTAATTTTTCAGTTGCTCCGTTAATTTAGTTGATCAACGACTTAAAGAGTCATGTGCTCTTTTGTTCCTATTCCCTAGCTTTGTTTTCGTGCTCGACCATGGCTTCGCATGCACCTTTGACTTGTCCTATATGCATTAGATAGAGTTGTATTCTTTTTATTTTCTTAGAAAAATCTCTACTAAAATTAAGATATGGCTAAATACTATTATAGTTATGATAATTAGTCGACTCAAATATTTTAAAATTAATATCGATACATGTTTCCAATTTTCCAAATATAACCGTCGCATGTAATTATATAACTACTAAAAGGCTTTATATTACCCTCTCTATTCCAAAATATAAGGCATCGAAGTTTTTGAAATAGTTTTAACATAGAACTTTGATCTTTAATTTCTTTAAGAATATACTCTCAATTAGTAATTTTAAATAAGAATCCAACTAGATCAATAGCATAACACTAAACATATTATATTTTTTAGCTTAATTATTAATAAAAATTTATAAAAATTGTTTTTTCAAATACATGCATGTATTATATTTTAAAATAAAGAGAACAGTAAATATTTTAGGGCTTAGTTTTCAACCAGGTATAATTGTGATGTTTTAATGTAATAAAGTATTTAATTATTGGTTTATTATTCATTGAAACTAAGTTTTTAGAGTTTCGAAAAGTGGCTTCGCCTAGGCCAAACTGATAATCAAAACTTGGATGTGAGAGCTCTTAACCTCATGATCTATCAATTTTTCCAGCAGGGTTAAAAATAACAGTTTTGCTACCTTAAAGGCGCCTGCGATTGCATCGTCGATGCAGGCGATTTTTTGTACACCTCACGGCCACGGCCGCTCGCGCACGTATGCACCATCGCATCCAACGCCGCTCACGCTGCTAGCTGCGGCTCCATGCTGCATGCCCAGTGCCCACACACTGCAAGCCGCCGCCGCATGCTTTTTGCTGCCGCCGCTACCACTTTTTATGTTAAAAAATTATTTTAATTGCACATATAGTTGTCAACAAGATGTATACATCTATGATAAATATTTAGAAAAATATTTTAATTAAGCACATCGGTTCTTGATGAGATGTAAATACATCCATGATAAATTATACTTGGTTTCTATGCTGGTTTTTCTTAGTTTAAAAATTTTTCACTTTGTTTGTGCTGTTTTTTCACTATCTTCCTTATGTGAAATTTTTATATATCTATACTGAAAAAATAGTCGCCTGGGGAAAACGTAAAACGCAGGCGCCTGCACTATAGCTACTCCCTTCTTTCTTACATCAGACACTCTATCCAGAAATAGGGACGGTGGAAAGTCGGGCGTGCGACTGTGCGAGCCGTAGCACCCGAGTCAAACCGTTCAGAACTTCGACTCCCCGTAAAAGCGAACCCCACCATCGCGGCGTGTGGGCCCACCAGCATTAAACCCCCTTCCCGCAATAAAGGCCCCGAGCGGCAGCGAGACGAGCTCGCACCGGTCCATTTACCCGCCTCCCACTACCTACGCGGCCGGGTTCGGCTTGGCCCCACCTGTCCTCCTCCCCTCGCGCAGAGGGTAAGCGCGTGCACCGGTCGCACGTGCCCCGTCGGCAAGCTGAAAGCGGGGCCACCCCGCCGTGCTCTGTCCGCGTACGCTCCCCGCACCACACGGTCTCTGACAGAAGGACCGTGTTCGTGTGGGATCGGGTCGTCGGCGAGACCGAGGCGCGGGCGTCGGTGGAACGGGCCGTGGTGGTGCGGCTGGGCCCGGCCTGGCACGCGCGGGGAGGAGGGGTGCCGCTGCGCCCAAAGCAGCTTTCCACGGACGGCAGCATCACACTCAAGTCTCACTCACGTCACATGCAGCGCCGCACGTACGTAAGCCGGTTGCTAGCTCTGATTATCGTCTCGGGAGCATGTCGATCATTCTCAAAACTATATTGTACTGTATTATGTATCTACCTATATATATATCAGCTGGTGCTAAAAACTCTCTCATATACATCAGCTGGGGCTAAAGGGAGCAAACAAAGGTATCCACGTTAAATCCATTTTTTCGATAGTCTAACTCTAATCCGCTCCCGACGTACCCATCCAACCAACTGCGCTAGATGGTTCTCACAAAAACTTTTGCAAAAACCCTCTTCGTCATTTTGATTTCTCATGCGGGCCCTTGCATGTCATCCTGGTCGACGCCACATCCCCCTTGTAGTCGTCGCCGTCCCTCCTCCTCCACACCAACGGTATTGCCACCAGTTGGCCCTTTCCCTGACCTCCCCGACCCATCGACACGATGCCCGTTGTCCCCACTGGGCGCTTCCTCTCCTCTTCCTACGCCTCCTCCTTCGGCCGGCGCCGCAACAACGCTGTCTTCCCCGCATCTTTATAGTCCTCACACGTAGGCTACATCTATGCCTCCACTTTCTCCCCATCTACATCATTTGTGGCACTAACATACCGCATCTGGACAACAAACCAATGTCTGACACTCTCCATCTCTCCCACCCCTCAGTATTCTATCCGAAATCAGAGACCCAGCGTATCGATTTAGTGACCAGTGCATGTGAATCTCAGCTCTCAAGTAAGTATAGCTGAGTGTGCTGACACTGAGGCACAACCTATGTCCGTCCTCTGTTCTGAGCCATTGGTGCATGAGGGATCGCGGTCTACAATGCTCGAGGTAGCTGGTAGGCTGAACTTGATCAATCATGGTTCAGCGAGAGGATATGATGCTGAGTTCAACTCTTGCTTCTTTCAATCCCATTCGGTCGTGTTGAGGTTTTAGAGGGGATTGGTTCGAGGTAACATGTGCCCGATTCATCTATGGGATCCCTTCTTCTATTGTTAGTTAAATTGACGCTTAATTACCTTTCATTTGGTTCAAAATTACACTACATACTTTAGCTTGGCACCAAAAAAATTAATAGCCCGCATGAAACCATATGCAAAACAATCATGAATTACTAATGGTGGCTATGTCTCGGGTACACATTGTATATGCTTTTAGAATTAAATAAAAGAAATTGTTGAAGGAACTTATGATTTCGTTCACTTGCCTACAAATATAAAGGTGTCATTTTTTCCCTCTTCAGAAGCAGCAATATTTTCTAAAAGGGCAACGTCGCATACCTTTAGTTTAGCCGTCAATTTCTACAGCATAAATGCCGTTATGCAATCATCAATAACTACAAATGATTTTACCCTTACAATTGTTTGTCACTCCATGCCTCAAGGCCACTACGAGATGTAGACTAGATCCCAGTGATAAGTGTTTTACATGGATTTCTTTTTTGTCTACCGATCGAGATGCACTCTGCTTATCTTGCCTTTCTTAGTTGGCTTTCTGCATTAAGCTCCAGGGACTCATTTCCCTTTAGCATTCACATGTCCCTTTTGCGTTTTTTTTTTTTTTACTTTGTGCCTGCCCAAAAGGAAGACATACAAGTCATTTACTAATCTTGGGATTACATTTGTTAGGACTTACGCCAATGCAAAATCACGAACGACACTAGGAGACACGATATTTGATAACGCAGTTCAGCTTTCGCCTACATTTGTGGAGCACTGATTATGGGTGCTCCTCCCCAAACCATAATACCGCAACATACCGACTAACTAGGTCACGACCATATGCCGGCCGCTGACCTCCTTTTGCCTATGTTACTATTATAAAGTCGTTCACCTAGTTACACCAAGACTGCCCCCTTTTTATAGTGGAGGCCTGTATAGAGTCCGACTCTAACTCTAAACTGTTAGGATTTACGCCAATGTAAGATCACGAATGACACCAGAAGACACGATGTTTGATAACGCAGTTCAGTTTTCGTCTACATCTGCGAGGCTCTGATTATGGGCGCTCCTCTTCAATCCATAATACCGCAACATACTGGCTGCACAGGTCACGACCACATGCCAGTCGCTGACCTCCTTCAGACCTATGATAATATTATGAAGTCGTTCACCTGATTACACCAAGGCTGCCTCCCTTTATATAGTGGACGCCTAGCTAGAGTCCAACACTCACTTTAAACCAACCCTACCTATTACAACACAGAGTCCATGTAACCTACTTGTACATATATTCGACACAAAAACCTAATATAAACCAACCCCGCCTATTACAACACAAAGTCCATGGAACCTATTCGTACACATTTTCAATACAAAACCTAACAAACTGTACCTTGAAGAATATGATCTTCTCTACCTTAAAGCCGTTCCAGCGTCTTGCGCGAACCCTGTACCCGAACTCTGGTTGCTCTCAAGCAGGCTTCCCAGCCCACCACTGCGCACCACGTCCATGCACAACAAAACATGACGCACCATGGCCATCCACATCCACGTCACGGCTTCGCCCTCAGTGACGTGATGCAGCGCCTCCTGTGCAACATCCGGTCGCATCACTACTCCCGCCGTTCCAATCTATCTGGCATCCTTCCATGTCTGTTGGTCTGATCGCGAACGCCGTGGTCATCGCCGTCTCCTGCCAATCTCGCCAGCTACTTTGTCAGCCCGATCACCACGTCTGATCAAGGTCGTGACCTGTGCAGCCGATATGCTATGGTATTATGATTTGGGGAGGAGGGATTTACGCCAATGCAAGATCACAAACGATACCAGGAGACACAATGTTTGGTAACGCAGTTCAGCTTTCGCTTACATCTGCGGGGCACTGATTATGGACACTCCTCCCCAAACCATAATACCGCAGCATAACGGCTAACTAGGTCACAACCACATGTCTGCCGCTGACCTGCTCTTGCCTATGCTAATATTATAAAGTCGTTCACCTAGTTACACCAGGGCTGCCCTCCTCCTTTATATAGTGGAGACCTGGCTAGAGTCTAACTCTAACTCTAAACCAACCTTGCCTATTACAACACAGAGTTCATGTAACCTATTCATACACATATTGGACACAAAACCTGACAAACTCCAACTTGGAGAATATGACCTTCTCTAGCTTAAAGTCATTTCAGCGTCTTGCGCGAACCCTGTACCCGAACTCCGGTTGCCCTCAAGTAGGCTTCCCAGCCCGCCACCGCGCACCACGTCCGTGCCTAGCAAAACATACCGCACCATGGACATCCGCATCCACGTCACAACTTCGCCCTCAGTGACATGATGCAGCACCTTCTATGCAACATTCGGTCGCATCACTGCTCCCGCCATTCTGATCTATCCGGCATCCCTCCGCACCTGTCGGTCAGATCGCGAACGCCGAGGTCGTCGTCGTCACCTGCCGACCTCGTCAGCTACTTTGATAGCCCGATCGCCACGTCTGATCAATCCCTGCCAATGGTAGCCCATTGAACGGTTCGTGCCTCCTGTCCGAAGTGTCCGACACCACCGATCGAATCGTTGATCGCCGCCATGCTCCACCTTGCGCCGATAGGGTGTTTTCCGCGGCACCCGTGTATGCATGAACCTCATGTCTCTCCCTAGATCTTCCTCTTGACCAACTTCGCCAACCAAGCTCTGATACCACTTGTTGGGATATGCACCGATGCAAGATCACTAACGACACCAGAAGACACGATGTTTGGTAACACTATTCAGCTTTCTCTTACAGCTGCGGGGCACTAATTAGGGGCGCTCCTCCCCAAACCATAATACCACAGCATACCGGCTAACAAGGTCACGACCACATGCCGGCAGCTAACCTCCTCTTGCCTATGATACTATTATAAAGTTGTTCACCTAGTTACATCAGGGCTGCCCCCTTTATATAGTGGAGGCATGGCTAGAGTCTAACTCTAAACCAACCCTGGCTATTACAACACAGAGTCCATGTTACGTATTCAGTGGTGGAGTCAAAATTTTCCTAAGAGGGGGGCTAATGATGGAACCTCCAAAGTTCAAACAATAACAATACGGTAGAATCTAAAAGTATAGTTATATTACAGTTATATAGTTATACCACAACCTAGGACAAAATGATATAGGAAAAATAAAGATTTATTTAATATATTTGTCATTATCTCTTCATTATATTTATAAGTTCAATAGAAAAATCAATTTGCTCAAATATATAAATCATGAAATAGTAAAATTAGATAAGTATACGATGAAAAGATAGAATATTATTGTACTACATGAGATAGAATTAAATCATACCAGATACCACTATGTAATATGATGTCACATGGCCTTAGTGCTGCATCACACAAATCATAGAGGTAGAGATTGAGGAAGGGCTGAGGGCTAAGGGCCTGTTTTGTTCTATGCCTAAGGTGGCCACACCTAAGGTTATGCATGGCACAGGTAGTTAGGCCACTATTTGGTTCCATACTAAGCTGAGGCAGGCCACAGGAGTGAGGCGCACCCCACATACGCTCGCCGCAACAATTTTTGCCACAAGTGTGGCGCTCGATTCGAGTGCCACACTTGCCTAACACAGCCACAATGCTCCTGTGGCTCTCCCGTGACCCTTCCCTCAGATCTCCATCTCTCCCGTGGCTGTCATGTCATCTCCATGGCGCTAGGGTTTCCTGACCTGTAGGGCGGCGCGACGAAGAAGATGGATCGCCGGCGGTAGAAGGGTCGGCGGCATTGACGCACTAAAGGGCAATGGGGCCGGCGTCGGGAGAACTGCAACGCGGCAGGTGTAGACGCTGGAGCGGGGGAGGTGACACCAATGCGGGTGAAGAACAAGGCGGCACGAGTGAAGGAAGCCACAGCGCAGGTCAAGAAAAAGGCGTCTGCTCCATCTTCTCTGATTGGTGGAGGCTGCTGGCTGCTGCTCCATCTCTTCTATGATTGGTGAAGGTTGTCAGCTGCTGCTCCAACTATGGTATGATGCCAATCCTCATAAACTAATTTTTTGGCATAATGGAGAAGGTTAATTTTATATGTGAACTTTGCTACATATATAGCTCTGTCATGCTGCCATACTGGAGTTATTTTCCTTTATGGTGCTATCATCTTTTAAGCAAATGCAATTTAAGTTTTGTGTGCTCTAAACCAGCAATGCACCTCCTTGCAAATTTATTAAATTTTTTTATTTTTGTTGTCTATTTGATTCCTATGTACAATTGTTTGGATGCCATATAGGAATCTTACATATTATTACATTTTACATTTGTTTATAGATGGGTGCAAGGAAATCATACATGGAACAATATAATAGCTACTGCAATTTTTTTGAGAAGGAAAAGGTTGATTGCTAGCATTGTAGTATGTTTAGCATTATTTTGGTACAAACTTCAGTTACTGTGCAGTGAGAGGAGGCGGATCGTATATGGTCCTATGTTGGCTAGAGATGTGGCAAGGTCTGCCCGTTTGAACCGTTTATACAATGGTACTGAAGCTCATTGTCTTTGCGAGTTTGCGCATGCGAAAATTTGTTTTACATAGGTTGTGCTCGCACCTTAGAAATCGTGGGTTGCTTTTGGACACGCTACATGTCACGATTGAGAAACAAATTGCCATGTTTATGCATGTTGTCGGCCATATATAGCTGGACTAATCGATCAATTGGGTTTATGCATGTTGTAGGTATGTTCCTCGCACGTAATGAAAATAAAGGGTTACGTAGTTTCTTAAATGGTGCAAGTGACATGACCTTACAAACTTGGGTGTACAAGTACCTTAGTGGTGATGGTAGTGTGTGATATATGCTATGAGCCACCCTTTTATATGTGCTGTACATAAGAGGTCTGCTATATTATTATGGAAGTAATGGACTTGAGGAATGGTTGCCAAGTGCTTTTGTGATATGTTACATAAGTGGGCTGCTATATCATTATATGTGTTGTATATAAGTGGACTTATGTATTGCCAAGTGCTTTTGAGGAATATAATGGACTTATGTATTGTCTAATGTTGTTATGATATGTAATGGATTCGTACTGATGTTAAGTGGTCGTGGACTGTATTATATTTGTATTTATGGCAAGTATTTTCTAGTAGTATTGTGGAATGCTTAAAAGTGATTTGTATGAAAATTTGTGTTATCTGCTTATTTTGTGTCATCTCTAGTTGTTGTGAATTGATGCCTTCTTCAAATTGGTACTGTCCATGATCATGCGAAACTGCTATGTCAAGATCTTGTTCAAACAATCATATTATGTTAATAATGTCAAGATCCTGTATATATCTATTTTGTTTTTGTTTGAATTCCTAATATACGTAACATTCAAATTTATATTACTTCCTCGCAAAAAAAATATTTATCTTGTGAAAATAGTCATCCATGAGGTTATCCGTCGATGTTGGTGGATTATTACACAGATCGTGCAAATGGAAAAGGTTGTCCTGAATTATTGTGCAAATGGATTTCTATAAAACATGCAAACTGATGACCAAAAGTTTGAATTTGAATCATTTGCATGATTTGGAATTTGAATTATATTTTTTGGGGCATTCAGCAAAAATGTGTGACACCCATCCAAACACATGCCACAATTGCTTAGCCTTGCCTAAGCTAAGGCATGGCCACAATCCAAACACCTGCCACACAATTCTTAACCATGCCTACACTTAGGCATAGCTGTGAACCAAACGACTGCTAACTTTAGTCACGTTAGTCATGCCACAACTGCCAAAACCTGGTAAGGTTGGACTAGGCAATATGAGGCAAGAACCAAGCAGACCCTAAGTCACCACGGATAGGCGGAGAGACCGACCAAGACGAACAACGGAACAAGGTAGGATGGCGGACGGTGGCATCACATGCTCGCTTGCTCTATCGGCGTCGACCATGGATTTAGGATTAGTAGAGGATCATATTAGGGAGTAGTGGGCACCGAATGGCTACAATCATGCCATGGCTTGAACGGCGTACATTAATGTGGGTTCAATTGGGCCTTCCAGCTTCTCATTTTAACTCAACATCAATTGAGACGTGATTCTTGCTATTCAGCGAGACTTCCTAATACCAACATGGGTTATTTGCTAATCGGCTAGGACCGGGATTCAAGCCCCCATGCGCCATAGGGTTGGCTCCGCCTTTGAACCTATTCGTACACATATTCGACAGAAAACCTAACAATATTTTTCAATGCCACCCTCTTGACCGAGCAAATATCGGATGTCTGAGAAATCGGGTAGGATACGGATGGTATAGTTTGTACTGATTGCTTTGTAGTTTATCTTCTTACTGGATTCAATTTCATTTGCTCTCCGAACTGCAAACCCCTCATGCAGATACGTATTCTCGCTGTTTTTATTCTGCATAGGCAAGTCTGAAGAAAGGCTAAATGCAAAGCAAATGTGCTAATAAGCTTGCAAGTTTGGATGTATTTCTAGTGGAGAAAAACTCTGCTTGCAGGTTATGGTCCTTGCAACTCTTGTTGTCCATTGCTTTTCTGATACACATCAGCGCTGTACGGGCATGGGCAGCAACGGTGAATTTGTAATCTGCCTATACCTTCTATGTGATTCTCCTATTTGAGATATTTCTTACCTTGATGTTTTTGCTACTGGAAGTCTTAAGCCGGTACCAACTGATATGATTGAATTTCGTGTTCCTATTTTAAATTTTTTATTCTAATTTTTGTGAAAGTTCATGAAACATTGATCTCTGCAAATTAATCACTGTCTCTACAAACTATGGGGAAATTTACCTTCTGTTATTGTGCAGTGCTATTTTGCAGATCTCCATTTGGTAGTGGTGATTTTCTGCGTTATTTACAATCTGTGACACATGGTGCAAGACACATCAGCTTTTTCTTGAAGCTATTTTTTCTGTTCCAATTTATTCACTATCGAGCTTAATCGTGTTCTACAAAATGAACCCACCAACAACACACCAAGGCCGCAAAACTAGTCATTTGAGTTGATCAATCCAAAGCTGATTCCGTAGGCAAACAGGCCTACATTCTCGAGCACTTTTTTTTTTTGAACAAAGGGTAGGAGAGCTGTCATCTATTGATCAAAAAGAAAGAGGGTTCCATGGGGGATATACGCCCCTCCCCCCAATGGACTTACAAGTCATTAGTTTATTACAAAATGGGCTCCTGCACCGTCAAGAGGCGCAGGTCATCTAAAAGTAGTCGAATAAGAACGGATCTTCTTTTTTCTGTTCCACGGAAGATGCGGTTGTTGCGCTCGATCCAAAGAAACCAGATAGTGGCCGAGATGACGGACAAGGTGCCACGATGAGGAGCGGTCCGCAGGATGTCGTCTTCCCACCAGGACGCCACGGAGGAAGATTAAAGCCATCTTGCAGGGTTTAGAAGGTCGATGTTCAGTTGGATGGCTACTTGCGTCTAGACAGAGGTGCTGAAATGACACTGTAGGAGCAAGTGTTCTGGGGTCTCGAGATTGCGGCAACATAGTGGGCAAAAGTAGGCGTTGGGGATGTGCCCGCGCAACAGGGCGTCTGCCGTCTTGACTCACCTGTGAAGTAGGAGCCACAAGGAAGAATTTGCACTTTGAGGGACCCAATGCTACCATATGTGTTGAAGCGAGGGGGTAGAGCAGCGACCGGCAAACTTTATCCTGTAGGCGATTCGGACAGAGAAGGAGCCGTCACTGGTGAATCGTCAGGTGATCTTATCCACCTCTTCGATAGATAGGTCCACTTGAGAGATTAGGCAAAGGAATTGCACAAGTTCGGGTACCATGTGAGCAGCAAAATTTTGACCGAGGTTAACCAACCAGTTGTTGTTTAGAATGGCGTCTCTAACTGATTTGTCTCTCCAAGAGGAGGTTTTGAACAACACGGGAGCTAACAATCTCGGGGTCGAACCAAATAGCCAAGCATCATCCCAGAAGGAAAGAATCAAGCCGTCACGAAGTGATGGCACGGTTCCCGCAACTAAATAATTTATGGAAAAACTTGCCGTACCTTCTACTTCCTCCATTTTTTTTATTTTTCGCTCTTAATTTTAAGACATGTCTTTTGATTATCCGTCTTATTAAAAAAACTACTCCTATTTAAGTATCGTTTATTTTGAAAAAAGATATTTTAAGCATTACGTAGCTGATAAATACTCCTCCGGTCATAAAAACAAGTCGCTGTTGAATTTTGATCACGCCTTTTACCATCATTTATTTTGCTGTGATTTGTTTTATCATTAAAGTTACTTTAAGCATGATTTATATTTACGCATGTTTGCACTAAATTTTGTAATAATATGAATAGTCAAAGACGAGTCTAAAAGTCAACGGCGACCTTTTTTTTTTTACGAGCGGAGGTTGTAAAAAGTAACGGAGCGAGGGAGACAGTACGCAGCTGATCGATTCGAGGGGACAAGGGTCGCCTGCTTATTAGGCATGGCTCAGACCTCGCTTTCCCGCGGCGACAGATGCTCAAGGAAAGCCGCGCCAGGTCAACGACGGCGACGCCGATGAGATGACGGCGCGTCACCCGCTGCGCCCAAAGCAGCTTTCCACGGACGGCAGCATCACACTCAAGTCTCACTCACGTCACATGCAGCGCCGCACGTACGTAAGCCGGTTGCTAGCTCTGATTATCGTCTCGGGAGCATGTCGATCATTCTCAAAACTATATTGTACTGTATTATGTATCTACCTATATATATATCAGCTGGTGCTAAAAACTCTCTCATATACATCAGCTGGGGCTAAAGGGAGCAAACAAAGGTATCCACGTTAAATCCATTTTTTCGATAGTCTAACTCTAATCCGCTCCCGACGTACCCATCCAACCAACTGCGCTAGATGGTTCTCACAAAAACTTTTGCAAAAACCCTCTTCGTCATTTTGATTTCTCATGCGGGCCCTTGCATGTCATCCTGGTCGACGCCACATCCCCCTTGTAGTCGTCGCCGTCCCTCCTCCTCCACACCAACGGTATTGCCACCAGTTGGCCCTTTCCCTGACCTCCCCGACCCATCGACACGATGCCCGTTGTCCCCACTGGGCGCTTCCTCTCCTCTTCCTACGCCTCCTCCTTCGGCCGGCGCCGCAACAACGCTGTCTTCCCCGCATCTTTATAGTCCTCACACGTAGGCTACATCTATGCCTCCACTTTCTCCCCATCTACATCATTTGTGGCACTAACATACCGCATCTGGACAACAAACCAATGTCTGACACTCTCCATCTCTCCCACCCCTCAGTATTCTATCCGAAATCAGAGACCCAGCGTATCGATTTAGTGACCAGTGCATGTGAATCTCAGCTCTCAAGTAAGTATAGCTGAGTGTGCTGACACTGAGGCACAACCTATGTCCGTCCTCTGTTCTGAGCCATTGGTGCATGAGGGATCGCGGTCTACAATGCTCGAGGTAGCTGGTAGGCTGAACTTGATCAATCATGGTTCAGCGAGAGGATATGATGCTGAGTTCAACCCTTGCTTCTTCAATCCCATTCGGTCGTGTTGCGGTTTTAGAAGGCATTGGTTCGAGGTAACATGTGCCCGATTCATCTATTGTTTGTTAAATTGACGCTTAATTACCTTTCGTTTAGTTCAAAATTACACTACATATCCTTTAGCTTGGCACCAAAAAAAATAATAGGGCGTATGAAACCATATGCAAAACAATCTTGAATTACTAATATGTCTTGGGTGCACATTGTATATGCTTTTAGAATTAAATAAAAGAAATTGTTGAAGGAACTTATGATTTCGTTCACTTGCCTATAAATATAAGGCGGTGGCCAGGGTCCGGACGTCCGTCCGGACGCACGCGCGCCGGATCAGCGGCGATCGTCCGATCAGCCACCCCGTTCGTACGCATGTTAACTAGACGTGCTAAATGTGCAGTTGATCATTTTTCAATTAAACTTTTGATTTGTGTATAAAATTCAAACAGTGTTCAAAGTGCATGGAATAAATTTGATAATTTTTCTAAAATAATCGAGTGCAACCCATTTTAAATACTTTTTATTTTTTTTTTTGAATTTTTCACTTTTTTAATTTTTTTGATGTGAACTTAGGAGAACCCACTTATGAAACTTCACACGTATACTAGTGAAACTTGGCCGTGTGCTGATGAACCTTGGCCCATGTATTGATGAAGGCGAGCGCCAGATGAAACCTAATGAAACTTGGATAAAACTTGGATGTAACCTGATGAAACTTGAATGAAACCTGTTGAAACTTGATGAAACTTGGATTAACCTGATGAAACATGAAGAAACTTGGATGAAACCCATTAAAACTTGATGAAACTTGGATTAAACCTGATGAAACTTGACAGTTCGGCAAGTTTAACGAGTATGAAATCTAAGTTGTAGTAGGCGAAACTATCTAAGTTCCGCTGCCTACGGACGAGAGCAACTCCGCCCCCTGCCCCTCGGCTGCGGCGGCCACCGCCGTCCGCGCCTGGCTACTCCGGCCGGCGCGTCCAGCATGCCTAGCACCCCTCCGTCCTCGTGGAGCCGTTGGCTGCAAGCTAGCCCGACGTAGGGCGGCGCCGCCCACTCCGGCTCGCCTGCTAATAATCCCCCCAACCAACTGCGGCACTGCCCGCTCATTCTCTCAGGTCGTCAAAGCTCCTGCGCCATCTTTCAATCCAACCACTTCCATCGCAGTTACTGCTCTTTCCCCTTCCGGCCAGCCACCCCCCTTGGCTAAGCCGGCCATTACTCCTCAGCCCACCCTTCGCTCGGTGGTGGTTGCCGTGTCGGCCTCTTCTGCTTGGCAGCGCGTCGCCCCAAGGCGTAGGCGGCGCCCGCGTGCCTTGCCCCTTTCGGCAAGCCGCGCCAGACCTCGGCGAGCTCGCCGGCCTGCCTTTGGAGTTGGCCATGGGCTTAAAGGGAGGTGTTTCCGCTATTTCGCCCGCGACCATCTGGCGGGGCCTGCAGGGACCCCATCCGCTGCTTGCCGTGTCGGCGTTTAGGCCACACTACTAGCTCCTACCGCCGCCGCTCCCTCAAACCGCACTGCCTCCTTCCACGGTCGCCCTGCCCCCGCACAGCTCCCGGCTCCCCTGCTGCGTCCGGTCATGGCACCTCCTCAAAGATCCGCTTTGGCCGCGTTCCGCCCTCCGTCCGCGCGTGTGGCTGTCGAGATTTCCTTGGAGATGCGCTCAGGCGCGGACTTCCTTCGTCGCCATGCCATCATCATTACCATTGCCGGTGGCCCACACCCAGACATTGGGTTCGTTGCTGGCGAGATCAGCAACTTCACCGACATCCCGCTCTACGATATCCAAGTGACCCACCTCGCCCATCTTCAGTTCCTCGACCCGTTTCACCTTACCGGAGCAGGCGCGGCTCGCTGATCGCCGATCTTTCCACTCCCATGGCCGTCGCTTCACTTTGGAGCGCGTCCCCGGTGATGTCCACGGCCTTGGCTACCCTGGTGCTGTCCGCTTTCGTGTCTTGGTGTTTGTTGAAGGCTTGCCCCTTCACGCCTGGACCTCCTCCGTCGTCGACCACGTCTTCGCCGGCGTGGGCTGCGTCAACGTCGTCGATCCTTCTTCTTGGCTACGCCTCGACACCTCCACCTTTCGGGTGTGGGTGTGGACGCGAGATCTGGCGGCAATTCCTCTAGAGATGGAGCTAGAGCTCATCGAGCCGTCTCCTTACATGGAGGCAAGATTTAGCGGCGATAGCGGTCCAGCTCGCCTCGCCGGCGCACCTCGTCGTCAGCCGCCGCGTGCTTCCGTGCATCAGCTCCTCAACCGCGTGGTCACCGTTGAAGACTTCTCCTCCCTCTTGGCTCGCGTTGGCGGTGGAGCTCCCACCATCATCCCCCACCTGTGGTGCCTTGGTTTCCCGGACTCCCATCTGCCGCCGGTGGCTGCTGACCCACCGCAGGCGTGCCGCTCCCTCTTCATCCCGCGCCGCCACCGGGATGATAGCGGCAGTGATGACGACGGCGCCGCATCTAGGAAGGGGGGAACCCGCCGTTTCCGCCGCCACGGCAAGGAGCCCGTGGGCGATGGCTCTCAGAGTTCTCCGCGGTCGCCGGCGGGCTCCCAGCCTCCACGGAGCCCACGGAAGGAGCTCTTCGGCGGCCTCGCGCTCGCGCTCTCGCTGCCGCCGCGCCCACAGCAGGATCTCTTCGGTGGACTCGCGCTCCCGTGGCCCCTCTTTGCGCCGCCTTCCTCTCGACGGCGTAGCCTGCTCCGTGGGTGTCGTGGCCTCGAGTTCTCCGGGCTCGCCGCCTCGCTCCTTCTGGGTGCTTCGCCGGGGTCAGGTCCCCGTAGCCGTTGCCCATGCCGGTGAAGTGCTCTCCGCCGCGGAGCTCTCCTCGGAGTCCGTGTCTTCTCAGCCACTGGGGCCAGCCCTGCAGGTGCTGCAGGCCGCCACGGCTGCAGCGCTCGGTCTAGCCTCGGGAGCCGGAGTTTCAAACTCCCCCCATCCTTGGTCAGCGCCCGCCTCCATGCGCAGTGGCGCCATCCCCCTCTGCGACCCGGCGGCGGTCCAAGGCCACTCACTTTCGGCCGGTTGGGCTCGGCCTCACCTTTCGTGGGCCGTTGCTCCTTCGAAAGCCCGTCTACACCTGTGGCTCTTGGCTCACCGGCACTTGTTGCCCCGGCCACTCCTAGTTCCCATGCGTCTCTCTCTGGGTTGCATGGGACTCTTCGAGGGCCTCTTGAGCCATCCGAGCTCGAGGTCCTTTTTTTGGATCTCACTGTCCCGTTGGTTTTACCTCAGTCCTCTCTCCCAGGCTCTGATCCGATGTCCTTGTAGGCCCTCCTCCCCACTCCCACTCCACCTTCCTTGGCCCGCGCTCTGCTCAATAGGGCCACGATCACCCCGCTTGCTCTACTCGTGCCATGCTCTCCGGCTACTCACCCTCGGCCAAAGAAGGTGTCTTTGGTCCACCGCAGTTCCAGACTCGCTGCTGCGGGGCTGGCCCTGGCTCCGGCTGGATCCTCTTCTGTTCCTGCGATCCGCAGAGCTAAGGCCTTCTCGCTCAACGCCTTGGGATCCCTTCTTCTGATGTTGTTGATGACCTGGCTGACCAGCTGCAAACATTCTTCTCCGCTACCCTCCCTGGACGGGGCCGCGATTTCTGCTGTCGCCGACCTCTGTGGCCTCTCGTGGCCTTCGATCGAGCTTGTTGAGCTCGGACACGCGGGGATTGAGGGCTCCACAGCCTAGGCTCCTCGTCTTCCCCTAGATTTGCTGTTGTTTTATCCTGATGATTAGTCGCCCCGTTGAGTCCGCTCACCTGCGTGTGAGCTTGTTTCGTCCTGCCCACCTGCGCGTGGTCTTTGTGTGTGTTTGTAAACCACCTTCGTGTGGTCCTCCGTGCTAGTTTAGACAACTGTCGCCTCCGGGAGATCCACCTATCAGGACATCGTTTTACTTGGAGCAATGAGCAAGCTAACCCGACTCTAGTTTGTCTGGACCGGGTTTTCGCTACTTCGAGCTGGGAACTGCTCTTCCCTTCCTGCTCCCTGTTGCTGCTCTCCTCCGCCACCTCGGATCACTGCCAGCTGCTCCTCACAGCTGAGCGCACTCCCCGCCCGCACAGGCGTTTTCGCTTCGAGAGTTTCTGGCTAAAAATCCCGGGCTTCCTGGAGGTTGTGCAACAGGCCTGGTGCGCGCCCACCCCGCGCGCCAAACCACCCTCTTCTGCACCTCAAGTTCAAACTCACCAAAACAGCTTCAGCACTTCGCGCTTGGAGCCGCTCTTAGGTTGGGGACACCAAACTCCAGCTTATCCTGGCATCTGAAATCATTCGACTCATGGATGTGGCCACCGAATCACGGCCGTTCTCGTCTAGTGAAATTATCTTGAGACAACAACTCAAGGCAAGGATCCTAGGACTGAGTGTCATTGAAAAGATCAAATGGAGGCAGCGCTCGCAGCTAAACTGGCTCAAGTTCGGCAATGCTAACACCAAGTACTTCCACCTGCGGGCTAACGGAAGACGTCGAAGAAACTACATCCATTCCCTTCAAATCTCTCCTGGCATGCACACTGAGTTCTAGGATAAGGCAAACATGCTGCTCAATCACTTCAACTCCATTTTCGGCGAAGAATCCTTCTCAAATCCCCCCGTCACTGCCAGGTCTTTTAACTGGGATTTCCTTGGCCTTCCTGTGGTTGACCTTTCCTCACTAGAAGAGCCGTTAACCTTAGAGGAGCTTAAGCTTGTGCTCTTCTCTCTCCCAAACGACAAGGCTCCTGGCCCGAACGGCTTCACCTGGGATTTCTTTAAAGCATGTTGGAGTTTCATCTCAGAAGATCTGTTTGCAGCCCTGCAATGCCTCTTCAATCTGAATGGGCTCGGACTGGAGGCTTTAAACAATGCTCATATAATCCTGTTGCCAAAGAATGAAAGCCCGCTCGCCGCCTCTGATTACCGCCCTGTCAGCCTCATCCACAGTGTGGGAAAGCTTTTCACCAAAATCCTGTCCTCTCGCCTAGCCCCTTTCATGGAAGAACTAACCTCACCTTGCCAAAGTGCTTTCATCAAGAAGAGGCACATCCAGAAAAATTTCCTTCTCGTCCAAAGTAAAGCCAAATCCTTCCATAGATCGCACACCCTGGCGCTCTTCCTCAAGCTCGACTTAGAAAAGGTTTTCGACTCTGTTTACTGGCCTTATCTCCTTGACAACCTTCGCGCCCGTGGTTTTGGGGATCGTTGGCAGGATTGGATCTCCCTGTCGTTGGCCACCTCATCCTCTAGGGTCCTCCTTAATGGCCACCCCATTAACACTATTTTTCATCGCAGAGGTCTCCGTCAGGGTGACTCCCTCTCTCCCTTGCTCTTTAACATCACCATCGAGCCTCTCGTTGCCTTAATAACTCGCGCATCCGAGGCAGGTGCTCTTTCGCCCATCAGAGGATCCACTAACTACAGAATTTCACTCTTTGCTGATGATGCGGCAATGTTCTTAAACCCCATTACAGAAGATGTCGATTCCCTGGTCGCCATCCTCTAGGAGTTTGGAATTATCTCGGGTCTTCGCACTAATTTTTCAAAGAGCCAGGTCGTGCCAATCAGATGTGAAGGGGTGGATCTTGACCTCATCCTTCAGGATTTCCCTGCCATGAGGTCCAATTTCCCAATCAGGTACCTGGGAATTCCCCTATCCGTCAAGAGACATCGCCACGCCCACTTCCAACCTCTCATTGACAAAATCTCCTCAAGATTGGCGGGTTGGCGTGGGCCGCTCATGTCCAAAGGGGGTCGTCTCACCTTGCTAAAAGCAGCCCTCTCAGCGCTACCATCTTATGTTCTTTCTGTTGTCTTCCCGCCTTCGTCAGTAATGAGGAAAATCGACTCAATCAGGCGTGCCTGGTTGTGGAAAGGCTCCAATTCCTTCACTGGGAGGGGGGAGTTAACTGGCGCATGGTCTGCTCCCCGGTAAATCTTGGGGGCCTTGGGGTTCCTGACCTTCACGGCTTCGCTCGTGCTCTCAGGCTGCGTTGGCTCTGGCTCAGCAAGTCATCCCCAACACCGGCTTGGGCCGACCGCCGGTTCAACACCACTCTCAGCGATGTTTCCCTGCTGCGGGCGGGCTACTCTGTGATCCTGCGTAATGGTACCACCCTCTCCTTCTGGGAAGACAGGTGGCTTGCTGGTTGTGCGCCCAAGCACCTTGCGTCGGACCTTTTAATTGCTTCGACAAGGAGGCATAGAACGGTCTTAGACGCCATCACGAACAGTGCTTGGATCTCGGATCTCAGGCAAAACATTACCTCTCGTTTGATCCCGCAGCTGATCGACCTCCTGAGGAGGATTTCGCAGGTTTCCCTAATTCCTAGCGAATCGGATAAACTGCTTTGGCGTTTTGCTAAGGATGGGAACTTCTCGGTAAAGTCGGCCTACTGCTGCAATTTGAAGGTCGTCTAGTCAAGCCTGTCTTCCTTCAAGTCTGGCGACTCTGGGCCCCTTCAAAGTGTAGATTCTTCCTCTGGTTGCTGTTGCATAAGCGTGTCATGACTACCGACGCCTTGCTCCGTCGCAAGCTCCCAAACAACTATTTTTGCCCACTGTGCAGGCGTAACCTCGAAACTCCGGAGCACCTTTTCCTAGGTTGCGACTTCAGCGCCTTCATCTGGACAAGGTTGGCTGCTTTGCTTGATGCGCCACTTTTCAACACCGCAGGCTGGTCCATCAATGACAGCTTCAATCAATGGTGGGAAGTGGACGTGCTGCAGCATGATCTCCCCCGAGGCTACCTTTCAGTTATCGCCGCCACCTTATGGCACCTTTGGTTGGAGTGGAACAATCGAATCTTTCGACAGTAGGAGTGCCCTAGGCTAGTTTTCCTTCTTTCCCTTTTAGATGACCTGCGTCTCTGGACGGCCGCATGTGCAAGTTTTGTAATAAGCTAGCTTAGGTTTTTGCCTGGCCCTTGGGGGGAGGGGCCGTTTTTCTCCCCCCACCCTGTACTTCCTATTCTTCTTCTCGTTTTGATCAATACAAGGCAGTTCTCCTGCCCCTTTGCTCAAAAAAATGTTTTTGCTATTGGAAGTCTTAAGCCGGTACTAACTGATGTGATTGAATTTCGTATTCCTATTTTTAATTTTTTTATTCTAAACTTTGTGAAACTTCATAAAACATTGATCTCTGCAAATTTATCACTGTCTCTACAAACTATGGGGAAATTTCCCTCCTGTTATTGTGCGGTGTAATTTTGCAGATGTCCATTCGGTACTGGTGATTTGCTGCGTTACTTACAATCTGTGACACATGGTGTAAGACACATCAGCTTTTTTTTGAAGCTATTTTCTGTTCCAATTTATTCACTATTGAGCTTAATCATGTTCTACAAAATGAACCCACCAGCAACACACCAAGGGCGCCGCAGAACTAGTCATTTGAGTTGATCAATCCAAAGCTGATTCCGTAGGTAAACAGGCCTACATTCTCGAGCACATTTTCGGAGCCATTAATTTTTGCATCGGGGAATCTTCAGGCAACCAAAAGTGATGTGAGCCAGGATCTTTATATGGTTTCCAGAGGTTTTAATACTAGGTTTGGATTAGCCTAGAATGCCAAACTGCAGCACCCTTGCGGTTGTAATTTCTTGACTGTTTAATTAAACAACAATGATCATGGAATGACTAATGCATGATTCATACCATTGTTCCTTTCATTTTGTGTTTGTTGTTAACTGTAGTCATTGTTGTTAACTGTAATTATGATGCATTCCTTCAGAAAATTTTCAATAGAATTGTTTAACAGAGGCCTACACAGTTGGGCTATCGTGCATACACGTAGCCATACAAGCTTAGCTATGGATTTACTCGGTTGTGTTTTCCTGCGTGGTTCAAGTCGTAATGTCTAACCACACACGGGTGGCAGCGCGCCATCGCGCGCGATCCCCCTAGTTTCCTACAATTAGCTAGAGAACTATTTCTTATAGACTTTATTCATCTTCTAAATTTTTCACATTTTACATTGTCCGCTCAAATTTCTTTCTCCAAAAATTCTTCTATCATATATTAGAAAGTCAAATGAACAATGTTTTATAGCTTCTTATAGCGAGAGACTGCTGGTTTACTTGTTTAAACACCGTCTCTAGCAGTTCCTCGTTAAAACAATCATATGTCTAGCTTTCTAAATTTTTTCAGCCCATCCTCTTTATCTTCTCTTTCCTATATTTTATTTACTCTTTATCTTCTGTTTCCTATATTCCACCTTCGATGCCTCTTCTCACTTCTATATTAAGGCTAGGAAAAAGATAGTGAGAGGTTTGCCAGATATAATGAGCATCATTCGCGCTGAGTCTAGCATATAGGAGTATGGTTTGCTAGATCGATTTTGGCTCACCATCGGCCGGATAACGAGGTTAATGGAGGTGGTCTAATATCTTGTACTTGCAATCTGTTGGAATTATTGGACTTTGGCCCATTTAATAGACAAATAATTTCTAAAAAATCTCAAAGGCCCATGTATGGCGTAAGGTATGTGAAATTTCTTTAGTACCATATTATTGCTAGTGCGAGGAGTGCAGGACATGCTTAAATAGTAGAGTTTGCTCCTTCCCACTACAAAATATGATGGGAGAGCGAAATAGAGAATCACACGCGTGCTTGCCTCATCGTGCTCGGGGCGTGCGCATGGCACCTATGTGAATGGTTCCTCCGAAACTGGGCCTTCGTGCTTGCGCAGGTGTGGCCTCCTTTTGTAGTTAATCGTTTGCCTCTCCGGGTTTTGCAGATCAGTTTTGAGTTGTGAGAACGTACACACCGATCGTGGCCCGTCGACCCACACGTTTCTCCCTATATAAACCGTCGCCGCCACCAGGAGTCGGACATATGAGATACAAATCATAAGTTTTGCCGCTCCCATCTGCTGCACCGTCGTGATCAGGCTTCTCCGTCCCGTGTGGCGGCGTGCATCGTCGAACCGGAGAGCAGGTCTTTGGAACCGCACCGTCGTAGCGCTCCTGCACCGGGAGATGGAGAATAAGATTTTTGGGAAGCGCATCTGCGTGATTACTCGCCTTCGTTGCGCGCTTCTTTGACCTGATCTGCGACAATGACTTCACCGGCGCGTGTCACCGATGACAACAGCACCAACCCAATCATCGTCGACTACATCGGAGGCGGCAATGTCTACAACAGCCCCACGCGCGTCCAGTCCAGCGGCCAGGATACACCATATGTATGCCTCGTCGCTGTACTTTATATCATAGGGATATATGTGCGCTCTTCGTGCATGTGCATCTATGATACGCTCTTTTTTGCAGTTGTTTATTTATCAGATCTGTTTCATGTTTTATCTCTTTATTAATATATAACCGAAAGTGCTAATATTTCCAGCACAATCTACCACTGCGTCTAAATATTCGACATGTTTTAGGAAAAAAAAAATTTGTGTCCCAAATTTTAAAATTAGCAACGGCCAACAGGGCTGTTTTTGTGTGAGAACAAAATTTTGATAGGGTTTGAAAAACGGTTTTGCTAATGAACAAGTGACTGCTTTTAAATTTTTTAGTATACAACTGCTTTTTATTTGTTTGCTTGCACTAGCTATTTATCCACTTAGTTTGATAGTGAAAATTAGTTTATTCGTATTGAAAAGAGAGAGAAGGGGTTTCCACATCTTTATATTACTTACCGACACCTTCTCTCATTTTGTTTCCTATTTGTATCGAATCTTGCGAAACTGCAAACCTAGATAGGAAACCTGCAGATATGAAATGAAGAAAGATTCCGAATCTGAGCTGGCATGTGGCATGTTCAGTTCATCATGCTTGGTCTTGGCCCAGCTAGCCACTGAATATGTACATGCATTGTGATCTGTCTTGTTCTACGAACAACATCGAAGAGAGTGGATAAGAGAGGATATGGAGCAATAATTAAGGACATGCATGATGCATGCACGAGAGATAGGGATGTATGCAAAAGCTCTCTCCTGCAGCTGGGCTGGGCAAGCTGGATTTATACGATCCATCTAATCATCCATGCATGCATGCTACGTACGTACGTACAGATGGCGTGTCCGGCCCTAATAGTCGGACATAGTTGCTTCCATTCAAAGCGAGATCGCGATCGAACTCCCGCTTGTTGATATCAGGCATATCTACGTACAACGTATATAATTTCTTAGAAAAAACATACAAAGTGCATGCATTTGCTAAACAAATTAACCAAACAGGATCTACTAATAAACAAATATTAAGATAGATCATATAAGACTCGATAAGGGTTTCCCAAACTCTAGCCGCAACCAATGCCCACCAATGCCATGCGCGTGTCAACTACGTCCGTCATTGTCTCCATCATGACAAGACCATGTTTATGCGTAGGGAATTTGTAGCACCGAACCATGCATATACGTGCAACACATTGCGCTACATCGAGCTGCACCATATCGGCCGAGCCAGTCCCATGCAACACCTATATACATAGATGGAATAGTAGATTGATTCAAGAACGGCGTATCAATTCAGTGAGAAGGAGACCGATTCGTGCTGATAATGTGTTATAAAATAACAACGAATCACACACTTCGTAGAATACTAATTACAGGATGATTTCAATTACACAATATATGGACACAGATACATAGATAACACATAAAGGTGAAGATTTTTATTAATCTCGATATGCCAGTCAGAAAATTACATAGAGATGTCACTCAGATTTATAGCGGAGGTTTTTTTAACCACCAGAAAACCTCTTGGGATAACGATAATACCTCTACGTGTAGCACCGAATGACATAGAAGATCTCGATCGGTCCAGCCAGCCAGAAGCTCTACGATAGTGTGTGGATCGAGAGAAATAGATATAATGCAAGGTGAACTGACATGTTCTCCGAATATCGAAGAGTAGATAAGAGAGCATGGAGCAATAAGGATATGCATGCATGAGAGAGAGATAGGGATGGGTGCAAAAGCTCTCGCTCCTGCAACTGCAAGCTGGGCTGGGCAAGCTGCATGGATACGATCCATCCATCATCCATGCATGCATGCATGCAACGTACAGATGGCGCATTGGCGTGCCCGGCCCCACAGCCCAGCGACTCCAGAGTAGGGCAGGGCACAGTACGTGCGAGGCAGCGGTGGCGATAAGGATGTGTCACGTTCGCTTTTGCAGATTCAACTCTACACGTACGCCTGCATGCACGTACGCCCACCGGCCGGCAGCATATATGCACAACCTAACCCGTCCATCATGTGCAGGTACTGTTTGCACCACGCCACCACGTACCCCGGTCGCTTTATATATATGCCTTTCAAAGCGAATAACGTCACGGCTTAGACCTAGGGAAAAAAAAAGGTCGCGAAGAAGACATGCTTTACATTAGCAGCTTAACTTTTTTTAAAAAAATTTAGTTCCTTTTCTGTTTTGATGTGTGTGGAAGTGGAACTACTTTTTGGCATGCTTGTTTTATTTCTATGAGTAAAATCACTGAGGCTAATAAAAGGACGTTATCTTCTCTCCGAGCATTTTTGTGGAATCTCTCAAAACCTAGCTGAACCAAAATACTCCATCGATCCGATTAAAAGCCTTAAGCCCTAGCTGCCGAGCCGTCCTTTGAGGTTATTATTAGGGGCAGGGGCTGTTTGGTTGCAGAGAACTATAAGTAATGAGAATCGAAATAGGTCGGTTGTAAAGTTTTAAATATCATTTAATTAATTCCCTCACCCTAAAAGATTTAAATATCATTTAATTAATTCCCATGTCTCTTCCCGTTTCCACTAGGGCAGATGGCAACGGGTATGGATTTGGAAAAATAACCATGTGTAAAACATCATCGGATACGGGTATATATTGGGACTAATTAAAACATCCGAGGGTATAGATATGTTGGGATTCAATACCCATTCTTATTAATTGTGGTAGGTATGGTACTATGGTAGAATCCAATACATGTGGCGTATACCACCCAAACTAACAGCACCTACTTGTCAATCTCACAATCTCACTCCCACCTCTCTCCCACTCACCACCGATCCCCAACTCTGTCTCCCGATGTGATGCAATACTTCCAAATCTCCATCTCTCTACTCTCTCGCACACTCGAATTGGCTAGGGTTAGCTTAGCTTGCCCTCGTCAGCCAGCGTCGCCCTTGTTTATACCTCACCTCCAACCCCCTTCCTCCCCTCACCTCAAATTAATGGTGTGGTTGTTCCTTTTCCAACCTTCCTTCCTTCCCTCACCTCCCCGCCATGCCCCTCGCATGAGACGATGCAGGCACACCGTTAGCGCTGCCACGAATCTGCCACTCCCTCGTCAACCTCCTCCCCATTTCGGCACCACCCTGTTGTCCTTCTCCAGCACTCCTTGATGGATCCTCGACCCTGTCATCCTCCTCCACCGCGTCTCGGCGAATCCACTGTCATTTTTATCCTGCTCCACCATGCCGCCATGGATCGACCCCCTCCTCCCCCAATTGTTTGCATGCGTGTCACCACCATAGATTCACAGTCATCCTACATGCCACCTCTATGGATTCGCTGCCCCGCAGTCCTACTGCACATTGCCGCCTCGGATTCATTGCCCATATTCCTGATACGCTGCCGCTGACCTCTCCTTTTTCTTCATCATCCATGGCATGTAGTATAATTACAGGTATAAGTATGGTTTTCATTTTCTGGATCGGATGCGGGCCCGCGAGTGTGTTACCATATCTTGACTCTCCCGATTATCATCCCTAATTCCCACCATTGCCAAACAGGCTCATAGGAAGCAATGGCAGTCTGGCTTTTGCAAAACGGGGAGCTGTCTAGCAGAAGAGCCAAACCCAGGCAAAGAGCGGGAGGGCCCATATGCCCGTGGCCCATACCCTCATGGGCCCAGTGCCACCCACGCGCGAGCCCCTAAAGCAGCACGAGCAGCTTTACAACCTTTTCTCCCACTATAGCTACTAGCGCGACGTGAGACGCATTCAGCTGCAGCTCCAAAAAGAGCATAGAGCTGCAGAACTAACAAGGTCTATTATTTATATTAAACGGTGATGAGATCTAAATCTGTATTTTTACTCGAGCTAGCAGCTCTTTTTGTTCCCTTGCAATTTTTTTAGAATGATGCAAAATGATACGCATGTTACTTGTACCGCAAGAGCGTGCAAATTATCCCCTCCGTGTTTGAAAAATATAAGAGAGATTTTAAATTTATGAAAGGATTAAAATGATGATAAATTTAATAAAGATGGGAGAGAAAATGGCTGAGATGCCCTGTATAATTGATTTGGAAATATGAGAGGATACTCAATTTGCATATGTGCTAATTAATAAATGAAGATGGTTGAAGAAAATAAATAGAAGTATAGTAAAAAATGTATCATTTATACTAAATAGAAGTCTTATATTTCTGGTCAAACTAATCGAAACTATACATATATTTCCCAATGGAAATAGTAATTATTTTTACAAGATCATATATACTTCAATAGTTATTGTTATATCTACTTTGAAATATATAGAGTATTGTGGAAGTATTTTTTGATTCATAACTTCACTATGTATGTTATTTTCATAAATTGCAACCACACATTTTAGAGTTTAAGACAGTAGTAATTTCTGCAAACACTAATTAATTTGTTTTGATTTCATGCATGCGCGACATTTTTAGTAATCCAAAACAGGCTGAAAGCCAAGGCAGCCTATGAATAGTTTTGGAAGTGCCAAGGTCGTAAAAATACAAGTTTGATCATTAAGTAGGATCTAAATTGTTAAAAGCCCCAGTAGAAAAACGTAACATATCTAGTGCCAATGTCCATTGGGTGATAACATGTTAACATTAGATTGAGGAACGTCTCAAATATGGAAAGGTGGAAGTCTCTTTCCCACTTAAAAATTCAGCTGTTTTCGTGAAAGCATTTAAGAGAAAAAAGGGGTTTCCACATCTTTATATTTGAGCCGCTCCTCATGTATTCGATGTTCCAAATCTAATGCTAGTATTTAATGGGTATTAGCATTGAATACATTGTCCTACAAAAATAGAGGTGTCTTCCATACCTGTAATTACCATGTATCCAACATTAATTTTTTTAAAATAAATTTTGAAATTTTATTTGTAATTAATTTATAAATAAAAAATGGCTTATACATTCCTACATAGTTAAAATAAATCATATTTATGTTTCAAAGTAATATAAAAGTCATATAGCATCTCTAATGGAGTCAATCACTAGTGATAAGAAATGGGCGTGTTATTAAAAGATAGCATATACAGGACCATCTCCATGAACTAGTCTTTCAATTTGATATGAATCCATATATAATAGTGTGTATGCATCTTGTAATTGAATATTATAGATATTTTTTCTTCTCACTTTATAAAATGATAATAGCTAGTTGATTTGGTATAATCGAAGAAGTTCCAAGCCATCGTTTAAGATGCTACGGATCATCCACATTTGCTTTCTCTAAAGTGTCACGATAGATCGATGGGATATTGGCCAGTAGTAGCTGGGCAATAATCCATTTAATTCTACTCTAGATCTAGGCTCTGTTCTTTTCAATGTTGAGTGAAGTTGAGTTTTAGTGTAGCAAAACCTGAGTGTCCTCGAAAAGGGGCCTAAAGAGGTTAAAAAATAATTAAAAAATAGTTTTAATATCTTTGATATAAACACTAAAAGTATTGAAAAAATTGTAAGTGCAAGTGACCTTGTGTGATTTTGATGATTAATGACAAACACATTTAATGACAATGCTTGGTTTAATGCTTATTTATTGTTATATCTCAAATATGCTTATTGTTATGAGACTAATATGTTTATTGTCAAGATTGTTTTAGTCTCATCCTATTTAGAGAAAAATCATACATGTCGAATGGATAAACTATTCATTCTAAAAGGTACGACTTATGCTAATCATTTCAATGAGACTAACACACTTGATTGCTTATCTTTCGTAGTCTCATTTATGCAAATAAGATTGATTGCTAATTGAGGTATGCAACTCTTTTGTATAAGCACATGTTATTGGTTTAATTAGATTTATGCTCGTCATATCTTGTCGTATTTATTTGAGCATAAATATATTATAAACATGTTGCTTACTCTACAAGACCTTTTATATTATATGCCATGTATTAGTGATCATCTTTGTTCGTGCACTAGATAAACTTCACCGTGTTTAAATGGCTTTGTGCATGTAAGCTTTCCATAAATATTCTCACATGTACTTCATTTAGTGAAGTTTAATCTAAATTGGTTCGCAACTTCTCTCTTGATTCGAATATGATTTTGCACTTGTGTAAGTCATGAATATATTCCCATGTGCATCATTAAGTGAAGTTGTGATTATTAAATCATCTCTCTAATGCATATAGATCAAACACATATTTATCATGATGCACTTCGTAAAGACCTTTCTTGTGCCAAGTGTTTCCATTTGTGTTGTGCTTATTTACGCGAAACACTTGGACATTTAATCGCTCATGAATATCAAATTTATCCATGTTTATTGAGCTTTTGGACTAATATATTTCACGAGTGATTTGGAAAGAATTAGGTCCTATGAGTTTGTGTGATGACCAAGGGACGTTGAAGGATGACAGTTAAGTTAAGGTCAACAAGACGACGATGTCACCAAGAGTTGAGTACTAAGTCAAGGTCGATTTGGCGGGATGATCGTCGAGGAGGATGATCGAGGCAAAGTCGAATAGGACGAGAGTCTCATGAGGTGAATCAAGTCAAGGTTGACAAGACGAAGACGTTATCAACATTTAGTAAAGGTCATCATACACAATACATCAAGAGTGCTCAAGACTAGCAACATCGTTGAACCTTAAAATAAAGAAAGAAGACGGCAAGTGTTTTATCCTAAATCTTGTATGGTTTTATTTATAAGTTGAGTCTAAGGATTGCCGTACTATTAAGACGGATGCAACGTCGAATGTCTTAGATATGTCTCAGGTGCTCAAGTGATCAATCTTTGAGAGAGATCGAGGGAGAGGAGTGTTGGTGGTGTCGGAAAGTGAGAGTATTAGGTCTTTCGTGGCTTCCTTTGTGATTGCTGCTCCTATCCTTTGGGTTTTAGGCAGTGAGACCTTGTGCGTTGTGTAGCCCTTGTTCTTAGCTTTTCGTAGAGCCCAAGATCACTGAAATCGGAGTTCGGAGTCAAAAGTTACGTCCGTTTTCGTCAATAGCTGTGTGCTGTATCGGACTATCCGATGTTGGTCCGGAACATTCCGATATGGACCGGAAAAATCCGATACTTGCTCCGATTGACCCCTCTCTGTCTCGTTCCGAAAATATCGGAACATTCCGATGTTAACATCGGACTATCCGATATCTGTCAGCTTCCAACGGCTAGTTTCTGTGTGAGGCTATTTAGGGCCTCCCTCTTCCCCACGAGTTAGGGTTGCCTCCACACCATTTTTGAGCAGAACTTCTAAGCAACCTAGGGCTTCTTGCCCCCTCCACTCTAGATCTAAGTGATCCTCTTTGTGAGAAGAGTTGGGAGAGGGTGTGAGTGCTAAGTGAGAAGAAGTCGATCTTTGATCACTTGATTCATCTCCGAGTTCGTTCTTTGTGTGCATTTGTTACTCTTGGAGGTTGAGGACTCCTAGACGGCTAGGAGTCGACCACGAGCCACCGGTGCTTTGTGTGGTGAGCCGTGCAAGTTTGTGAAGGCCGATTCCGCCTCCGGAAGGGAAGGAATCAAGGAGTAAAACCGGGGGGTCTTGGTGCGACCTCGGTGAGGGAAGGGTTGAAAGAGACCCGGGCTCAAGTGTGACCGAGCCTACCTCAACGGAGACGTAGGATCCCCTCAAGGATCCGAACTTCGGAAACAAATCTTCGAGTCTCCACTTCACTATTGGTTTCCCTCTTGCCTCTAACTTGATCTACTTTGATTTGTGGTTATACTTGTTGTTGGCTAGCACCGTCGTGTGCTATTACTTTCTTTTGTGTTGTGCATTTGATTTTGGTGCAGGTATTCATATCGGACTATCCGATATCAACATCGGAACATCCGATGTTATTTTTCGCTGTGCTTTAAAAGGTTGAAAATTTGTAACGCCTATTCACCCCCCTCTAGGCGACATCTCGATCCTTCAAAAATCGTTACAAATTATTACAATATATAGGATATATAAAAATAACAAATTTTATTACCGTAAAACTTAACTCAATTTTACGCCAAAAAAAAAACTAGACACTAATTCTACTCTAGATCTTCCCATCAGTATCTGCACTGTCGTTTTCAAAGATACCAATCTGATCCAGAGTCCGAACGAGCCAATTAATATTAATAATATATACATCTCTCACTCGCTGCAATCACAATGTCTCGAAAATTTTAAATTCAAAGGTTTTACCAAACAAAAAAAAAACAAAGCTGCCAACATTTACGACCGTGCATGTAAGCATGCATTGATGCATACATGGATAAGAAAGCTGGAATAATGCGGGTGCGATAATGGACGAATCGAGTGGGCCCATCCGAGTCAGCCTCCGATGGACGTATCAGGCAAGCGGGTACACTTCCCACATGCACGAGGAGAGCATCTCGTTAGTTGCTAACCTATGGCCTATGGGGGGTATGGCCCACCATCTGCACTGTCGGGCCCATCGCTCATCACCTGCGATGGAATTATTAAGGGGTAGTCAAGCTTATACATTAGACTATTAGAGTAGTATATATACTTCCTCCCTTCGGTCATGAAAATAAGTCGCCGTTAATTTTTACATACGATTTTGACCGTTCATCTTATTAAAAAAATTTATAAATATGTAAAAATATAAGTCATACATAAAATATATTTAACAATAAACTAAATCCACTTGTAGTGCGAATCACAACAAAATAAATAATATTTACAAAAATAATTTGAATAAGACGAATGGTCAAAGACGTGCCAAAAAGTTAAAAGGCAGAAAAAAAAAGGAGGGAGTATATAGCACCTTTTCTTTAAGAAAGAAAATTTAGAATTACCTTTTTAATAAATGGCATATATGGCTTTGTTATTTTGGGGCCGTAAATTGGCTAGCTAGCGCTCTCGGTCAGAGGCATGTGAAAAAGAACAAGGCCGAGCGCTGGAAAGCCCCGTATGCTCCATTTTAAAAAGAATCGATGCATCGAATAAATAATATTGCCACAACGTACTGCGGAGACATGTGATAAAGCAAAACATACTGACGACAAACGAACATATAAGTATGGATCTTCAGGATCGAGTTACAAACTTAAAGGCACTCCCAAATATTGTATATATTGCTTCTATAATTCTATAAATATACTACACCATTTAGAAACGGTTATACACATACAACCCTTCCAATACGTTATATCTACTAATTAATTTGCTTCTTTTCTTATTTTTTCCATTTATAAGGCCTATATAAATGACCTAACGTCCTTAGTGAGGATTTATTGTCGTTTCATTCCCATATTTACAGATGGAAATCGTCTCTTATATAAGAAATAACCTATTCTCCACCTCTACAGCTCTGTCCTAGATGGCATGCATGTTTACAAACGGTTGATTATATTACATTGCATTGGGAATGTCTTAACACATATTTGTTTTTGCCTAAGTTCAAAATAATTAAACAAATCATTATGATCTTGCAACAAATAAAATTACTTACTGCAACAAAAAAAAATTCTTGTGAAACATATAAAATGCAAAAATGTAACAAAAAAATTGATTCTGTGACATTAAAGAAAAATAGCTGCAACAGCTAAAATAAAAATGCAATGAGAAACTATGTATACAACATTCGAGAAAATTCTTGAATAATAGCTACAAGGAAAAAAAACTAATTTTAGACAGCAAGCAAAAATATAATTGCAACAATCACATCATTGGGTTCTTGGTCCGATCCTTTTCTTCTCTAGATCTGGTATGGCCTAACACATTGGCGATGAACCCACCGGAGAGAGAATTGCCACCGCTAGCTCGAAGAGAGAAAATATGACTAACCACTTGTAGATCCCCTATATCCTTGTTATGGCCTCTAGATAACCAATATGTGCCCACCATCAACCAACATGTGCTGGACTCTAGATAACCAATATGTGTCCACCATCAACCAATATGCGGGAGACATCGACGGCAAGAGGGGACCAAATACGAGGAGACATCATGAGAGCGGGGAAGGGGATGAAAGATGGAGATGGGACGGCTCCAATCGTGACGGCATTGGTGGGGAGAGAGGACACCTTCACCACGAGCTTCTTATTTGTAAATGTATGTTTGTGAATATTGACTTTACCAACGACAAAAAAAAAACATTCACACTTTAATTATAGGGCAAGGTTAGGATGCACGCAGGCCCATGAGTGCATGCGCCAAACAGGACGATCCAATGCATACATCCAATAACTCTAATTAAACACCATGCAACTACTCACTCCGTTCCAAATTGTAGTTCACTGTTGACTTTTGAACACGCCTTTTGACCATTCGTCTTATTCAAAAAATTAGTGCAAACATGCAAAAATATAAGTAATGCTTAAAGTATGTTTAATAATAAAACAAATTACAACAAAATAAATAATATTTACATATATTTTTTAATAAGGCCAATGGTCAAATAGAATATCCAAAAGTCAACAGTGAACTACAATTTGGAACGGAGCGAGTACAAGAGAGTACGTTGCTCCATACAAGCCCCCTGCAATTTTTCATTAACAATGTACCATTAATTATTTACAAAGATTTTTAGCAAAACATCTATTTGGCCCCACCAAACTTAGTTAATGCATCATTGGCCTTCTTTAATTATGAGCATGTTTGGTTGGTAACTAACCTTGCCATGCTTCATGCTAATCAAGTTAGGTATGTGTTTGGTCCACTGCCACACTTTTGGCAAGATTTCTCCTTTTTTTTTTCTTTGTGCAGGTCCCATATGTACGCGACTCAGAAAAATATGACAAGATTCCTTTAGTCAAGTCAATGTGTGATGGGAAATTTCTTGGCAACAAATTGCCTTACTTGGCTAATTTTAGGTTAGGCAAAGTTATTAGTGAATCACCAACATGCCCTATGCCTCCAAGTTCTACCACTAAGCACATGCATATATTGATAACATGCCTATTACCTTAAGTGGCAAACGGTGGTATGCTAAAGCCAGTGACCGGCACAAACTTTTAAAAATGGGAGTACGTGGTTTAAACAAATTATGATCATAAAAATTTACAACGACAATATAAAAAAGTACAAATTGTTCGTCACGAGGTCATCATCTCAAGCATTCATATTGGAGAGTTGTTATTGCTCACCATAAAGGAGTTGTTTTGCTCTAATGCCACCGTATACTTTTATCGAGATTGAGTTCTGTCTTACTCGAACAGTAAACCACCTCTTGTTGTTCTGTAGATATCCTTTCTATCCGTTACAGATTTAGGCCCTGTTCTTTTGAGCTAATCTGAACTGCTGAACGGCTGAAATGACTGAATTTCGAGAGCTTCTCGAGGTAGTCTCAAGATTCAGATACATTTCGTTTGACTTGCTTTTCAAAGTGTTAGGACCCACCTTCGAAACAGCGAAAAAAACGAACTCAAATAACTAAAAGCATATGTGTTTTCAAAACGTAGATAAGTCGTTAAGCTGTTAAGCCATTAAGCTTAAAAGAACCGGGCCTTAGTATTTGAATAATAGGCGATATAACAAGATCTGTAAAATTAAGGGTTAGGACTAACAATCGGAGTGTTTGGTTTGGCTGGACGGCGCAAGTACCCATAAGAAAATCCGATCGAGGGAAAAAAAAAACACACACACACACGAATTCGAGTAGGCCGGAGGCCTGGAATGCACACCAGGCGGCCGCATACGTACACGGTATAGCACACCGCAAAGCATTAGATGCTGGCGGGGCCCAGGATGCAGGGACATTAACATGCATGCATGCATGCACGTACGCACGCACGTACGCTGGTACGCACCATCGATTTGATCGCCCATGAGCCGGGCCGCGTACGCACGCACGTAGGAGTACGCGCGAAGGCGCGGTCCGTGCGTGCGAATCGCGCGGTAGATTCCCGCACGCTCGGCCGTACACGCGCGTGCGTGACGCCGTGACGGTGACGCGAGTGACCGCCGCCTGCCGGCGCCGGCGCCGCCGCCCAACCGGGAACCGATGGCCTCATGGCGGCCACCTCGAGATCGGCGCGGGCGCGAGTTCCGAGGCGGGCAGTGGCGGTGGTAAAGCAGGTGATGGGGGATTGGTGGGTGCATGGGCGATGTGGCCATGCGGGGGCAGCGGCGGTCAGCAGGGCAGGAGCAGGAGCAGGAGCAGGCAAGGACGACACGTAGGACCTTCCTTTGCTCGGGCCGGGCGCAGCGCCTCCCTACCTGCGCCCCGATCTGCTACGCGCACACACGACTCCAATACAGCAATACTCATATCTCCGCCCTCTCAAAGCATGTACAACGGCAATTAATAGAGGTCTCTTAGCAATGATGTAAACATGTTTCGCTGATGTGGCATGGGGCACAATGAAAAAAATGTTAGAGTCGGACTCTTGATGAAGAGATGACTCTTCACAAACTCATAAAAAGAATTAGAGGAGCAGCATTAAATAGCATATAAGCTCTTATGCATGTTCTTTGTACATGCTTATCTTTTTATATGGATAAATATGCCAAGAGGCATCTATGAACTCTCCATTGTACATACCCTCAAAATATACCAAGGCATATCCCTAATTTGCACATCGGCTAGCTAAGGAGACGTTGAAAATGGCTTCACTGCCTCTAGGAATTATCTTTAGGATTTTTTTGGTCTTAAATTAAAATTGAAAGCTGCAACTGGAAATTTGTTATTTTTCGTAGACCGGTCGCACTAGTATTTGTAATAATTTTTGTTAAGACTTTTGATGGTTTTTCTCAAAAGATTGCAAAACCATTTTAACCATTTTTTACTCTTCAAGCCCTCTATTGATGTTTCATAACTTTTTAGATTATATTCTACAGCTGGTTTCAGCCGAAAAGAACAAGGTATGGAGCACTCTATTCGGTAGATGCACACGGGGAATACAAGATAAAACAAGGTATTTATTAAAATTATTGAGAGGACATCACATTTATTTTGCATTATAATATACGTTTTATATTGATGGACAAATCTATTAAAAAATGTGTCTTATATTCTCGGACGAGGGGAGTATTATGTGCTGCCAGCCAACCTCTTAAAGTTAATTAGAGTTAATTGTCTGTGTCGCCAATATCTTAGAACCATGAACTTCACAATTCTTTTAGCTGAACTTCACAGAATTTTTCTCACGGGATAGTTCAATTCTCACAAAAAAAAGGTCTAAAATAGTGCATAAATTCATTTCCTTTTTTCTGGTATGTTGATACATTCTCATAATTTTTTTGTCTATGTGCCACTCAGAGGTAATTAAACACACACCATCTACTGTGTTTCATTGCATTTGTTGAGAAAGCGAATTCTTTATAACTGAACACTGGGCTTGTTCTTTTCATAGCGTATCGTACCGTTGCGTATTACGGTAGCAATTTTTTTTTATTTTTATATAGCCTATATGTTGTGATAATTTGTAACGATTTTTTCATGACTCTTAGTAGTCCTTCCAAAGATCCTAAAACTATTTTAATTATTTTTTATAATTTTTAGACCTCATGTCAAGGGCTCTCAAATTTGCTACAGCAATACATCAATATGATGAAAAGAACAAGGCCCGAACTGAGTCTTAGATAAATAGTAAAAGCTACTTTAAGCTCAAACGTCACCCGTCAACTCCATGTACGTGTTACATGATCAGTTGCTTTGATGTGATATATAGGTGACTATCCCGTCGCGCACCTGTGGCGCGTTGAGCCCCGAAAAAAGAAGATGAAAAAAACAGGACGAACGTGGGATTCGAACCACGGGCCCGTATTGCTGAGATTTGCGCAAAAAAATTCTTTTATATGTAAAGAAATAATGAACGGTCGGATCTAAATCTCGCCTGCGATTGGACGACAGCGAATGAACAGGACGACGTGGCACATTGGCGATCTGAAGGTGACGCGTGGCACCGAGAGGTAATATGCGATTATTATATAAATAAGATGAAAAATCCATAAAGAATATTATAAAATTGTGAAACATTGGAGTAGTATGTAAACTCTCCCCATGGACTCCTCTCCCCCACGGTGTTGACAAAAATTGACAACCGAACAGGATCCTAGCGGTATGCAAGTGCGAAAGCGTGGTCACACGAAGAAGCCCAAAGGAGGTGTTGCTGCAACCATCGACCCCTTAGCCAAGAAAAGATGGTAAGTGGGAGAACCTTTCTTTACTTCAGCCCCCTCTATCATTTTTGGCTGCGTCCACCCCTGGCGTAAGTATTATGAGTACATGATACAGGCCATGCAAGACAACCTTAGGACCGCGGAGGAGGAGCACTAGAGGGAGAGCGAGGAGTGGCGCACCAAGATCCTAGCACTAGAGTGAGCATATGGGGCACGCAGTAACATTTCCAACTCATAGAATTTGGGTTGTCACATTTAATTATATTAGTTTTATATTTCTCATAATCAGTAGGCATGTTTGTTGAGCGTATAGTGAGGCCAACATACCTCTCCTATCGCGGTCGGCATTGTACATTTGTACGGCCCTATCATGACACCATGCCAGAACTGGTGAGTGTACCAAACTCACTAATTATTTGTAACCAAGTTTTCGAACCACATATATGCTAATATGTATCGGGACCAGCTGAATGAGTCGAGTCCCTTCTGTGCCTTACTGTACCAGTCACTGGATCAGTAGCTAGCTAGTACACACAGATCTTCAGCACTTGGATCATAACCATTCTCCTTAAAACATTAAATATTACATCAGAGTGCGGCCATTAAGACTCATAATACAAAAGATTGGCACACAGGCCATACAACTGCGGAAGCATGGGTACATAGTAAAAATCCAAAAGAGAACTCCAACACAATCTCACAGGCAAGGCTGTAGTAGCGATCCTAGGCCAACACACAACTTCAATTATTTGAATATATTACGTTATGATATGAAAAAGGGAAATATTCTAGGACACCAGATGAAATACCTGGTATGTGCCTCTACATACTTCTCGTGTCAACAAAGATTTAGTTCCTTAGTGTCCGTCGACCTAAATGTTTTATCTTGTTACATGTACTTGCATAGTGCTACTAGCAGCACAAAGGTACTTTGATATGTAGACGAGGGGTGATAGTTCGGGGTGTAATATAGACTTTTTCCTTTTTATATTACCAAATGTTACATATCATCTGAAAAGTAGTTGGTTAAGATCATGAGGTTTGAATTTTTAAATGCATGTGCGCCTTACATTTTTGGACGGAGGGGTTATCAATTCTATCTTACAAAGGGCCTAACCAGCCAGTGACGTCTCCACCCTCCGGTGCCTCCACGTGCAGCTTCTCCACGCCGCCACGCCATCCGAATAGCTGTGGCCGTTGGATCGCAAACCGGCAGTTAAATCCAGTCGTTCGTATATAATTATATATAAAACGATTTCTTTCCACAGAATCTTAGCAAGGCGGGTCACTTGCTCGGTTGGTCTTCAGTGTCACACTTCGGTTAGGTGGCCACAGTTTGAATCCTAGGCCCTCCCCGCCGATGCCCATTTTCTTGGGTTTTTCCCCTTCCCTCTTCTACATTCCTTTCCTGGTGTTCTTCTCTACACTTGGCACAAAGTGTGCGTAGCTCATTTGGTTCACCTCAACTCACACTCAGTTGAAGGCTGTAGGTCGCGGATTCAAATCCCACCTCCACAACCTTTTCCTTTGGGTTTTTTTCTTCAGATTTCTTATATCTACCTTCCCTTTTCTAATGTTCTTCTCCATAGCTGGCATCAAGTAGCTCAATTGGTTCCCCTCTTTCCTCACTTACCTGTAGATGGTGGGTTTGAATCCCACCTCCCAAGATTTTTTCCCTTTCCCTTTTTCCTTTACATTTTTTGGGATGAAAAAAGGGGGAAAAATTAAAAATAGGTCCTAATAGCTTCGTGAGTGTTTCATGTTCTTGCAACGCAGGAAAGACAAAAAAAAAATGGTATTGACGTCATGGTGGGGGCCCACAAAAAAGTTAGCTATTTCCAATAATTATAGGTTTAGTTGGGAAATGAATTAAGAAATAAATCATTCTTTACTTTCGTTCTACCTTTTTATGGCAAATACAAAAAGACTAGCACAATTTTTTTTATCTTTTTATGGCCAACAAAAAACTAGGAAAGATTTATACAGATGAATTTAAGAATAACATTTTTTTCCTTTCGTTGTACCTTTTTATGGCCAACTAAAAAAATTCTTTTATAGCCAAAACTTTACAAAATAAAACCATAGTTTCATGGTGAGGGTCAAAAAAAAAATTTAGGAATTAAAATAAAAAACAAAAAAACGCTACAAAATATGGAATCTCAACCAAGTTTCATGGTAAGGGTCTATAACAGGATTTAGATGTTAGAGATAAATAGGTTTCAGTAAAAAAAATTAATAATAATGAAAATGAAATAAATTCCCTTGTGAGTATATAAAAATGTTTATCCATTTCTAAAATTTTTAGGATTTACAAAAAAGGTTAGCAAATGCTTTATTATATCACTCTATTTGTTGTCCTTTTGGTGAGCATTAAATATTTTTCTAAGCACGATAAGTATGTAATACTTATTTATGTTTTAGGGTTTCGAGTGAAAGAAAAAAGGAATGAAGGGTTTTGTATATAAACCCTATACCATACAGTACTTTTGAATTATGATGTAAAAAACACTAAACCACTCATTTTAACTTTTGTGCTTGCTTAAAAAATTCTTGAGGACCAAAACATTATATAATTGAACCGTGAATTCATCCTAGGGTTTGATGAAAAGATTTAAATATTTCAAAAAATCGTAATAAATAATTAATAAAAAATGGGGATGAAGGATAAAAAGACTTTGAAAAAAAATTATAGTTTAGAGTCAGCGGTCCATAGAATAAAAAACAAAAAACAAGGCTTAAATATGGAACTATAACCATGATTGCATGGTGAGGGTGCATCAAAATATTTAGGCGTTAAAAAAATGGGTTTCACATAATTGATTGCATCATTCTATATGTTCTAAATTTTCCTGTTTTTTAAAATTTTAGACTCTGCGTTGATTTAAACCTGATTGAAATAAAACGTTGGTATTTGTTTAGGCTGATTCTTTAACACTGAGACCAATTGAATGTCGCGCCACGGGCGCGTTTACCGCGCTAGTTAGATACATGAGACATGGCTATATATTCTGACATGACCTAGACCACGAAGATATGAATTTCAAAGAAACTGCAACAAAAAAATCCACATTTAAAAACCTTCATGCTGTAAATTGACACTGCTATAAATATTTCCGTGGAACAAGATGACACCTCGCATTGGCAGTACGTACGTACATGATGCATGCATTGAAAAAATGACCGGACTTTTGGCTCTTGGGACCATAGCCTTCATGTATAAGCGCGCTTAAGCAGATCAAATGTGGTTGCAGCATTTGAATTCACTTGTGTCCTGTTTGCTCGCTGATCTTGGAACATCCCCCTCACTGCCCCCCCCTCAAACCTCTCTTGTGCCGGCAGCAATGATTTGGAGTAAAAACTATAAATAAGGTTCATATTTTGACCCAGCTGCACATTAACTAATTACCATAGATGAAAATTTTATCTATTTAAATGTAAAAAAAATCAACCCCTGCATGCATGCCATGGTTCACCCCCATGTCCTGCATGCACTTGTGGACTGCTAGTTTGTTCCCTTCATGGCCATGTGATGTGCCACACTGAACTAGCCCCAGGCCGGTCCAAGGACATGGCCACTCACTTGTGCACATGGCCGGGCATATGTCCTGGCTTGGGAGTCACAGTGTGTTGACATGCATGGAGCTGAGTGTGTGATCGAGCTCACTTGGGATCCCAGGAACTGAGAGCACAGTGCGGTGGTTTGCATGTGGGCTGTACGTAGTACCGCCTAGATTTTGGTGGTTTAGTTTATGGCATGCAAAAGCTTTTTGGTAACTGTGGGGCCATTAGCCAGGGTTTGTCAGAGAACAAAGCAACCTGACCATCATACTTAGCTGAGGAGCTGGGGGTTATGCTACGAGCGGTTTGGTCATGGGAGGAGCAAGCATGAGGGTGGTTATTACTTTTTAGGCCATCCATCCCAGTCACCCATATGTATACCCACCTCCTCACTAGGTTTTGTTTGGCCAGGATCTTCTGTCATGAGCATCACAAATGTATAGGGTGTGTCGTACAGCTGGTAGGGGCCATATTTGATCAGATATCATGTGAATCAATTATGTTCTATGTAGTTATCAACATATCAGATTCGTTGTTAGACGTGAATGTGAATGTGAAAGATCATGCCTACCTAAAAGTCATAGTCATGAAAAGCATATTCTCTACAGTTATCGGTATATCAGATCCATTATTAAACTTAAATGTGCCTATGAAAGGTCATGCCCATAGCTTCCGAACTACTTCCTCGAGTTTATAAAAAATTATCATCTGAACATTAGCATGGTCTTCAAAATGCAACTTAGATCAAGCTCTACGCACAACGCACAACGCACGGATAGTATTTATCGTTGCAAACAAGAGGGCGTAACGTGGGAGGATCTGCAACCCCTTCACCAAGCCCTACGCGCATATACTAACATGTTTGGTTGGTGCCACACTTTGTCTAACCGACACTTAGGTAAGTGTGACAAGCCACACTTTTGTGGCTAAAAAAATCAGGGCCACACCTTAGGTAAAGTGTGGCATAAAATCGATCAATCACTCGTGGGTCCAATGGCTAAGAAACTATGGCAAACTATAGTTGTGGCGCGAAACAAACACCAGACATAAAAAATTATGACGTGTCTAAACTTAGTTGACAGATTTGGCTGTAAAATATTTCCATGATTCCTAAGAGCATCTCCAATGGCAGAGCCAACCTGCTGGCTATAAGATCTACATGGCATGTCCACATCAGCTTAAGGCCTTATTTGTTTCAGATTAATGTTGAGTTGCGTTTTACTGTAGCAAATTTGTGACCCACTCGAAATACGTTTTAAAAAATGCAAAAAATTATGAAAAAATATTTTGCGAACTCTAAGAAGAACTATTTAAAACCCTACAGAAATAACTACAAAATATTACAACACCTGGCCTATACAAAAATAACAAATTTTCATTTCATTTCATTTAATTTAATTTAAACTGAAACAAACAAGGTTTAAGAGACTACTCCAACAGATTGTGCTCCAAAATGTAAATGGGACCCACACCTAATTATTTGTACTTTCTTCCACCTTGGGCTTGCTTTGTTCCTCCTGTACTTCATTCTTTCCCAAATCCTCCACAAGCCACAGCCTGCTCTCCCTCCATACCGCTCGCCGCCTCCCTCCATGCCGAGCCTCCGCCGCCTCCCTCCACGCCGAGCCTTCGCCGCAACCGTTGTGACTCCTCCGCCGTCTCCCTCGCCCATCTCCTCCACGTCGTCGGGGCACGCCGCCACCTCACGCTGGGACCGCGCCGCCACCTCCGCGTCGCCTCTCTCCACGCTAGGATCGTGCCGCCACCTCCGCTTCCCTCCCCGACAACGAGATCTGGCGGGTGCGGCGGCGTCTCCGGCGAGGCGCGAGCACGGCACCGACGTTGCTCCGGCATTGACAGTGGCCCCGACGCAACCTACCCTCCACTCGACCTGCACAACATCGGGGGCAGCTGCTAGCGTCGGTCGCTTAGTTAAGCGCAAGCGCTAGCCTGGAATACACCCTCTTTTCTTCACCTCAGCTTAAAATCCTATGTGAAGCTCTTACAACCTGCTGAGGTGTCTCCATCGAAGATGCTCTTACATGCTCTAGTTATAAATTTTTTTTCCATCATATACACGAGGCACGTGTGCACAGCAGATCCAAGCGGTTACCGCTCACTGGGCAGTGGAGAGGAATCACACGCACAGGTGAAGCCATGATTGTGGCAAGCAACCTGAGGCAGATGTTGCCATGATGTGAAAGCATGCTCTCACCAATTCACCTTCACCTTCACAGCTGCAAACTCCAAGGCGGCAGCAGCAGCAGTAACAAGTAGCTCCTAGAGCTCTACTGGCCGGGCTACCGGGGCAGTAAAAAAAAAAAAGAAGAAGAAGAGGAGGATGCATCAAGGCATGAAGGGCGGAAGAGTGAGTGAGTGAGTGAGCGGCTGCGATCCACCTAGGGCTCCGTGCCGCGCCCGGCGTGGGCCCCACCCACATGCCCCCCATGCACACACATGGCACGCACCCGCCGGCTGCGTGCGCTCGCCGTCCCGTTTCACCCGTCCACCGGCGAGGGGGGGCTCTAGAACCTTCACGCCATTTACCGTTTACCGTTTGCCGTTTACCCCCCGCGCCCCTTGGGCTCGCCTCTATTTGCATCGGTATCCTTAAAGAGATGCATGGTGTTACGCTGCTCTGTGAAAAAAAAGAAAAGAAAATGTGCGTGGTTCTGTGGATTTTTTTTTTTTTTTTTTTTGAGGAAGTTCTGTGGATTTTTTTTTTTTGAGGAAGTTCTGTGGAATTTTTAAGCCTGTGTAAGTTGCGCGGAATTTCGTAAGACCACGTGCTACGTTGGCCAGATTTCACATTTTCACTATTGACCTCCTTGTTTCGCCCAGTTTACTTTCCAATCCTCGATATCTCGTTTAAATTTTAACCTTACCGTATTTTCGCTATTCGTCGGCGTGTTTCTACAGTAATGGGATGGACACTGTTAAAGCATGTCTAAGCTTTCTCAATGTGAAATTATCTATTCGTATTTATGCGCGTGAATTTAAATGTATAATTTTTTTTACGCAATCCAAATAGTTAAAGTATTTTTATAGATTTTTTTTCAAAACTTTGATTTAGAAAAAGTCTAAAACGCCAAATTTTTTTCATGGGAAGTAGTATTTTTTTAAGGCTTTAATGCTTTACTGTCATTCCAGTTATACGTGGTTTGGAGGAGTAAACGGGAACATATGGAACGATTATATGGTATAATACAGTTTTTTACACGGGGTTTGAAGGCAAAAGTTCTACATAATATAGCATCCATACTCCATAGGTTTGAGTCCAGACTGACTTTATACCCGAGAGAGAAGTTAAAACTTAAAATTACAGAAAAAAGAAGAAAAAAAGAGAGGAAATCTAGCTCCCAAAAAAGCCTGGTACTTTCTTCAAGTTGCCATTTGCTTTTGCTTGAGGGCATCCTATTTGCAACGACACCCCCAGACTATGCAGTCATTTTCCCCCGTCTTATTCCCCCTTTTTTTCACTCTGGACCCCATGCTTCCAGCTTTTTACATGACGGAGCAGGCGTTCGGGTTCTCGTCGCTGAAGATCTGCGGCGCGTATGGAGTATGGTAGAGCGGCGGCGGCGGCGGTAGCTGCGGCGGCGCGTACGCGGCGTACCCAGGCGGCGGCGGGTAGTACCCGGCGGGGCACGCGAACCGCGGGTGGTGCAGGTGGTACAGACTGGCGGCGGCGGCCATGGCGGCCGGGTCTTTCTCCTTCTCCTCGCCGCCGGCGCCGGCGCCGCCCTCCTTGTCTTTCTCCTCCTTCTTGTCGTCCCCGCCGCTGTCCTTGCCGTCCTTCTTCTCCGCCTCCTTGTCGTCCTTCTTCTCGTCGCCGTCCTTCTTCTCGTCCTTGGCGGCGCCGCTGTCGCCGCCGCTCTCTGGCGGCGCGACCGGCTCCGACTTCACGATGGCCGCGTGCTTGCCGGTGCGCTTGTGCACGTACTCGGCCAGCTTGGACTCCTCGAACACGCCCTTCACCGTCACCTCCGACGCCTTCAGGTCAGGCTCCGCGGATTGCACTCCTGGGCAGATTTGAAACCGTATTAATAATTTTATCAAGAACAATGGCCACTGAATTTGAGATGACAAGCAGAGAATCTTTGAAGCAATCAGCATGATCTTTTCTTTGAATTCTGGTCAGACTGGTAGGCGGAGTGAATCTTATCTCGACAGCAAATTTGTAACTTTTGCAGGAAAAGGAGCTACAGCCACACGGCCCACAATTTTGGCTTTGTTTTCGTTCACTTAAACGAGCCATGAATCCAATTCAATTTTACAATCGCATCAGGAGAAAGACTGGCCTGACCTTCGCTAAAAGAGATTATGATTCAACTATAAAACCAAACTAATGGCAGCGCAATTGCACAAAGAACCGCAAAAGACTGTATTTTTGTGTTGGATGGTATGCTTAGAAATTCAAAGGGCTGGCAATCTGAGAGTCGCCAATTAAGCACCTTTCATCTTAAGGATCCTCTTCTTGATCTCCTGAGCGCAGGCCTCGCAATGCATGTGCACCTTGAGCACAACAGCGATCACCAGCGGCTTCCAAAACCAAATAAAAATGGAGACAGAATCAGTCTTTGAAAATACAGGTCTGGTGCTTGCAATTGGAGTTACAATGAATCAGGAAAAGTTGATATGAGAATTGCAAGGCATTTGCTAAGATCATTCACCTCCTTCTTCTCTTCAGGTTTCGGTGGCTTAGGTTCCTCCTTCTTCTCCTCATCCTTCTTCTCCTCCTTCGGAGGCGGTATCGGCGAGAGGAGCTCCACCTTGCGGCCGGTCTTCTTCTGAACACGTTCCACCACTTTCATCGGGTCGGCGGCCGCCTTCTTCCCCTTCACCACCACCTTGTGCGCCTTCGAGTCGGCGATCACATCCTCCACTCCTGCATTACATAAGAAGTTTTCAGACGTAGTGTTAGTGCTAATGCAGCCATGAAAATTGAATCTTAGCTAAAGAATCTTGAATTTCCCAAGATAGCAACTGGTGGCGCATGATGGAGAATATGCAGATATGCTTGGAGCATTTGTGCATTTCAAGATGATTGAGGAATCCACTTCACTTTTGAGCTTTCTAGGGTATGTGCTCTGAAGGAGATATGCTCAAGGCTGTCATTCTCTTGGAATCTACTCAACCTTTTGGAGTGAAAGGTCATTCGGATCTCTAGTCATTCTCACCACCATTAATCAACTGCTAGATTCATGTGCAAGTGTAACTATTGAGAAAGAAAGATCTACTCCTAATTAATTAGGGGATGAATCTGATTATTTAAAGCTTAGCCCACCAACTGACCAACCCCACCATGAATCACAGGAATTCTTCTAAGAACAGCCTTAAAATATCACTTGGACTTCAGAGCAGCACAAAGAAAAACCGCAGCATTTGGGTAAAAAAAATTCGGTCACAACGTCTCTCTTGAACCTGATGAACAAACAGATTCGTCTTTAGCTTCCTTCCCATAACCATAACCAAAGAAAAAAAAAAAGAACCACTTTTGAAGTCGCCCTAATGAATGTAGACGAAATGTTCACTCCCCTCACAAATTTTTTTAAAGAAACATTATAATCAAGAGACCAAAGAAATAGAACAGCAGCAACAAGAACAACAACAAAGGGATCAGACTTGCCATTCCTAAATTGCCCACTTGGCCAAAATAAACAAAATCCGCTTGACAGTGAAGCTTGATCCAAGAAAACAAGGAGCAAAGAACACAGAATAAGAGCAGCATCAGCTGAGCCATGGCGACATTACCGTCGAATCTCCTGAGGATCTTCTTGACCTTCCTGGCGCAGCCCTCGCAGTGCATGTAGACCCGCATCACCACCTCCTCCGGTGGCGGTGGCGGCGGCGGCGGCGGCGCCTCCTCGCCGTCCTTCTTCTCCTCCTCCCCTCCTTCCTTGGGCTTCTCCCCTCCCTCCTTGGGCTTCTCCTCCGCCTCCTTGGGCTTCTCCTCCTTCTTCGCCTCCTCCTCCTTGGGCTTCTCCTCCTTCTTCTCCTCCTGCGCGGGAGGGGAAGCAAGAAGGCGAACACCATTACACCGCCACATCAAGGGCGAAATCGACCAAGACGCCGCCTTTAAATCTCTTTCCTCGCGCAGAGGAAATGCAGGGAGGAAGTGAGCATCCTTACCTCGCCCATGGCGTCCTCTTCCTCCCTCCTCACTGCTCTCTGGCTCTGGCTCTGGCTCTGATTCTTGGCGGGGGGGTGGTGGCTGCGCTGCTTCGCTCTGTGTGCGTGTCGCTGAGTCTGTGTGGCACTAGTAATAGTTGGGCGGGGTGGGGGTGGAGGTGGAGGTGGAGGTGGGCGTGGTGTCACGTTATAAGTAGCGGGCCAGAAGGGCGGGCTGCAAGATCCGCATGGAAATGATTTGGCATCTCTATCTCCCTCATATCTTCTCTTCTTTGTTTGGTGTTTTCTTTCTCCTTTATTTTAGTTTTCCTCTCTCTTCTCGGTGCACCTAAAAGCCAAGAATTAAGAGGAAAATAAAGGGGCGTCTGGTAGAGGAGAAAAATGTGTTGTGTTTGCATCCTATTTTCGGAGGTTGTAGAATAAAACTGATTTATGTGTTGTTGCCTAGCATTGTAACAAATTGTAACAAATGCTACTTAACAAATGTGTTAAGTAGCCTCATTGTAAGATCGTGTAACAAATGGTTTGGATCGATGGCCTTGTGTAAACATTTGACGGCTCGAGGAGTGTATTTATTTATCTATAATGAATAGTGATTTATTTCAATTATAATGTTTGTGACAGACGGTGATTTTCTAGAATTGTAGCCCATGTGACGTGAAGGTGGGTGCATCCATTGGATGACACGAAACCACAACCAAAATCTTCTACCGTAACGAGAACATTATGTACTCATATGGCCTGTCACAATTCAAAAGTGACTTTGTTTTTTCTTTCCTTGAGGTGCTTAATTAATTGACCAAGAAATAAAGACTTTTTAGAGCTTTCTGTTACCGCTGCAGAGAAATGCAAGCTTGCACACATCCAACCAAGAAATGAAGGCATTGAATTGGCATTTCTATCTCCTTTATATCTTCTTTTTCTTTATTTGGTGTTGTCTTCCCCCTTTTATTTTTCTCTCTTTTCAGTGCACCTAAAATTCAAGAATTAAGATGAAAATTGAAAGACAATTGATCGAGGAGGAAGATGTGTTGTGTTTGGATCCTAGGTGTGGAGGCCCTAGAACAAAATCGGTCTACATATCATTCTGCAATGTTGTCGAACTATGCAAGGAATGATTTGGACCAATTGCTTTGTATCAAATACACATGTTTAATGGTGAGGTCGTCATTTTTAGAATAAATAGCATCTCTGTATTTTTAATTGTAATATGTGTGCATCCATTAGATAGCACGAAACTACAACCAAAACCTTCCACGGTTTAAAAACTATGTCTTGCTCGTGGCCATCTCAATTGCAAAAGTGACTTTTTTTTCTTCCTTTCCTTGAGGTGCTTGATGAAATGCACCCAAAAAAAGAGAAATGTCGTATCTTCCAGTTACTACTTCTATGGTTACAAGAAGGTTGGATACAAGTAGATATTGTCATCCTATATCCTAACATATTTTTTTTCTCGAATACAGCTCTGTATACCAATAAGCCGAATACATATTTGAGTCTGGGTTGTTCAAGACATGAATATCGGATGAATATAGAGCTATCTCGGGTCGGGTTCGGATAAACAAACTGATCTTTCACATACATATAAAATAGCATATGGCATAATTATCTATTGTTATAACAATACCTATTAAGCTTCTATGTTTAATATGAAAGCTAACAATAAGCTAATATTGAATCAAACAATAGCTACAACCTACAGGTTCTAATCAAACATGCTTAATACATGATATTTATATTTATTGGATATGTTATTGGATATCTACTTTGCTAATTTACATTGATTTCTTTCGGATATCTCGAATATATGGGTACAAATCAGATATCGGATATTGCTCTTTCCATATGCTCACTCAGTTTTGGCTCGGCTAGTAAGCCAACAAGCCCAAGCTCGAGCTTTTTTCCTAGCTCGGTCAAAACCAGTGTTTAAATCTCCGACTATGACATTTAGCGTTTGGCTTCTCCAAACCAGATACCGGCTAAATGACGCTATAGTCCACTATAGCCGACTTTTTTCAATAACTGGACCCTGCTAATAGCCCGCTATAGCGTCCGCTATAGCCAGAGATTTAAAACCTTGGTCAAAACACGAGATGAGCCAAGCCACGTTTAAGCTCGCTCATAGCTCATTCAACCAATCCAAGTTCAACACTTCAACCCAAGGCCCAACTAAACTCTGATAAACTCGACGCCCATCTCAAACCCTAGAGACTAGTTCCCTATTCCCACCAAGACACGTTGCTGTCCTTTTCCTCTCATGCGCTCACACCACCCCCTTCCTCTCACGAAGCCCTTACCTACTCCCTTCATCTTTGTCTACTCCCACCCGGCATCGCTCCCTTCCGTCTTCCACCTCCATACTCCTCCAGGCCAGCCGCCGCTGCCGCCTCCCTCCAGGTCGGATGTCACTGCCTCCTCCTCCCTCCAGGATGGACACCACCGCCGCCTCCAGGCTAGACTTTGTTGTTGCCTCCTCCTCCCTCTAGGTTGGATTCCACCGATACCTCCTCACTTCGTCCTCTACCAGGTTAGGTGTCACCACCGCTCCCTCCATCAACCTCTGGCCTTAGGAATTCTAGATCAAGCCGAGTCATTGTGTTTTCCCACTTCTCGACCAGTCACCACAGCTTCCCTTTCCTTGCCTAGAGTCACTAGACATCTAGCCTTGCCTTCTCTTTCCTACCTCAATAGGCAATAGCGTCCGAACATTCAACTAGTCACCTTCCTCCTCCAGCTTCTTCGCTCGCTCGCCCTACAAGCTAGTTTGTGCTAAGAGCGAGCTCGAGCCGAGTTTTTTTTCAAGTTGGGAGTGGAGGTGGAGGTGGAGGTGGTGTCACGTTAAGTAGCAAGTCAGAAGGTCGACTACAAGATCCACATGTAAATGATTTGACATCTCTATCTCCTTCGTATCTTCTTTTCTTTGTTTGGTGTTTTCTTCCTCCAATTTTTTGTTTTCATCTATTTTCGGTGCACCTAAAATACAAGAATTAAGATAAAAATAAAAGGCGCATCTAGTAGAGGAGGTACATGTGTTTTGTTTGCTTACTAGGTGTGGAGGTTCTAGAACAAAGCTGGTTGCGCGGTTTACGTGTAATTGTCTAGCGCCGTGAAATCATACAACAAATAGTTTTGATCAACGGTCTTATGTATGATTCATCCACATTTGACGGCTAGAGGGTGTATTAATTTATCTATAATAAATAGTGATTATTTTAATGATAATATTTGTATTGATGACAATTTTGTAACCCATGTTGCACGAAGATGAGTGCATACATTGGATGACACGAAACCATAACTAAAAGCTTCTACGGTATCGAGAACTCTACATGATCATATGGCTGTCTCAATCTAAAGTAACCTTTTCTTTCATATCTTCAGGTGCTTAATCAATTGACCAAGAAATAAATATATTTCATAACTTTCCGTTACTACCATGGAGAAACACAAGGCTTACACACATTCAACCAAGAATCAAATACATTGGTTTGGCATCTTTATTGATGGGGGGAGGAAGATGTGCTGCCTTTAGATCCAAGGTGTGAAGACCCTAAAAAAAAATAGTCTCTGTGTGGTTGTCGAAATATGCAATAGATGATTTAGATCAAATGATTTGTATCAAAATACACAGTTTAACCGTAAGGATGAAACTTTTAAAAATAAATAGCATTTATGCATTTTAAATTGTAAGGTGTACACCACACTGTGATCTAGTTCATTTGACACGAATTGCAGAAGGTCGGTGCATCCATTAGACAGCACGAAACTACCAAATTCTTCTAAGGTTCGGCCTCTGTCGTGTTCATGTAGCCGTCTCAACCGTAAAAGTGACTTTTCATTTTCCTTGAGATGCTCAATGAATCGGATATAAAAAAAAAAGAAAAAAAGAAAAATCATATCTTTCCGTTACTACTCCAGAGATGCAAGGCCTGTACACATGCATCCAACCAGCTGTTTTCCAAAGTAGCACTAATTAAGACATGCATTGCAAGGATCATCAGCACACTCTAAAAAAACCAATAAACGGGGATCATCAGCACACTCTTGTACAGTTGTTTGCTGGGCTGGTTGGTTTGTCTTATGAACAATGTGATCACTGCTCATGCTAATTGGCATGGGGCTCTCGAGAGAGAGATCGAGTGGCATTGGCATGGTGGTACATGTGGATGCAGTGCAACGCATGGCCCTTGCATGTACGTGCACCTGTCTCCCTACGTAGAGTTTTCGCCGTCTTTTCTAAAGTTTTTCAATTCTTTTAGTTTGTGTTTTGTGTTTTGTGTGTTCTAGTATGCAACAAGAAGGTGATAGCGCCTACTCGTAAAGGAAAAAGGGTGAGAGAATTTGGAGTGTGGAGGATGGTTTTGTGACAAGAAAGAAGCCGTGAGAACTTTCCAGAACAAAAAATAAAGGAGCAGAATTGCAGAAAGTGAGCTTTATATTGAAGTGACGCCACGTTTTTCCAAAGATTGATCCTATATAACGATTTTCTAAATTGCTTTTTCTTACTTGCAAGAAACACATACGCAGGGGAAAAGCTCAGGTGCTGTTGTTTTCTTTTTGATCGGTGATGTGGAAAGAGAGAGTTCGTTTCTTTGCTAATCGTAGTGCCGAAAACGTTGTCAATTGAGCTCATTAAAAATCACCACCTTAACCTTGATGCGTAGGTTAATGTTATTCACGATTTATTGGCTCGTAGTGGCGAAAATTAACGTTGTTATTTGAAGAGTGATCAAAATATATGGAATTGTGGCTGCGCTCGCTCACAGTAGTAATAATAAGTTAAATTTACAGATAATGATACGAAAATTGCTACCGTAGAATTATGTTGAAGCCAAATTGCCAAATGTCATCAAACATATGTGTGGTTGCGAAAATACCATGATGAGCAAACTAAAGTTAACAGCAGAAGGTAAGGCATATGCACCCATATTCTTTACCGCTTAACCCAAGAAAAACTGAGGAGTGAAGGCGCTAAGGAAAATGGGAAACATAGGTAATGGGCGGGGTTAGGAGATGAAACAAAGGGCTAGGGTGGCAGTCGGGGAAGGAAAGAGTTGACGAGACGGCCGATGGTTGGGTGGTGGACAAGAGGAGGATATGGAACGGAAGGGGCGGGCAACACTGGGTGGCGAGGAAAGGGAGGAGGGTCAGTGGGATAGACGTCTCTCGAGTGCTGGATGATGGTGCTCAGGTGGTGAGTATGAGGGTGCTACTACAAGACACCCCTTCACTGCCAGTTATGTCACCAATAGTGAATAAGTGGCAGCAATGATGCATCTTATTGTTGTTGGCTTAGAAACAGATAATAATATGTAACTATCTTTAATGGTTCATGCCACAAACCGATATTGATAGCCTCTATATCACTGTCGATTCATTGCGTGAACCGATACTGATAGACCTATCACTACTGCTTTGTGTCATGATTCATGAACCCACACAACAGTATCTATATACAGAATAGCAAAACATTATTTAATTGCTCATTTCAAGCATGTATACTACATCACGAAGATAAAGGTCAAGCATCATTTCATATCAACTAACTATACAACTTCCATAATTTATTGAAATCCATTCTACACAGACAAATTATACACGTGCATCAAGGTTATAAATCGTGGTTTTTGCGGCTTCGCAGTGAGGTCTTCCAAATTATACACATGCATCAAGGTTATAAATTGTGATTTTTGCAGCTTCGCAGTGAGGTCTTGAAAAGTGAAAGTGCTATAAAAGTTATTATGGAAGCTATCCTATTTTACGTTTTAGCATAAAAATTATAAATATGAAATATTTACATAAGATTTATCCTAAATAAGTAAATTAGACAAAAGTAGGCATTTTAGAAGCACTAATGTATCCACAAGATCATTATTAAAGTCTAGCACATGTGCCATTTGAAATTCTAATATCTCAAAACAATAAATATTCTAGGTGTCTCATCCTACCCTTTCGTTATTGAAAAATCATGAATAAGATTAATAGAATAGGAATAACTAAGTTTACTAATAATTAAAGATTAACTTCTTGGTCTGGATGTGATGAGTTGCATAATGGTAACCGCTAGATGATGTAGAAAAGAAAGCAAATAATCGAAGAAGCAATATATGATGGCAATGAAGCAACCACTAAAGGAACAACAAGACAAAGAAAATAACACCCACAATGGAGGGATAAAAAAGTTAGGGAAGAATGTGAGAGATAAGATAGATGAAGTACCCACTTGTCACCAGAGAAGACACGTAGAAAGACAAGGAGCAAGGTGCATGGGAGTAGCTTCTTGGGTAGGATAGCTCAAGGAATAGAATGAATGCCCTAAGAGGATTTTTTGGGGCCAATTTAGAATATTTGAGAAAAAAACATAATAGCACTGTTGTAACCCACTAAGCACTAAGTAGTTTACCGCCGCTATTTTAGCGTGCTTAGTTGTTTTAGTGGATAAAAGGCCTATAGCTTAGCATTTGGGGTCAACAAAACGCTATGGCGCCGCTATAGCACTGCTATAGTCCGCTATTCAGAACATTGGCGTGCATCAATCAGAACATGCAAAACAAGTACAAATAGATCCTCACTATGCGTCAACATGATAGCTTGATCACAACATTGATCCCAACATCCTATAACGTACAAGTCAGATTGATTTTTCATCATCTAAAATTAAGCATATGTTGCAATTTTAAAAGTTGTATGGTTTCATTATTAGTCATTGACTTCATTGACCGTCAAAAGTTGTAGAACCTCATTGTGATTTGACATGATTGATCGGCCTTGAAAGCTGCAGGGCTGCTCCACTCAGATCTTTGCGTGCAATTCCTCGCCTGCACATTACCCCCTTCTTAAATACAAGCAAAATCTTCTCGTCCACAATACCCTCCTCTTCCTCTTTTAGTGACTTCTCTGGCTCCGTCATGGAGAACAATGCTACAATCGTTGCCGCCTTGCAAGCAAAACTCTTTGCACAAGTGCTTACCGAGGAAAGGCCAATGCGTTTGTGCTTCACGAGGAGGAATAAGAATATGATTAGGAGAAGAGGTGACACCGTCGTGGAGGTCAGGTTTGATCCAAACAACCCTTTAGTCCTCTCAAATGATGAGCCCCTCCATGCCCTGCTGCAAGCTCGAGTGGCAGCAACAGTGGTGGTGGACGCATCAACATCGGTGGCGGTGGCAAAAAGTGACGCCATTTTATTTAATTGATGCCAGTGTCGAATAGGCCAATTGACTTTTGTAATATATTTGATTTATAGGGGTATGTAAATGTAACTTATTTTAAATAGACTAACATCACTATATTTAAAGTTCCCTCTAAAACTTATGAGAAATCGCTCACCGTAAGCAAGATTCAGCTTGGGAGATCGATGGAGAGCGGATACAATCTTGAACAACCTAGATACAATCTGGTTTACCCTTGGGAGAATAGATTCGGCTGGGTTTCCGAGTGGTCGATGCGTTGGGTGCAAACCCAAGAAATTACGACAAAGTCTAGCATAGGGTGCAAAAGTAAGAGCTTCATTACTCCACCATCACACCACTATTCGTCGACACCGGAGAACTTGAGCAAATTGACCACTCCATCGCTCTCTGCTAAATCGACCACTACCAACTTAGGGGCGGCTATGGGAAACCCAACCACAACCAATAATTGTAGAAGCATAAGGGCACCCAAACAAAGTCGATTGAAAGAAGCACCAGAGGTGGACGAAGCTCCCCGGAATAACCCTACCTCTACGACCCTAGAACAAGAAAACAATAGCACAGCAAACTACCACGTCCCTTTTCCCAAACCAATTCAATTACACATCCTACTAGTGGCGAGGAACCTACAATGCAGCTGAAGTCTGAACAAAGTACCTTTATTTCTGTTAAGAAAGACGAAGCAACCTACAATGCACTGAGTAGCAAAGAGACCTCCCTTGTGTGTAACACCGAGGTCGTTACTTGAGGGGACACATGCCGCCGTCTAAACTCCTTAAACCTGCAAGAACTGCCGCCACTGGCAAACAATAAATCCTTGATGCTAACCCTACCCTACTACTACACCTGGCCTCGTACATCAATCTCGATTTGCCACTTCTCTACCCTGACGGTGACCCAAAGGTTGGCGTCGGTAAGGGAGACAATTGGATCTAGGTCAAGGCAACTCTACTTCTCACTTATGCCCTCTTCTTTTTCCTACCCTTTAAAACATAGTGGCTTGAAGATGAATAGACAATAGAACGATCACCTCTCTAAGGTGTCGTTGTTGGAGAAGATATCACCGCTAATGACGCAAGTGCCAAACAGATCGCTAGCCGGAGAAGCCATTGCCACCACCTAACGAAGCACCCAAAACCCTTCCCCTATCCTACTCCTAAACCTCATGTAAATCCCTAGCCGAGCTCCGCATACAAATAAAGCAATTTTATTGTATACAATAGTTAGTCGTAATATACTTATATCTAATAATTCATTAATGTGGCTATCCTAATAAGTATACTGTACTCATTGCATAGAAAACTCTAAAATAAATGGATTGTTAGATAAAATCGAATGTTTCACATTTATTTTAGTGTACCGTAAGACCGGTCGACAAATAGTACTAACTAACACATCCATACAAAAAGGAAAGGAGCATATACTGGTAAGAACTAGAAATTATCTACACATGTTCTAACCACAAAAACTCTACCTAATTAGCTGCCGAGGTTTCACAGTCTATAGCAAAGTGACAGTTTGTTGTGGGTTCAAGGACCTAAGGCTAATTTCGTTGAAAATATAGCTATAAAAATGCATGGTTTAATAACACACACACACACACATCTCATGTGACTGGTATGTTCGGCTGAGTTTGCAGAGCATATGGTAACTCGTCCTTTCACATAGCGCCTTGTAAGCTCTGATGAAACTGAAATAGGCATGCGTTATGTTCATAATTTTCCTTGCAGAGTGTACTTCTACTTGGTGACTGCAGGCCTACTGCATGAAGGGCAGTACCTTGGGTGGTTTTATGTTGCCATAAATGGGCTCGTCTGTGCAGGCAAAGGACATGTTGTCCTTGAAAGTATTGTTTATGATGGTTTTATGCATGTAGCTTTCTCCTCCTGATTTATTGAAAAAAATTTAAATGAAATGAATCGAACGGAACTCAAGATAGAATCAAGGTTATCCTAGGCGGTAGATGACCCCACTCCGGCTAGGAGGCTAAATAGATTTGCACTTAGATATACGGTTTCATGGTAATGTATGACTATTTTGACTTGTGTGCTACATTGTAATGTAAAATTGCATTTATATGATATATTTGATATTTCGTAGGATGAATTGTATACTTTTTTAAAAATAAAATATTACATATAATTATGTCATAAATTATTAATCATCACCAAAGACCATCTAATTGTCACCTAGCAGCCGTCTAGGCAAGTTGACCCGCTAGACCATCACCTAGGGAAACCTAGGGCCACCTAGGAGAACACTAGAATAAATACTCAGGCACTTGCAATTTAATGATCTCGGTCGTTTCTATAGCTGCCATATAGGATATATGATGTCGTCAAGACATCTTGAACATTATATTTTGGAGGGGTCCCTTTAAGCCTAGCAAAGTTGCAACGAAACCCCTATGGATGCAACCTAAAGGGAAACACAAAAATAAAACCAAGTATTAAAATGTGTACCTACATCGAATTGATCTCTTGCTTGTGCATATTTGCTTACATCCCTATTTATAAGGTTTATAAGGTTTGCCCAATTAAAAGGCTTTAAAGTAGCAGCCAAAATGTCTTCTAGAGTGGTTTTTCTTGGTGTGGTTGTTTCAAAAAAAATGCACGGTGAGTGTCAGTAGGGTTTGTAAACGAGTTGAGGTTGAGGTTGAGGTTGAGGTTGGTAAGACTCGAGTCACGATTTAGCCAAGCTTGGGTTAAGGACCAAGCCTATCGAAAACAAAGTTAAAATTGTATTTGAGTATTCTAGGTAAATCGATCCGAGAACTAGCATAATGGTTGCTAAGGGTTGGGTGCGCAACTAGACAGTGGACAACAACAAATTAAAGCATGTGAGGAGATGAACTAGAGCACATTGTCCTATCACTTAGTAGCCATCGTGGCGACACCCCTAGGTGTGGAGCTCACCGATCCACTCAAGCAATAATGGTAGATGGCGTTGGATGGAGAGCTTGATGAGCCAACGAGGGAAGACATTGGCCAACGGCAGCAGTGAGGAGGAAGAAGGGGGAGGGAACCCTAATCTAGTAGTTATAGCGAGCGATATAGAGTGCACACAAATGGGAAGGGATCGGAAGTCTCAAGTATTTCTCCACAGAGTCAACTCTCGAGTCGGTAGACGGCTGAGGAAGGCATGGATAAGGTTCTCCGTTCTCACCTAGACTATATAGGTTTTTTTGAATTTTATCTAGAAAATTATTGACGTGTTCAACCTTAAAGCATCTCGGATCGAAGTTTCAAATCTTCGCTCTATAATACTATTAACTGCACACTCTATTCATCGTTTTAAAATTTCTTCACCTACAAGCCTTCGAGCTCGCTCAACTAAACTTGCGAACCCCAGACCAAGATAATGCAAGTTGCAAGCCTCAATTTTTTTCATACGTGCTCTTCTTAGTACAAACGATGTACTCGCAACTGTTACAATGGGTTGGAGGACAAACATGGGCATTATTGATTGCTCGCCTTGTACTAATGCACAGTACCACAAAGGAACTGAAACGCAAACAAAAAAAGAAAAAAGAAAAATCATTCATGCGCGTCGCATTTCGAAACGGCGCTGGTGGTACGGTGGTACCGCTGGTTAATGAGGAATCAGCGTCCTGTGAAAAGGACAGGGGGACAAAGGCCAATTACTACTCTACTACAAGGCCACAACCACAAGGGTGATCAGCTAAGCAGCCAAGTGATTGCTCCTCCATCATCACAGCGTCCTGTCGCTGACACAGAGATCTCGCTCGGATCTGCCCCCTCCCACCTCCATCATCACTTGATCACTCCATCCCGTATCGAACGTGCATCCTCTACAGTACTGTATGGTAAAGTTGGGTCATTGACATGTAGATCCGTGATACGAAGAGGGAGAACTTCGGTATCCGTCCTCATGTCCCTAGAGCTGCTCGTTCGTCCCAAGAATTAAACCAGCCTGGTAGTGCCGTGGCCCATTGGCTAGGGCCCATCGCGAGGCCCAGATGGCCCGTTACAGCTGCGTGTACTGTTGTACAGGGTAGCTCGGCAGAAATTATTATCTCGTCTGGTTTATCTCATTTCACACGTTCCTCGTTCCTCTTTTTTATTGATATTTCATATCTTAGTCATGGGTATTGCTCTGAATTTGGAATCCAAAAATGTTGGGATTGTATTAATGGGTGATGGGTTAATGACACAAGAAGGAAGTTTTGTAAAGGCAACAAGAAGAATTGCTCAGATACCTATGAGCGAGGCTTACTTGGGTCATGTTATAATGCTCTGGCTAAACCTATTGATGGGAGAGGCGAAATTGTAGCTTTGGAATCTCGCTTAATTGAATCTCCTGCTTTGGGTATAATTTCCGGGCATTCCGTATATGAACCCCTTCAAACAGGGCTTATTGATATCGATTCGATGATCCCTATAGGACACGGTCAGCGGTGTTTCTTTGGTGGAAAGTTTTCTTTTTTGGGGGGCATCCCGCATGAAATTTATGCCATTTTTTTTCGCCCATAATATTCTTAAAGAACAAGAATTCTGTTTCAGGCTAGAAACTACTACCACATTACAAGAAAAACCCTGGTTTAAAACTACAACAACTTCCTCAATGGGGCACAATGCAAATCTTTGGAAGCAACTATGCCCTCCCCTCACGCTAACGTCAGAGACCGACCAACAAAAGCACCACATCCATTTACTCGACAGCTCAAACCTCCATCTCGATCAAACGCAAGGATGACAAGACGAAGCCGATGTCTTTGGTAACTGGTAAGTGGTAACTACCGCCGATGTCAAACCAGTAACTAGCCCACAACAAAGCAAACCTTGCTCTTGACATCCCACTAGTAGTAGTGCCTCGAGCAATATCATTGAGGTCTTAAACCAAAATCTTCTCGGTTAAAAAAAAAATCTACGAAAGACGGCTGCAGAACACCACTAAAGCTAAATTACCTCACCACCACATAAAGGCCTTGTTTATTTTAGTTTAAATTAAGTTAGATTAAATGAAAATTTATTATTTATTATTTTTGTATAAGCCAAATGATATAATACTTTGTAGCCATTTTTGTGAGATTTTAAATAGTTTTTAAAATTTTGTAAAATATTTTTTTCATAGTTTTTTGAGCTCTTTACGACGCCTTTCGACTTTCGAGGGGTCATAACTTTCTCATATTAAAGTTTTAGCAACTTTCGGCTCAAACCAACAAAGACCAAAAGCATCTTATCCCTTAGTCCTAAGAGCATTCCCAATGCTACCTCTTTCCTCCCCCTATTTTTCCCTCAAATCACTATAGCAGTAGGTAGGTAATAAAATATATGGGAGAAAAATATAGTGGCAGATAGGATAATGATTAAAAATTAGATGAATAGAAATGAGTTAGGGGAAATATGAAGGTGATATTGGGAATGCCCTAACCTACTACTAAGTCCACTATTGTACATACCTAGTCCAAGATTCTTGTCTCCCCCACCCTAGTGATGGCCATGGCAAGAGAGATGGCTAGATTAGGGTCATCCTGCTCTCTCAAGTTGCCCTCTCTTTCGCATAGGATAGGACCAAGGCTGGGTGGGGAAAGCCACCAACGGATTGGGCGGTCCTTTTTTGCGCTTCCGAGAGACAAATATTCATTTTTTTCCTTGTTTACAGTAGAACATGTATGATGTCCATCGGAATACGTCTCCCGTCCGATGCCAGCGTTAGATTTTAAGACAAATTTTGTTATTTTTGTTACGCTATGTAAAAAATTCAAACAATGCAATAAAATCATAAATATTTTCTAACACGTATTTAATTCAGATTGACATGACAAATATTCATTTTTTAAATGTTTTTTTAAACAATAGCCTAGATGTATAAATGTTATGTATAAATTTTAAAAAAATATGTGTGAATGGACATACATTAGAGAATATTTTTTATCTTTATTGAATTTTTTTACATGGCGAAACAAAAATAAGAAAATTTGTCTCAAGATTTAACGTTGGCCATTGGATGGAGATCCAACGCTGGCGGACACACAGGACACAGCGCAATGTGGCTGGTTCAGTGAATTTGCCCTTCTCGGTGCCTAGCAAACTTTGTTGAATCCGGAATCCGGAGCAGAGGCAAGAGTCATCGACCAGTGCTTGCAGAATGCAGGGTACTTCTTGCAGACACAGACCGCAAGCTATCAACGGCCTGAAATAATTCATCCTATGGATGGTGAAGACGCAGAACTAGGAATTGCCATTGGAGCATAGCAGATCAGTACTCATTGCTCAGTTTTTTATGTAAATCTTAGATACAGCTTGCCTAGCATAGAACTCAGAATCACAAAATGATGCCGAGAAAAAGCAAGGGAAAAATATGCACTCCGAGTTGGGACTTCAGACGGGTTTCTTCGCCGTTGTACCGTACATCCAAAACAATTATTCACTAAATGGCTGCACAGGTATAATTTTGACCTGTTAACTGTATGATTGGATCAAAAGTTGACACGGCTATCAGAAGAATCTACAGGTTCAGAATGGGCATTTGATAGGCTCTTGCTGAAGCGCCTTCTGCAGGAGCTCGGTTTGCTCCTGCACATGAACAGAATAGAAACCTGTCGCAGTGGCTGCAGATGGGGCCCTTCCGACATACTTGATATCCTCAATGGTGCCACGACCGAGTGCCTTCATTGCAGTAAGAAGGCGAGGGCTGATGTAACTGTAAGCTCCCATGTTCATCGGCTCTTCTTGGCACCAGACAATCTCTGCATCTGCAGAACAGAAATAAAACAGATGGTATATGAGCTTATCTGCTGTTTGCTAGGGTCCATGACCGAAGGAAATTAGCTATAATGATTCATGTTTGAATATTGGATCAACGAAAACATAATTTCAAACTAAGTTCCAATTTCATCCACTATTTATGTTACTTCCGGATACTTTTGATTTCCATCTTTACTACCCTGTCCCATCTATTCCTTTTTCTTGTATGCTCCCATGCCATCCAAACATCTGTTTCTATGAGAAAAGAGCACTTTTTTACTCCTAAATGCAATCACACACACAAGGTTTTTAGACTTCTCAAAAAATATAAGAGCACTTCTGATAGCAACTTGATCAAAAAATTTGAGAAAGTTTTACGTGTTCCTTATAACGTACTTGGATATCTCTTCAGTTCACGCTGAATGAGGTCGTAGGGGAACGGACAAAGCTGCTCAACTCTACATATAGCAACATCCTTGCGTTCCGTCTTCTTTCTTTCTTCATCCAGTTCATAGTATACCTAAAATCAAAGAAGTGGTAAAATGGCTTGCCAGAGAGCTCACTTTTCAACTGCTCAAAAAGCTTCTAATAGTGACATAATCTACCTTTCCAGAACAAAGAACTAGACGATTGATTCCCTCCTCAAGGTCCCTATGGTCATTCTGATCTTTAATTAGACGCTTGAAGCGGGTCCCTTGCTTGTCAAATCCAGGGTGTCCAGCAAGATCGTCAAACTCAGATAGATTCGATTTGCAGTCCTTGTGACGAAGGAGGTTCTTTGGAGACATCACAATCAAAGGCTTTCTGAAGTCCCGGTGTATCTAGAAATAGAGGTAGGCATATGTTGATGCACCCTAAGATGGCTGTACAGGAGGGAAGGGGAAAATATTGAAGATTTTCACCTGGCGACGCAGAACATGGAAATAGTTTGCAGGAGTTGTGACATTCACAACCTGCCAATTGCACTGCTGGATTTGCTGCCTCAATGTTGGATCCATTTCAGGTATAACATAAGGGTTATCATCACTCATCTGCAACACAAATGATGATGTTTACAAAAAAAATGTACATATAAGAAAAGTATAACCATCAGAATTGAGTTAAGCCTGATTTACAGTTACATTTTAAAATCATGCAACTTAGCATAAATAGTTTGGGCAGTGTAAATGAACTACGATCAACTGTGACGTCTTCCTCAAGCCATTTTCCATTTTGAACAGTAAAAATGAACTAGAACTAGGGTGTTACATTTTTCTCAAGCCATTTAAAATTCCCGCACGATGATGAATACAACCAACATATTGGAAAACATACAGGTACCACTGCATATCCATCAACCTTGTGTTGTTTCTTGTAAAAAAAAGGAAAGGAAATACAAAACAATACAATATGGTGAGATGCCATGCACAATCAGTGAGCATCATCATGGCAAGAGGTTTGCCTATAGGGTATTCAGCTTGTGATAACAAAGGAAACATAGGGCGTGTTTGGTTCATAGCCCTGGTTGGCCATGCCAAAAAAATTGCATGACTATCTCAGCGCATGACCAAATCTTCTCGATTTTTATGGTGTTTGGATCATAGCCAATGGAGTTTGGTCAATGAAAAAAATAGAAAAGTATTTAAAATGGGTTGATTTGGATTTTAGATGAATTATGAAATTTGTTTTATGCGATTTGAACTCTAGATAAAATAGATATAAAAAGGAGAAACTTAAATGAAAAAAAAATGAACTGAACAGTTTGCACTAGCAGCGAACAGCTAAAAACGCGTCCTCTGCTCGCGGTCGCTGTCACTGGGCCATAGCGTGTTGGCGAGAGTTGGCACGGCGCGGGCGGCCGATTTCTTCGCCAACGCCGGTGGCCGCTCACGCATAGAAAAACGATAGCATGCCCTCGTGTTGGTAAGGCAAGCCAACAAATGGCTACGATCCAAATGATTGCCAAAATACCAGGGCACACCAAATTTTTGCATGGCAAGACATGGACACAAACCAAACACGCCCATAATGAGCACAATAAATAATGATGGCAAATATTAATGCTTGTCATTGGGAAATAACATAAAAATGTAAGTGCAGAGTTATGGCAATTCCAGCACTATCGCACGGAAAACTGGCTTAGAGCTAATTTACAGTAAGCGCTATGTAAAACATGATTACTTAAAAATTAAAACAAAAAGATACTTGTGCGTGTCAATTTCATTCAAGAACACAGAAAACTGTAACTAAGACTTTGAAACTCTGAAAAACAAACAGGACTTATCTGACAGTGCGCACATCTTTGTAGGTGGATATTGCAAAAAAACAATACCTGAAGGAAGCGCTCCAATCTTGCACTAGAATGTTCAGGTCCCTGACCATCATAACCATGAGGAAGGCAAACGACAAGTCCGGTCTGACGAAGCCATTTTGACTCCCCACTACTCAGGAACTGATCAAATATCACTTGAGCTCCATTTGAGAAGTCACCAAATTGGGCTTCCCATAGGACCAGGGAGTTTGGGTTTTCCATTGAATAACCCAACTCAAATCCCAAAACAGCAAATTCTGACAGGGAACTGTTAAAATTTCTTGCATACATCAGGTCATAATAAAGCAAGATCAACTGCAAAACAGAAGTTAGCCATGGACAAAATGTGGGCATTCCCATATGTACGTATACTTATGCCGCAACACCACC
>SPJY01030015.1:562089-581232 GCA_005191435.1 Raddia distichophylla | reverse complement strand
GGTCAGTTAAGAGAAAGTAAAATGATTGGTTCAGAATTTCTATGGTTCAAGACAATTATGAGCATGCTGAAACAGACCATCAAACTAGTCAAAATATCTATCACCCAGCCATATCTCTGAGTTGGCTTGGCCCAATAATTGTTCACCTCAGTTTTTTTTAGCAATGAGTAATTGATTATACCATCTAAGTTTTGATGATGCTACTTTAATAGTTTAGTTATTTGCTCTTCATCTAGACATATGTTAGTACTTCTAAAACATGTAAACTAGGCCTGTTTATACAGCATGTACTTAGCCATGATTTAGGCCCGGTTCTTTTCAGCTTAACGGCTTAACAGCTTGACGACTTATCTACGTTTTAAAAAGAAATACGATTTGAGTTAAAAGAGTCCGTTTTTTCGCTGTTTTGAATGTGGATCCTAATGCTTAAAAAGCAAGTCAAACGAAATGGATCCGAATCTCGATACTACCTCGAGAAGCGCTTGAAATTCAGTCATTTCAATCGTTCAGCTGTTAAGATCAGCTCAAAAGAACAGGGCCTAGGCTCCATTCTTTTCAGCTTAACGGCTTAACGACTTATCTACGTTTTGAAAAGACATGTTTTGAGTTTTTTTAGTCTGTTTTTTCGCTATTTTGAAGGTGGGTCCTAACGCTTTAAAAAACAAGTCAAACGAAATGGATCCGAATCTCAAGAATAACTCGAGAAGCTCTCGAAGTTCAGTCATTTCAACTGTTCAGCCGTTCAGATCAGCTTAAAAGAACAGGCCCTTAATCTCTGTCTCATGTGTCTGCTCCACCACCTCACAATTATGCTCAATTCAACAGTGCAGACCCTGTAACACTATGTTAGCAGCTCAAAATAACGATACCATGATCAGTAGGCATTACAACTCCAACACCAACACTGCCAAAGGCTTCGAGACCCAATATTGCAATTTCAGTAATAATGGACCCAATATTATTCTGTTAAATTATTCTAATTTTTTTCCCCTCATAAAGCAGAAAATGGCTGACCTTCCTTTATAGAACTAGTGACAACAGCTGAAAGCACTACAGGTGACTGCGAGTGTCATGCATACACTATAAAAAATATGATCACTGATGGAACATAGTTTTACCTGAAGTTTATGGATACCTAGTGTCATATTTTGAAGTTTTATGAATCACGACACCAGAACTTAAAGTGAACATTGTAGCCTGATAGAACTGGCTTGGTGATATGCATGTTTCCTCTAAAAAAAACAACTTAAACGACCCATGCACACTCAACACCCCTAACTGGCGCAAGTTAGTAGACCAAATTCATACCTGTTGCTCACAGTAAATAATTCCTCATCTTGGTTCATAACAAGATTATCAAGCGGACAGTACTGCTCTCCAGTTTCCTGGTCATGGATGACAGCATGTCGATGGCTGAATGTACCCCTCTCAACATCCTGGCCACTTAACCTGACATGGTTCCCCTCAATTATAAGAGTTGCAAAAGCAAGTGCTTCACCCACTGCCCAGTCGATGCCTTCCCCTGTCTCAATCATCTGACGGCGCAGATCAAAAATCTTTTTGACAGCCCTATGAGGCTTGAATTTTTCTGGCAGAGTGGTCATGGCTTCTCCAACACGTTTTAGAATCTCTGGCTTGACACTGCATGGTTGTAAATGCAATGCATTAAAGCCACTTGAACAAAATGTGGAAGAGAAACACAGGGAGCAATCAAAATGAAATGAAATAATCATTTACCCTGTATTTCGGATACGTGAAATCTGTTCTGGTGACTTGAACCCAGCCCAGTAAGCTGAAAGCCAGTCCCTCTTGTTAAGGATATGGTCTTTGCTGCTTTTGAACTCCTCATTCAATATAGTGTTGACCTTCTTGTGTATCTTGTCAATGTCTTCCTTGGATATCTTTCCTGACTGTAACAGCCTGTTTTGATATATCTCAAGTGCACTTGGATGGTTCCTAATCACCTGGTGCAAATGAGAACATTACAAATGCAAAATGATACACGTACCAGGTGCAAATGAGAACTTTACAAATGCAAAATGATACATGTTATATGGATAATAGTACCATTATTTCATTTCCAGTTTACAGAGACTCAGGGTAATTGTTCTGCTTCTGTATATCAAAAGATGAATAAGTAAAACGCCCATTAATCGCAATTTTTTGGCCTTTAGTTCATAAGCTAATTGGATGTCTGGAGATATCATTATTCAAGAAGAAGAAAAAATATCAGGATTGACATCGCAAGATACCAGATCCTAATGCTGTAAAGCAAAAATAATTATACCTTGTACATCTTCGGTTGAGTGAAGGAGGGCTCGTCGATCTCATTATGCCCAAATCGACGGTAGCAAACAATATCCACCACCACATCAGAGTGGAACGTTTGCCGCCACGCTGCAGCAAGCTCACAGACATGAACCACTGCCTCCAAGTCATCACCATTCACATGGAAAATTGGAGCATCCAATGCTTTGGCTACGTCTGTGCAATACTGTGACGACCTCCCTGACCTTGGATCTGTAGTAAACGCAACTTGATTATTGACAACAATATGAATTGTCCCACCAGTGGTGTAGTTGGGAAGGGCACTGAGATGCAGTGTCTCATACACAACACCCTGTCCTGAGAAGCTTCCATCACCATGTAACAGCACCCCTAGATTCTTGGTCCTGTCAAGATCATTAGAATAGTACTGCTTTGCTCTAGTCTTCCCAGCAACAACAGGATCCACTGCTTCCAAATGACTAGGGTTGGCAACCAATGATAGATGAATATGTTTTCCACCCCTGGTAGGCCTGTCATATGAAGTTCCGAGGTGATACTTCACATCTCCAGTACCAGTATACAACCCTTCCCCTTCATCGACAGGCTTGGTACCACCGCTAAACTCACTGAAGATCTGGCGCAAGGGCTTCCGCACAACGTTGCCCAGGACATTCAGCCTGCCCCTGTGTGGCATCCCAATGACAATACTCTCTACACCCATATCTGCTGCCCTGTCAAACATTTCCTTCATGCCAGGAATCAGTGTCTCTGCACCTTCAAGACCGAATCGCTTTGCGGCTATCCACTTCTGTGCCAAGAAATTCTCAAATTGTGTGCTCCATATGAGCCTATCAAGCATGACCTGGCGCCGGTCATAGGTGTACTCCCTTGGATTAACTGTCTCAATCCTCTCCCTTAGCCAGTTGCATTTTTCCCGGTCAGGTATGTGCATGTACTCATATCCAATGGTGCCACAGTACGCCTGCTCGAGCCGCTCCAGTACAGAACGGAGTGTATGCACAGGACGATTTTCTGACAAGAACCCAGCCATCCTCCAGACCCCAAGGAAGAATTCCCGATCCAAATCCGCCTCAGAGAACCCATAGAACGCCGGGTCCAGATCATCAGGAACAGGCCGTTCTTCCAGGCCAAGAGGATCAAGCTTAGCCTTCATGTGCCCATTCACCTGGTATGCCCGCACGAGCAGCAGCAGCCTCATGCTCTCCTGGATTGTCTGCCCAGATATGCCAGGTGACGTGGCGGCTTGTCCGACAAAGTTCCGGAAGAAGTTGTCCCACGACTCGTCGACAGAGGTGGGGTCAGCCTCCCACGCCCGCTGCAGCTCCTCGAGGTACACGCTGCTCGTCCCATCGAGGAAGCTGTCGGTGAGGCGTGACAGCGGCACTGCACGGGGCACCGGTGCGGCGTACCGCCGGGGGAGCGTGGAGTGGATGTACCGCGGTGTGTGCCCGGTGAACGGGCTCACCGGTGCGCGCGACAGGTTCCTCCTCAGCGCCACCCGAGCTAGACCCGACGCAGCCCGGAACCACCCCATTCTCAGACCAAATTCCCTCCCCCAATCTCAATCCAACCACCTGCAGATTCTTTCCCTCTCCAGAAATCTACCCGCCCATCAGCCGCCGCACGCGCAATCAATCAACCTGCACGAACAACACGGGGTTACGCCAGCATTAGCACCGCACCAACGGAGAGCGAAATTGAACGCCGGAAATGAAGAGAGAGCCCCGCATCCACTCGCGCGCCCACGGATCAAACAATCGCGGGAACGAATCGGAGGAACTATGGCTAACAGCAACGAGCGGGAGGCATGGCGACGCACGCCCGCGCCCGTCCCAGATCGATCCCTCACACAGGGCGGCGAACCAAGCCCCCGCTCGCCGGGCCACCCACGGGGAGGGTCGGGCTGCGGGCACGGCGAGGCGGCGTAACGAACCAGCAGGCGGGGGCCGCGCCGCGGGGATTACCGAGAGGAGGGAGGAGACCGGAGAGCCCTCGCGTCCTCGGCGGCGGCGGCGGCGGCGGCGTGGCTCCGGTGGTTCTGGCGTTGCGACTTGCAACAGACGGTGGGAATGGAAAAAATTGTCAAAATGTGGGATTCGGCACTCGAGCGTCGAGACCGTAACGATAAGGGCGAAGCCGAAGAAAGCAAGTGCTGGGCCCCGCGACCGCCGCGGGTAGATGGGAAAGCGAGTCTGGGTTGGGGTCCACCTGTCAGTGACGCGGCGAATCGAAGCGGATCAGTCCTTCCATAGGGGTCTAGACGCCTAGGCGGAGGCTGGCGGGTGGTATGGGCTGGGCTGGGCTATCGGCTGGGCCGTTTATGCTGTGCAGCACCGCAGTTGCTAGGCTGGGAGGGTACACATTTGTTGCTGCTGGGTTTGTACAATTGATTAATTGAACAATCACAGAAACTTCCTTTATTAGTTTCATCTAAATAAAAAAAAACAGGTGTAAGGAAATGCCTGGGATATTAGGAACGCAGGTGGTATATAAATATTCTACTTTTGACGTTTTGAGTGATGTCATATTAAAATTTATCATCACTGATTAGCATCAGAATAAAAAAAAGGGTTTAAGGAAAAGCCCGTCGTATTAAAATTTAAAACCACTTATTAGTTTCATTAAAATAAGAAAAATGTTAAAATAGTTCATAAAGTATGGCTGTTGAGACAAACACCCGAAGTATCAAAACCAAACCAAATTAGTCCATTGACGAATCAAACCTGAGTTTACGATGGTTTTGTTGACATGATGCTGACGTTTTGGTTTTCTCCCCCATGGACATCATCTCCACCTCATCATTATCTCTTTGTTCCCTCTCCCAACAATCTTCCTCTATCTATCTAATCTCTTCATTCTCTCTTCCATCTTGCACGCACGGAGGAGATGCAGTGGTGGCGTCTTGTGCAGCCAACGCGGAGGAGATGGCAAGTGGAACCGGGGTGGAGACACAGTGGCTCCTTGGAGGTAGCGAAAGACGAGGCATCGGCATCCTTGTTATGCTCGATGTATAGACGGCAACTAATCGATGGAGCTTGGTGGTGCTGAACCGAAAAAGATCTAGCAGCAGGTACTGTGGCGAGGCAACGAACGCCAGCAGGGAGGGTACTACGAGGCACAGTGTGGTGCGCCCTGATACCTCGCTTCCCTGCCCACCTCCCTCCGCCGCCGGCCTTCCTAAGCACCACCATCCTCGTTCGTGGCCCGCATCGACGTGAGGGGTGAGCGGGATCCCAACCTATCGTGACAGAGTAGCTTGCCAATGCAGCCGAGTGCGTGTGTCATTGTGAAGCTCGTCACTATCTCACTCCGTCGCCCTGGAAACTGCAAAGCTCACCATCGTCTCCCTCCACCAAGCCACCTCCCTCTACAGCACCACACCCTCGACGCCAAGACAAAGGAGGAAAAAAGGAAGGAGAGAGAGGTTAGAGAAAGAGACGGTGAGATGGAGAGAGAAGAGAGAGAGAGAGGATGCCACCTGGCACCCACCAGCAAAATCATGCCACATTTGTGAAACCTCCCCAAAACAGCCCGTTAAATAGTCCAAAGGACCGATCAAGCATAGTTTTGATACTTTCGGGACTGGTCAAGTTTGGTATTTCGGTTAAAAGGGCCAAGTTGGTTCATCAGGCATAGTTAAGGGATCATTTTGATACTCTTACCTCAAAATAAAAAAGAATAGTGTTGACAATTGGAAACAAGCTTTCCTAGTCAAGCTTAAATCTTTGAAGCAGTAACAAGATGGACGTCTACAGGAAGGATGTCTCCATGGAGATGGAGGTGTTGGACTCCCTTGTTTTTCTTGTGTTATCCAACCCAAAAACTCGTCTGACTAGTGCTTTGTTTGTTCAAACTTTCCCATTCTGATTTCGATGTTGGCTCGATAATGCATGTTGTGATGGCCACTGTGTCTACAAGTGTTGCACATGATGAGCTCTCCATCTCGAGAAACAACAAGTGTCACTTGTGCTCATTAGATTGGTCCTCGACGCGGTGCTTCACCATGGAGCGTCTCATCGAGCCTACGCCGATGGTGGCTGCACCGAGAGGATGCCTTGCTACAAGACAAAAGAACACAAAAGGGCGTGCTCGGATGCCGGCACGATGGCGGCGCTCCTTGGCCATGTCACCGCCAACCTCGTACACAATAAGGTGGCCCATGAATCACTGTAGCACCATGGATCAAGTCCTCAAGGCCATTATTGTTGCCTCTTGCCCCAGTGCCCGTTGCGGAGGCACTGAGAGGATGATCGCCTATGAAGATATGGAAGAGCACGAGGGCTACTATTAGAACTGGTCGTGCTTCTACCTGAGATCTGGTTGCGGTTTCGCCGGGACGGTGACGGTGCTCTGGGACCGCTTCACCAGCCATCATAAGTGGCCATCACGGAGATCATATGCAACGATACCTTCAACCTCCGCCTCCAGTCCCTTCACTGTTCAGGATGGATACCGCCTCTTTGTTGTAAACATGGCAGTGGTGTTGTCCTTGTAGCATTTATTCGCCTCGTGAGATCTAGACGACACCGGAGGTACGAAACTTGGTAACACAGTTTGGCATGACTACCTATGTTTACGAGGCTCTGACTATTGACGCTTCTCCTTAATCAGCAAAAGCTCATCAGACCACCCGGTTCATGACCACAAGCTAGCCGTTAATCCCTACACGCCATGTGCTACGCCTAGATCGTCATGATCGGTTACACCAGGGGTGCCCTACTTGTAGTGGAGACCAGGATACGAATCCGACCTTACAACTTAGAGTCCACGTAACCTAACAAAATCCACCTTAGCAAATATGACTTTACCACTAGAAAATTGATATTAAACTGTGTGAACACCGTGTACTCGGACTCGAGTTGATACTTTGTATCTTACTCTGAGCCTTTGGCCTCAGACCCACCGCCATGTGGAACAAACACCGCTATCCCCGCAACACTTTCTCTTATGGCTCCACCTTCCACTACACTCCTCACAACTGGAACAAACATACTCTGTAGCTTGTACAAATGAAAGATCCCTCTCTTTTCAATCATCACAATATCGCCGCCTTTCATGATCCTCGTAATCTTTCTATCCGCAACATTCTCAAACACCATCCATCATGTTATTCGGTTGATTACTCGCCGCCCCACCGAGTCGAGAAGGGCCAACTCGGTTGATTACTCGGTCAGACTGAGTAATCGGTCAAAAACCGAGTAAAAACCGAGTAACGGCCGAGTAAAAACCGAGTAAAAACTTTGAGTGCTTGTTGATTGTGATCTGCGGACATTTTATGATGTTTTAGTATATCACCTATCATGTATTCATGTGATCATGTCATATGTTGCGAACTTGCGAGTTGCGATATGTCATATGTTGCGAACTTGCGAGTTGCGATATGTCGTAAGTCGTAACGTGCACTCTACTTTGTGGTAATAGTTCATACATGTAGATTTACAAGTATCATTAAGTCATATGAAAGAAGATATGCCATCATTACGTCGATATATGTCTATTAATCCTATATTAATTTTCCGAGTAATTGGTACCGAGTAATTTCCGAGTACTACCGAGTAATCCGAGTACTCGCTACTCGGTACCTCACCGAGTCAGTACCGAGTAGCGAGTTCTTGAACCTTGTCTAGAACAAAATCATATTTCTCCTTACTCCCAACACATGCTTCACACCTTGAAGTATCTGATCAACTCCGTCATACATCTTGATATTGACGACTCCTACTCCAGTGGCACGGTAAACTATATCTTCGATTAGGTCAACCAATCCAAATCACTATCAAGGTAGCCATGTACGAAGAGAACCACTCCTTATTGCGTGTCACATGAAAAAAAATACACATTGAAGGAACCTAAGGCCGAGAGGGGGATGAATCGGACTATTTCAATTTTTTACTTTTGGTTGCACTTAGTCACTTAGTCAAGTTAAGGTATACAGTTAGCTCGTGAATTCCTACACAAGTCTAGTAGGCGGAAGCAATCAGAGCACAAGTGTAGGAGGCACGAAGGCACTTGCAAGCGGTGGATATCAAGCTGTGGTAAGTAAATGAGACAGTGAGGCGCAAACCGATCTTTTTACCGTGTTCGATGCAAGCAACTACTCACGTTGAGGAAGCTTCCAGTCAAGGAAACCGAGACTGTATCGTCCCTAGCCCTCAATCCACTCGGTGGTAGCTCTTCACCAACACATGGTAGGCGAGCTCCAAATCTTCACACGAATCGGCAGCCTCCACACGCGAATGACCCCAAAACATCGACTTCACAAGCGAAGCCGACCTCGAGCACACCGAGGATTTAGCACATCTTCGACGCAATGGAGAAGAGCACCTTGGGAAGCAAGGTGGTCACCGACGCAATGGCGGGCTTTGCACACCCCGACGGACGGAGAGGAAGCACCGTAGGAAGCACGGTGACCTTCACGAAGAAGGGTTTATTTGTAGTATGCTTGATGGAGCTTAGCGGTGACAACGTCTCCCGGTAGCAAGAATTCCGAGAGCACAAGACCGAAGACACCACAACTCACTTAACCCTCATCCCACCGTGGAGAATGGTAAGACAAACATGGGAGAGGGCACGAACCTTGGGGGTGACGAGGAGACTAGGGGATGCTCTCTTCTTCTTCCTCGCTCCTTCTCCTTCACTCTCTTTCACTCAATCTCTCAAGCACATAAAACCCTAGAGCAAGGATCCATGGGAGAGAGCTCTCACACTTGGGAAAAGATGGCTAGGGTTGCAAATGAGTCTCTCACTCCTCTCCCACGACCAGAAAAGCCCTTATATACTCCTCACTTCGAAACCCCAGGAAATAGATCTCAGATCCAGACTCAAACCCTAGGCCGGACAACCCCCGGACAACTCCCGGACAGTCCGGACGAAGGCAAGCGCTCCTTGTAAAAAATACAATTTGGGACAGAAGGGACACAAAGCGGTCCGGACAGTTCGGACGCTGAGGCCGGACAGTCCGGCCGAAAGCAGGCGCTTACTGGAAAATGAATTTGCCAGCCAGGAAGGACACAACTTGGGCCGGACAGTCCGGACGCTGATGCTGGGCTGTCCGGCCTAAGGCATCAGGCACACAGGCAGCCTACTAACAGCTGAAAGCTTCCCGAATTTTTATGATTTTTTTCCGTTGCTCAAATGAAAACTTGTCAATACAAAAAAGATTTGTCTCGGAATTATCTATAACTTTCATGTTTTGATATTTTTAATCCGAGCACGGAAAGACTCTCAAAAAAATAAAATACCACAGAACTGCCACGGAGGCCGAGCCGGGCCACTTGTGCTGGACTGTCCGGGCCCAGTTGCCCCGTCTCGGCCAGCAGCCCACAAAAACCTCTATTTCTGTAGCATTGCCCGAATAAAGTTATTTTTGAAGATTTAGAACCATTTGGCTCCAAACTTAAGCTCAACGGACGGGAAGGTTCGTAGGCTTAGGCGGAAAGTTTCGCTCTCACAAAAGATTTCGGTTTTTGGATGGCTTAGTGGCTACGAAACATCGGACAACTGGCTACCCCTTGGAATCCCCTGGACCTATCCCGAACTCTCTCGGAGACGAATAAGGATAAGAGACCGGAGATGTGCTCTGTGGGACCCTGCAGCCAAAGATTCGACGATCGACAGGCATGATGGCCCTAGGCTACACACATGCAAGAAATTAAAAGAACTAGGAAACAAATGTCCTTAATCTTGATGTAATCCAGCTCAACAACCCAGTTGCCATCAAATACCAAAATCAAATAAGCCCCTCGGGAGCTTGCTTTTACACACATGCTCTAGTTGACTGCATATTTGATACTTAAGATAACGTCATCGCGTTTCCTTCCAAGTCACTTTCGGCCACTGCCACATTAGCACTAGTTCCTTATCGACCTAATCCTGTCGATCGCGGTTTTCACCACCTGATCTATCCACCATCCAGAACATATCCCCAATTTTATCACCCAATTCATTATCTACCTTGAACACAGGGGCAGATTTGAGGCCCGGGCAGGGCGGGCAATTGCATGGGCTCCCCTACCCTCTAGTCCTGGATACAAGTTTACGCTGGATAGAAGGAAGTCAATACCAAGTGACGTAGCATAGTGAAGGAGCATCCTTGCACTTGCATGTACCAAAGAAAGAATCTGCAGAAGATACGGTTGTTATCGATGTACTCGCTACCACAACAGCAAGACATGGCTCCTACAGTTCTCTGTCCTTCACACACACACACACACCCCGACCCCCTGCAGGTTTCCTAATCGTGGTCCGATCCAGGAGAAAAGGAGCCTGTGCTAATCATTTTTTTCTTATAGAATGTCTTATTCTTACGAGGGTGTCTGTGTTATATGGGTATTAGTCTTATATTTCTATGTTTATCATTTTAAATGTTCATATGTGCATTAGACCATAATTTCAATAGAATAATTGTTATAAAATTTTGTGAGCATGTTGTTATCAAATTTTATGAGCATATACAATTGTTTTATATTTGTTCTTTCGTGCACCGTAGCTAAGCCCAGGCTCCTCTAAAATCCTGGCTCCGCTGCTACTTGACATATTTTCACCCAACTCTTGATCCGCTCCCCTTCTGGCATAGATTGTTTTTGACTTCGCCATTCAACTGGCCAATCTGACCTCCGTTCAAAACACTAACAATCTCCATGAGCACCTTCGTTTGAAACTCGCATCTCATGCCTTGTTCTAGGACTCGCACCCAATTGTTCCTTCAAGCTACAAATATGTGTTCTTCTTGGCATCCAAAAAAATCTTGGCTCTCTGTTAGGGATTGAGTTTTGCCTTCTCCAGCTAGTAAAAAATATACTGGTTATCCTCGGGTACCCCTTTACCCGTTTGGTGGTGTGCATTACGCCGCGGCCTATGTTGTAGGTGGCCAAATGGGCAGCACGGCACGACACGGACACGGCTGGGCACGAGAACGATTAGGCACGGCACGAGGCGGCACGAACAGTGAGTCGTGTCGTGCCGTGCCAGCCCACGGTCCGAGGGTCAGGCCCAGGCACGGCACTAACAGGGGATAATCATGTCGTGCCGACATGACTAGCCCACCGTGCTCACCGTGCCGTGCCGGCACATCAGCCCAATGCATTTTAACACTGCATCAAAGCCAACAAAATGAGCACAATCAGAATTCACTGTTTTAAACTTCTGATTCAGAACTTTAGAAGCACAAAACCATAAGTATAAGATCAAATGATCAATATACAATACAAGTATACAATGATACAGCAATATGTGTAAAGATCACATGCATAGTTCCCACTTCAAATCACAGTCTATATAGACAAAAGCCCACAAGTAAAAAATATTATTTTGAGTTGTTTATGTTTTTGGACACCTCATTAAAAACCTCCAGGAAGCACACTGGAGACGGAGAGGCCCAAATCTGAGAGGTTAAGACCCAATAGGGGAGATGCAGAGAGAGAGAGAGAGAGAGAGAGAGAGAGAGAGAGAGAGAGGACAGAGGAGACGGGAGAGAGGCGACGAGCCGACGAGCGACGACGACGAGATGGCAGCGCGCAGCTCGCAGGCCGTGGCCGCGCCTTGCCAGCGTCGGTGATGATGAGAGGCGGATCAGCACCTCCACAGAGAGGAGACAAGAGGAGGAGAGACAAGTCACATTGAGGAGGCAGGGAGGCAGAGAGCCAGAGAGGGAGGAGGAGAGCGAGCGGCTAGCGTTTCTAGGCGAGGGGAAATAGGGAAAGGGGGCTAGAATTTCGACCGCGGGGGCAGGGGCCGGGGTATTTGTCGCTCAAGTGTTTACCGCTCTATGATTACGGGCCTCATTTGTGTGAACTTAAGCCCTGTTTTCTTCCCAGCTAATCTTGCCACATCAAACATGAGGCAAGTGTGGCAAGCCATTTTTTTTTGCAAAAGGGAACACTCCCCTATTTCCATTACTTTTCATAACGAAAACAACCCAAGTCACAAAAACGACAAACCAGATGTGAATTACCTCCGGTCCTCACAGTGGCCACACATCCACCGTCTTAACAAACGTACCACATCGTAGTCTTGCAGATAAAAGGTCCTGCTCAATTACAGCCAACCATACCAAAAGGAAACACATAACACGCACAAGGAGATTCAAAACTGAAAAGCTAAACCATATAACACTCCGCCAAGCCAAAACAACTACACGTTGTCGTCCAGGTCCCCTCCCTCCATCTGGATTTCCCTTTTGACGTTTAGCATCAGTATCTTGCATCTCCTTGACGACCTGGAAGATTCTGGCAATTCCCATCTTCACAAGTTCCTGATCCGAAGCATTGAGCATACCTGTCCAACATTGAAGAAAGGAACAACAGAGGACAATTAGGTTAAAGGGATCCCGCAACTTCTTTTTTTGGAAGCAACATTCATTTATTTTAAGCCAAATAGCCCAACATACTGCAAAAATTCCATACAGACCAAGCAAAAATTGATTATCCAACATCTCTTGAACCTAACGAACTGTCTGATCTAGATTGGAGAGAATGACATCACTCCCAAAAGCTATAGCAATCACCTCCCAAACCAATCTGACCACCTTACAAGAGAAGAGTAAATGATTATATGACTCCACATCATCCCAAAATTCACAACTTAACTCCCCACTCCACCCTCTTCTGTATAAATTCTGTTTAGACAGAATTGCCCCATTGGAGACAAGCCACATAAACATCTTGACTTTCAAAGGGGATTTAACCTTCCAGAATATTCTCCATTTTCTATTAGGCAAATGCTTAGATAACTTCACATACATAGAGGGCACTGAAAACACCCCCTTCTTGTCAGGTTTCCAAACACAAGAGTCTTTATCTTTTGAGATCATTTTTGTCCTAATTTCCTTCATTAAGCCCCCAATCTTCACTTTGGTTAATATCAAACCATCTTCTCCAAGGGATCCTCCAGTTAGATCTATAGCACTGGGTTACAAACCATTCTTTTTTATTCACTAATTTCAAAGAGATTTGGGAATCTTTCTCTCAGAGTTTGGCGACCCAACCAAACATCTGACCAGAAATTAGTCATATTCCCATCTCCTACCCTCATCTCCCTATTGTCTGTATAAATCTTCTTGATTTTTAGAAGATCCCTCCAGCTGGGAGAATCAGTACTTTTACAAGGAACTGATGCAACAGTATGATTTGCAAGATACTTTTTATTTATGAAATCTTGCCAAATCCCATCTTCCATCTCCAGTTTCCACCACCATTTAACCATTAGACTAACATTCATCAACTTGATATCATGAATACCCAAACCCCCCTTTTTCTTAGGAGTAACCACATTTCTCCATTTAACCAGATTATATTTCCTTTTCCCCCCCATTGCTCCAAAGGAATGTTCTCCTAATCCTCTCAATTCTCTTAACAACAGTCTGAGGCATGATAAACATCGACATAGTGTAAACTGGTAAACTTGACAAACAAGCATTAATCAACACCAGTCTGCCACCCATAGACAAAACTTTACCTTTCCAAGAGTTCAGTTTTTTTTAATCTTATTTACTAATTCATCCCATTCTCCCACCAAGATTTTCTTGTAACTGACTGGAAATCCTAAGTTTTTTATGGGAAACTTCCCCAGCTGACAAGTAAACAGATCAGTATACATTTTGTCTCTTATCCCATCACCATTTATCAAGCATACTTTACTTTTATGGAAATTGATCTTGAGCCCAGCCATTTGCTCAAACACTGCTAAGAGCAGCTTAACATTCATAGCTGCTTCAACATCATCTCTCAGACACAAAATTGTGTCATCAGCATATTGTAAAACACAAACTCCATAAGGGATAACATCATCAGCCAAGCCTCAAATCAGCCCTTCTTGACAAGCATTTTGAATCATTTTAGAGAGAGCATCAGCCACAATGTTAAAAAGATAGGGGGACAGGGGATCTCCTTGCCTCACTCCTTGCTCACTTTGAAAATACCCCCCTTTCTTATCATTCATAGCCACTGATAGAGTGCCATTCAGCAACACCTTTTTTATCCACATACACCATCTATCATTAAACCCTCTCAATCTTAAGCATTCTAAGAGGAAGTTCCAATTTGCTTTATCATACGCTTTTTCAAAATCCAATTTAAGAATCACCCCCACACTCCTTTTTCTGCTTAGTATGGTGTAAAACTTCTTTTAGAATCATAATCACATCCATTATAGATCTGCTAGACATAAAGGCATTTTGGTTCTTGCTCATAATTCTTTTCATGATATTCTCCATTCTGTTTATCAAAGTTTTGGTTATTAACTTGTATAAACAGTTAAGGAGGCAAATAGGCATAAACTATCTCATACAATATGCATTATCCACTTTGGGAATTAGGATAATCAATCCATAGTTAATCCTAGATATCTCCAAGTTATGATCATAGAAATCCTGAAAAATAGCCATAATATCTCCCTTGATGAAATACCAACAATGCTGATAAAATTCAATTGGAATATTATCAGGGCCAGGGGCTTTGTTCTTTCCCATACCAAACAGGGCCTATCTAACTTCATCTTTCACAAAAGCCTTTTGTAACTCCTCATTCTCTTCTATGTTCACCTTTTCATCAATTTTCCACATCTCTTCTTTTAAAGAGAAACCACTGTTGACTTTCTTATTGGCAAATAGATTTTTGTAGTAATCAATGCCATGTATTGACATTGCCACTTCCTCCTGAATAACTACCCCTTCATCCTGCAACTAGGAAATATTTTTCTTCCTCTATTTACCATTAGCAACCGAATGAAAAAATCCGGTATTATTATCACCCTCACATAGCCATTTGGCATGAACCTTTTGATGCCATTTCAGTTCTTCCACCTCATAAATTTTTCTTAGTTCATTCATTATGTTGACTTTTTTACTGGAGTCTTCTAGTGAAGCCATCCCCATGTCCTCTTTGGCTTCTAGATTAGCCAGTTCAACATGCATCCCCTGGCAATGTTTTTTATGATTCCCAAAAAGATTTGACCCCACCCCCTCAGGAATTTCTTCACTCTTTTGAGCTTAATCAATATAGTACTCAAAGCATCTTTGTTCCTGATAGGCACATTCCACACTTTCTTAGTTTTGCTGAGGAAGTCCTCTTCCTTTAGTCAAGAAATTTGGAAATAGAAACTATCCCTTTTTTTAGGCTTTTTGTCCATAATATCTATCACACTAAAGGGTTTTGATCAGATAGAGCTCTATTTAGTTTGAACACTTTGGAAAAAGGGAAGATCACTTCCCACTCAATGTTTATCAAGACTCTATCTAATTTGTCAAGAGTGGGGTTGACATGATTATTAGTCCAAGTGTACTGGCTACCATTAGGTTTTATCTCTTTAAGAGCAAGCTTTTGAATTACTTGCTTAAACTGTTGGGAGGCTTTTCCACACTTGTAAGCTTTATTTTTGTATTTTTCCTCCAACAATATATTGAAATCACCACAAACCATCAATGGCTCATTAATTTTTTCACATGCTAGGTATAAATCCTGCAAAAAAACCATCTTTTCCATCTGCATTGGCAGGTCCATAAACTACCACTATCCACACATTCATCTTATTACCTTTATCCCATAGATACAGCGTAGACACATTAGCACCCATATTACAAGCACAAATATCAAAATATCACTTTTAATCCCTAATAACATCCCACCAGATTTACCTTGAGAATTGCAATACTTCCATAAAAAAAATTTCCGGGGTCAAAATTTTTAAATAAGGCATCAGAATACTTATTCTTTTGAGTTTCCACCAACCCAACAAAATCCAGAGATAGATCCTTTGTTCTCTCTCTGATCAGAGAACTTATCCCTTTTTGCCCCACCCCTCTACAATTCCAGTTCATTCCTTTCATAATCAAGATATGTATATGTCTCCCCGACAGCCCTCTGTCTCTTCTCTTTTAGAGTCTTAGCAGCAAGACCTCCGGGCTGCTTGTTCTTCACTTTTTGACCACCTTTCCTATTCACAACAGGAGTAAAGTCCCCTTCTGATTCATATTCTTTCTCCCAATCTAGGAATTGCATCTGTTCAGCTGCCTCCTCAAGCTGTTCAGACACACTCTCCCTATTTCTTTCTCTATTCTCTTTCTGAAATAAAGTATTCCTAGCAATTTCAATTTCTTTAATAATATCAAATTTATTCAGGCCATCTTTATTAGATTTAATCCCCATCTTTTCAGTTAGGCACAACAATTCAATATTACTTAAAACTGAAAAGGAATTTTTATTAAGAATGTTACCTTCTAGATTCATCCTTTTTTGTATAAGCCTTGCCATTTCCAGCACATGAGTGTTGTTATTCTAGATTCTAGCACTCCTCCTGCTAGGAATTACTTGTAAATTCTGAATATCTTTTTCCAACACTCCCTCCTTTTGGACTTCTAAAGATCCCTTACCATCACTTTCTTTTGTTGAGACAATCTCCACTTCAAATTTGCCATGATTCTTTTGAGAAGATGGAAACTCCTTAATGACCACCCTTGATTCCAATTCTTGGCCAGGCTTATCAAACTGAGTAAACACAGTCTCACATCTTACCAGCCACACATTCTGTTTTTAATCCCATTTACTTGGTCCTGAACTCATAATCTAATTTCCAAAATCCTTTACTCCCTTAGACAGTTTCATAGCCTCCTATATCATCAAGTCCTCATCATCACTATCCTCCTCTTCTTGAGATCCATCAAACTGAATGTCTCCTCCCTCCTCCTCAAGGACTTGCAGTTTACCCTTCTCATAGCTAACTTTGAATGGAGCTGAGCTATTGATTCTTTCAATGACAGGCCCTCTAAAGTCACTTTTCTTACCATTCTTCCCTTCCTCATTATTCTCATCATCCTGTCTCCCATGCTTGCCACTAACTTTGCTGTTCAATCCATCTCTATCTTTAGGAACTGGCAACTCCTCAATATCTGTTTCAATCTCAAATATGAGATGATAGACAAATTTGCCAATCACAACCTTAACCATTCTAGGGATCTTTGTCTTGTCCAGACAAGCAATCTTCACTCTGGTATATTCCAATTTGGGTAGACTTGATCTGTCCAGTTCCAGGGTCACCCCCACCAAGGCTCCAGTTGCACACACTACTTCCTCCGATCTTTTGTTCAGAGGGATGTTTTTTATCTTGACCCAAACTTCTCGAAGTTCACTTTTAGATCCAATCACATCTTGCCATTTGGTCACCTTAACAGTTGCATTGACCAGTCTCATATTCATCTCATGAAACTGTTCCAGCTCCACCACCCTTTTTGCATTAGGAAATTTCATTAGATATTGCTGTTCATTCACTCTCCTAGCAATACATCTCCATGTTGATCCCAATATGATTGCAAAATCTGTTTCAATGTCTCGGGCAGTGACCTCTCCCCTTACCACCGTGATAACTGCAGTGCAAGCCAACTCACGAGAATTGACCTCTGAAGGAACATCATCAATGTAAAAGAATCCCTGACCTTCAGAAGCAAAACCACACATCCTAGGCAAATAATCAGAATCTTACCTCTCCAAACACCACCTAGAAACATGCCCTTCTTGCCCACATCTCACACAAACATTCGCTCCTCTACACTCTTGAGCAATATGGCCCATTCTATTGCATCTATAGTAAGGACCAACAACTCTATCACCCACAGGAGCATGAGTATGCGAATTTACAAACCTCTCTTGATTGCTGATATCTTGATTCCACACAATCTTGGTGGTCACATTCCAAGCAGAAGATTGCGCCTTCCAATGATCAGCTTCCTCCACCTCTTGATTCCTTTCCCTTTGCATCTCCTGTCGGGGATAAAAATACGGCCCATTCCCTGACAGCCCAATCGAACAGCCTACAGGGCCCAGCACCCTGGAAGGTTCTATCTGGCCCATGAGCATCCTGCCGAACAGCCTCCTGGCTGGCATGGTGCGTAACGGCCAAGGAATCGTGTTTGAGTCTGTCTCGAACAAGAGTTCTGCACGACTACGTGAAGACCCGGACGTTGGTTTCCCGGATTGGACTAGGAGTCGTGATCCCCAAGATTAAGAATATTCCTTATCTGCCATGGGCGTATTTGGCATGATACGAGTTCGTTACAATCTTGTAGTTAGCCCGGCCCGATATTCCTTCGGTAGGTCGGTTTGCTCTGTACTATATAAGTAGGACCCCTACGACGTGTAAAGGGGACCGACGACATCCACGATCACTTTACTGCATACTACTCGCCGAGACCAGCTGATCTCGTCGAGTTCCACCTTGTACTCATATTCGATATATACAGAAAGGCTGGACGTAGGGCTATTATCTCTCCCGAGAGGCCTGAACCAGGATAAAAACCCCTGTCTCCTGTTCGCTGTTGTTCGTGGTTGTTCGGCGTGTCTCCTATCTCCTCCTTGAAGAACCTTGGTTGACTTGGGTCAATATCCCAACCGTCGACAGCTGGCGCCGTCCGTGGGGACTCGCAGATCGAGCATGTCGAACTCTATCAGCGATACAGAGATTCTTCCTGAGGGCTACGACTCAGAAGGACAGGATGTCTCATCCCCTGTCAGTTCGGATCGATCTGTGTGGGAGAGCGCCCCCGCCCCACGTGCATACAGGGCAGGGCCGATACGTTTTCATTGGGTGGCAGACAACATGCGGGGTGCGCGGCTTTTATCTGTGGGATGCGTACGTGCTCACCAACGATCCAATGGTCGCGCAGTGTCTAATTGGGGTTGTCCGGGCGAACGTCCAGACGTTGGCGCTTGTTGAAGGAATTTGATCCCAAATTCTTTACAAATTCCATCCTTACAAATAGTGTGCCGATCGTGGAGGGAGAATTTCATATGCATCAATGTTATATTACAAGGCGCGAACAGGCTGGCCTCCTATGCGTCCATGTCGACTCCTCAGCGCGCGTCTTCG
>SPJY01030015.1:340458-561032 GCA_005191435.1 Raddia distichophylla | reverse complement strand
TTCCCGGATTGGACTAGGAGTCGTGATCCCCAAGACTAGGAGTATGCCTTATCTGCCTCGGGACGTATTTGGCATGTACGAGTTAGTTGTGATCTCGTAGTTAGCCCGGCCCGATATTCCCTCGGTAGGTCGGTTTGCTCTACACTATATAAACCAGCCCCTACGGTGTTTAGGGGGCATCCAATTCAATCTCGCATCATCGCATACTACTCGCCGAGACCTGCTGATCTCGTCGAGTTCCACCTTGTACTCATATTCGATATATACAGAAAGGCTGGACGTAGGGCTATTATCTCTCCCGAGAGGCCTGAACCAGGATAAAAACCCCTGTCTCCAGTTCGCTGTTGTTCGTGGTTGTTCGGCGTGTCTCCTATCTCCTCCCTGAAGAACCTTGGTTGACTTGGGTCAATATCCCAACCGTCGACATCTCCGGTCTGTGAGCCCATCTATCATCCCCTTTCTCCTGATCATGTTCATCCTCCCCCTCTTCCCGCATAATCTCTTTGCCTTTATCAAGAATATTTGGACGACCTCGATCTAGATCTTCTTGCTTGGGAGAGGCACTTTCCCTACTGTCTTCTTTATCATTCAAGAACTCACGGGGCTGCTGTGGTGTTCTTGTCCAGGAGAGACGACCTCAACCCCTCCTGACAAAACTACCACGAACTCCCCTCCTCCCACCTCCTGGCCTTCCCCAGAAACCTCTACCTCCATGATCCGCCATCAAAGAACCACTGGCCGGATACAAGCAAGCTTCAGGAGGCCTAGATCTCACCACTTCTGCAAAGGTTTTCAAACCAAAAACCGTGCGGGATCTAGGGTTTCCAAAAGAGCTAGAGGAGAGAGAAGAGTCGCATCAACTCACTGCGGGATTTGCCATGAAGCCCCAGATGTGGTGAAAGATTTGGCTGAATCCAAGTCCCAGGGGTAAATACAACCTCTCACTGACTCTCTCCTCCACGCCATGAGAGGTCAGGGGCAGAAACGGAAAGGAATCTCCAATCTGACTACCATCTCCATTGGTACGCGTGCCTCTCTCCAGAGAAAAGCACTTCACGAGAGCATGGGAGCTTGCCAACGAGGCATGGCTCTGTTTGTCACCATCCCCCCATCCACCTCCGCCGTGGTCGCTCTCGTCGCCTGCGACGACGCCAGGTAGAGGACATGAAGACATCCTCAATGCATATATTATGTGGTTAAGAATTTCAACGCCACACTTGTGACAAAGTGTGGCAAAAATTTCGGTCTATGACATATTAGACCCAATGGCTAAGTAAGTATGACAAGACATAGTGGCATGAACAAGGATTTAAATAGCCCATTATAGCTTCGCGATAGCTCCGCAATAGCTTTTTTGGACGTAAAACACTACGCTAAGTGCTAAAATTCAACGAACACAGCTATGCTCGATATAGCCGCTAAATTGGGCGCTATTTTCGCTATTTTTATAACAGCTATAGTTCTGCTATGCCAATTTTTAAATTTTCCTTTGAAAATCCAACCATAAGTTAGATGTTTAGTTATGTCCTCGGTCATTCTTACATCATTTAACCTTACATGATGATACCATTGACATAAAACTAATAAATGATCACTTCGTCATATTTCTATATAATGAACTTGTAGAATGATATATCACAATAATTTACTCAACATATTAATTATGATCATATAGACATCCATTAGATTACAAGTATCGCTAAAATAATATGTATATACCTTATTTAGTTGGATTTGACTAATATTATAAAAATATTTTATATTTATATAATTTTCATATTAAAACGCTAAATATAATAGCTTACGCGATAGCCCACTATAGCTTTTATAGCTTTTAGTACTAAAATTCAACTAACGCAGCTATGCCCGATATAGCCGCTAAATTGGGCGCTATTTCCGCTATTTTTATAACCGCTATAGCTTCACTATGCCAATTTTTAAAATTTCCTTTGAAAATCCAACCATAAGTTAGATGTTTAGTTATGTCCTCGGTCATTCTTACATCATTTAACCTTACATGATGATACCATTGACATAAAACTAATAAATGATCACTTCATCATATTTCTATATAATGAACTTGTAGAATAATATATCAAGGTAATTTACTCAACATATTAATTATGATCACATAGACATCCATTAGATTACAAGTATCGCTAAAATAATATTTATATACCTTATTTAGTTGGATTTGACTAATATTATAAAAATATTTCATATTTATATAATTTTCATATTAAAACACTAAATATAATAGCTTACGCGATAGCCCACTATAGTTTTTATATATTTTTTTCGCGCCTCGCCGTGAAACCGCGAAAAACACGATTTAAACCCTTAGGCATGAACCATATATGCATCGAAGAAACTGTGTCACAACTAATGTTAGGTGTGACAATGCTAGGCGGTAAACCACACCTCCTTAGAAATTAAGGTTCTATTCTTTGCAGCTTGACTGTTTAACAGCTTCACAGCTTAACAAAAGACATGTTTTGGGTTTTTTTGAGTTCTTTATTCACTATCTCAAAGATGAGTCCTAAAGTTTTAAAAATCAAGTCAAACAAAACTGATCCGAGTCTAAATCTATTTCAAAAAGCTCTTAAAATACATTCTGCGCATATTAGCGCAGAAGAACGGAACCTAAGCATGACAAATCGTAGAGCGTCAAATACTACTCCCTCTATTTCAAATTATAGTTCACTATTGACTTTTGAATATTCTTTTTTGACCATTCGTCTTATTCTAAAAATATATGTAAATATTATTTATTTTGATGTGATTTGTTTTATTATTAAACATAATTTAAGCATGACTTATATTTTTGTATATTGACACTATATTTTTTAATAAAACGAATGATGAGAAGGTGTTTTTAAAAAGGGAGAATTGCCCTCATACCATTAAGTTGAGACCACATTTCCAAAATACCACTAAAAGGCATGGCAGTTCCAAAATGCCACCATTGCTAGCTGTTTTCCTCCAAAACGTCATTATGAACCAACTGAAGCTAACAGAGCTAACAGAAGCTAGCAAAAAAATCTGAACCAAATAAGCGCGAGAAAGAAACATGAACAAAATCAACAAATTACGAGGATGGCGAGGGCCTGGAGGTGGTTGACGCTGACGTTGAACTGGTCTTGGAGCAGCGCTCGTCGCACATGCTGGGGAGCGCCTCCCGCCGCTTCTCGATGGCCTGGGAGTTGAGGAAGAGCAAGATCCGGAAGGCGCCGAACGCCCAGCCGACGATCCACAGCAGCACCAGCCAACGCAACCACTTCTCCGGCACCCTGCGCGGCACGAGGTAGCCGCCGCTGCGGCTGCGAACGCGCCCCCATAGCGACTTGGACGACAGCTTCTCCGGCACCAGCACCAGCAGCCCCAGCCTCGGCGCCGCGCCCTTCCCCGCCGCCATCCCCGCCCGGGCCCTTCTCCAGCGACCTCCGACGATTTTGGTGAGGTAAGCTAGCGATTTTGACACGATTGGGGCAGGATCGGGATGGGGTGTGTTATATTTGAGCAGATGTGATGGCAATGCTATTTTGGTGTAACAGGGCTAACGGGCGGTGGTATTTTGGAACTCCAGTCCCTTTGAATGGTATTTTGGAAAGACCCATTCATTTTAATGGCATGAGAGCAATTCCAATAGTGAAGCTTTGGAACGGAGGGAGTAGAATCCAACAAAAACCTCAGGCGCAGCCCCCTTCCTCGGTTTAGACCCCACCCACACCCACACCCGCGACCGCGAGACCACGACTCCACGAGATGAGCACCGGCGGAGCGGACAAGTCCGGCGGCGGCGGGGCGGTGAAGACGCCCTCGGACTTCCTCAAGTCGATCAGGGGCCGTCCCGTCGTCGTCAAGCTCAACTCCGGCGTCGACTACCGAGGTCTCCCTCCCTCTCTCTCGTCACAACGCCACTAACCCTACGAACAGCAGGCTTCCCTCTTTTCCCTTGTGTGCGTGCGGGACTTAGTCGCGGAGTTCCTCTTTTTTTTTTTCCCTTGTGTGTGTGTGGGATACTGGGATTCAGTGGCCAAGCTTGTCTAGTGGTCTGGATTTTTACACAGTCAATATATCAGGGTTGCTTTGAATTCTGGAAACGCCTTTTGCTAGTCAAGGCTTGGTTGCAAGACATTGCTACTTGTGTACTTGTTATGTCAAATGGTTTATACGTTACTGTTTGGTAAGTCTCGTGGTCTTAGAGAATTTGGAAGTAGCAAGCTAACTAAAACAAAGTGGCAAGCTTTGATACATTTGTCAGTTATGATAAATTCTTAAAATGTACTGCAGTGTGCAACTCAACAGGTCTAACATGTGCAATATTGTTATGCTAAGTGCACATTCTAAGCAGAGGTTCACTTCTATGGGACCTTTTACATTGTGAGGACCTGATCCCCGGCTGTTCGGTTGGCACATATCATGTAGATCAGATGGTTGGTGATTGAGTCCCAATGTTTCATCAGATGGTGTTCCATGTATGCGTCACCCTGCTAATCATGGGGATAATTGTGCATATAAAGAACTTTACCTGGCCCGTGATATTATATGACATTAGTGATCGATTTTCCTCTAATTGTGTTTATGCTAATGTTTCATTGTTTTGTTTCAAGAAAGAGGCAACTAGCTGGCATTATGCTGCAGCACTGCAATTCTTATAAATGTTCATTTACTCTTGTCATTTGTCAATTCATGTGGCCATACACATTTGGAATATACGGAGATTTTAATAGCTATCCTTTAAAAAAAGATAAATTAAGTAATTAAGACATGTCACATATGGATGTCATTAATTCACGGTAATTCTGCAAAATTGCTGTTGTTCATTAGTAAGACCTCGAAATAATCTGACCATCTTAGATGAGTAACATCAAGAATGGTGTCACCAAGAGCATACTCTTCAGATGAAATTAATCAATTATTAAAATTTTAAAGTGATTTTGATGGTAAATGGTGGTTACCCTCTTGTTGCCCCCAGCCCCCCACTTCCTTGATCAAGCTAGTAAACTCCCTGAAAACTTTATGCATGTGTTATCTTGGCCTCTTTTTGACCTTGGTTTTTAATTTGCCTAACAAACCTTTGCTTATACTACTTGTTTGTCACTAGTGACTACTGACTAGTAGCTGCACACTCCACAGTGTACATTGTTTATAAATTAAAGGACAATAGAATGCCAAGTCACTCACTTCTTTTGCAAATAGATTAAGGGGTGTTGCACATCGAGTGTTGCGAAAAAAAGGCTCTTGTTGCTTGAGAAGAATCACTATTGCATTGCAATTCCTGTATAATGCCCATGCTTGGATGCATATATAGACACATTTTATGAATTGAACATAATAAAATGTCTTTACACTAGATTCATAGTGTTAAGTTACACTATATTTGATTCTATTTCATCCATGTGAGTGGGCTATCTTTGTTTAATGATTATTAGTGTACACCATGCTCTCTGTTTATATTAAATGCTGCATGTGAATGAAAAGTAGTATTTCCTGACTTGATGACAAATAATGTGATGATTCTTATAGATTAGCTGATACCAGATTTACTGGTTTTCTTCTGGCCAATACTTTTTCAATAGCAGGTATTTTGGCTTGTCTGGATGGTTACATGAACATTGCAATGGAGCAGACTGAAGAGTATGTGAATGGTCAATTAAAGAACAAATATGGTGATGCTTTCATAAGAGGCAACAATGGTATATATCCTGGATTATCCAATACACTGAATTTGCTTTTCCACACTGCCCCTTATATTGTTAATTTTCTGCTGAGGTGTGCTTATTTTAATGTGACTGCAGTTTTATACATCAGCATCTCTAAGCGAACCCTTGCAGATGGCGCATAAGCCAAGTGGAAGAAGAGCTCTATGGCCCCTAAGGCCCTAACTCCAAAATTATTGACCTGAGTTGTTTAGGAAGCTCAGGGACTTTTGTATCGCATGCTGATAGACTTTTTTGGAAACTGTTTCGATTGTAGCCAGCATTTGACTTTGAAATATTTATGGTTGAAGATTTCCCGCATTGTGTTTGTTGTCTCATTGCTCCTTGCGCTATTATTTTTCCTGCTTCATTAGATAGCTTTGGGTGATTTTTGCTGGAGCTTCTGCCTACCGGCCTGCGGGCAAGGATAGAAGTCAGGAGCCCTACTTGACCATCACCTCATTAAACTGCCCTTCAACATGTTCATTGAGTTACTTTGAGATCAAGTCCAATAATGTGGTAATTGCACATAAAGCAGATGGTAAAGGTGTTTGGTTGTGAAGCTCGATATCCTGGCTTATTCAGGTCTTATTCTTAAAATTTGTTATAGTTGTAGCATTGAAACGTTGGATTCCCACATTACTACTGAAAAAAGCGAGGGATGGGGAAATGTATTTGCATGTATGTGCCTGGTGAAGAAACTTTTTTTGTTTTATATTAACGATTGTATTTTGAATAGCGTTAGAATTCATAAAGAGGGATTTTTTACATGTCACATGTCTTAGGCGTACTTAAACTAGAGGCGCAGTGTATGGTGTTGTATGAACACCCCCACGCATCACAAACACGCACACAAAAAAAATAACACATAGAAAAACAAAATGGCACTATAATTTTGAGGGATAGAACTCTGTAGAAAAGAGTTCACTTCTGTTTGTATTTTGTTTCTTGTTTAATCACTTCCAAGCAGGAGAAATCTGTTTTGTATCATAATCGAAGCTAACGTGAATGTGATTGTAATACACGTTTCCATAAGCAAGATCGATGTGTGTCTTTTCGGTCTTATAAGTTTCTGTTTTAACTTTATTTGTGCTATAGATCTAATTCAATAAGACTAGATCTGAAGGGAGTAGGTGACGTGCGTGGCGCGGCTGGTCCTTAGACTTTTTTAAAATTCATTACTTGATTCATGACGAATACACGACGTTCTTTTTGTAGGATGACTAACTTAAATTCTAAGAAAACTATTTTATCTTTTATGAAAACTAATATCAATCAAATGACAATAATTTGATCTTATCTAGCCATCTCTAATAGATCACAACTAATACAATCATATCTTTAACTTTTTAATCTCTTAGAAGATTATTCCTTGCAACGAGGTACTGTTCACGAGTGAACAATGTTTGAGAATAGTAATTCCAACACATACGCTATACCCTTATACACATAACAATTTGGCTTTACTTTCAGGTGCATACATTTTTTGCTTTTATTAAGGTAATAAAAAATTCCAGCCTCTATTTTTTTTACCTCCTAGGAAATTGATATCGGCTACATTTTTTTTACCTGCTAGGAAGATATGAGTGCATGCTGCATGACTGGTACTCAGAAGTCCCATCCTACGATAGCCTCACAGTGTAGTGAATAATGCTCGTTGCAGGTTTCCTTATTGTTTTTTTGCTCTTGTATTGTACTCTAATTCTCTATATGTAAGCCGGCAAGGGTGCAAACAGATTAGATCGTATCCAACAATCCAAGTGACAAAATTTAGGGATCGTATCCAACAATCCAAGTGACAAAATTTAGGGCAAGTTTGACCTAATTTATCTTGAGTTCTTGACATCTACTCAGATTCAAATAATTTTGAAAACTAAGGGCATTTCTAATGGGCATACCATTTGTGAATTATCAAGGGCATGTTGAACCCATATGGAAGCATTTTGCCACATAAATCGATCAGCAGATCATGACGTCTGATAGACAAGCTAATAACAGCTTACTGATTCCTTGGCAAAATTGCATGACAAATCACGCATTTACTTTCCTGGATGAGCACATGGATATTGCAAGTCTACAACCGAGCAAACTGAAGGGTTCATGAACACTGCTTCCATTTATCTAGGTCCTACTTAATTCGGCTGTAGCTGAATGGTCGAGCTGAAATGCAAGTTTTGAGGAGCCGAGATATTTGGTTCAGCTAAAGCTTTGAGAGGCTCAAAAATATTTCAGAAACAGTTTTAAGAAGAAATCGAAGTGTTCAACTGCGAAAAGCCATAATCCAACTAGTGTTCTACAACTTTTTTAATTTATTTGGCTCATGCTTATCTTTTTAAAAAATATAAATAATTTTTTACAATTTTCTTTTTTTAGCCAAAGTCATGTCTAAAAACTCTTTAAAGCAAGTCAAATAAAGGAGATTCATCTATCGAGGACAACTCGAAAAGCTCTCAAAATTAGATAAGTAAGGGAGAACAGGTCTTAAAAAGGATCATATTCTAACTGAGGCGCTTGTGTTCCTCTCATGCTCCTTGCTTGAGTGGAGCATAGAACAAGTGGATCACACAATAGGCAGCAGCCTATCTGATTCCAAGATTGTCAGCCTGACTGATTGGTTGTGGTGATTTCTGACTCATGCTGAACTTCAATCTCGTACCTGCCTGTCCGGAGAGAGCTGCAAAAAAAGAGAGAGAAAAAAAAGGAGAGATGAACTGTGTTGCATGTTGATAGAGATTTATCTAGGACAAATTTGGTGTAGCCTGCATATATTGGGCACCCCCAAATGTTTTGTGGTGAAGAAGATTCGGTCTTAGGGATATGGATAAGATTTGTGTTCCCAGCGTCTGTGCTTTTTTTTGCTGTCCCTTTTTCTTGCTGCAATTATCATTATATCTTGTCGACGTTGTTCACCAAAGGCATCAGCTTGATGCTGCCGTCCGTGGGATTATTAACTCTGGTGCATCCTATCACGCTGTGCATCCACTACCACTGATGCCTTAGCTTTGCTGCTTCGTGCGTGCCTTTTTTTCGCATCTTTTCCTAGCCTTTTTTTTTTTTTTTTGCTGTCCTTCCTCGCTTTTTGTTTGCCACCATTTTTAACTGTCCAACGAAAAAAAGCTGGGAAAGATATTTGCTGCAAATATCTTCATGCATATCATAATCTACTTGAATAAGTTTCTTTTTTCTACGAGGAATGTGCCCCTCTGTTCTCATTCAAATGTTTAAGGTGGCGATTAGTTTGAGAAAGTTAATAGCGAAAATGACTTGGATGCCCCCTTACAATTGTCAAGAAAAGACGATAGAGTGTATGTGTGTGGATAAACTACATAGAGTGAATAAGGGTATATCTTTTAAGCCGATCTTAACGGCTGAACAATTCAAAAGGATTGAATTTCGAGAATTTCTCGAGATGGTCTCGAGATTCAAATCTATTTCGATTAACTTGCCTTTTAAAGTGTTAGAACCCACCTTCGAAATAGCGAAAACACGGATTAAAAAAATCTAAAACATGTCTTCTCAAAAACGTAGATAAACCATTAATATGTTAAGCCCAAATGAACAAAAGCTAAATATGGCAAGGTAGGCAACATCTCATTAAATATACATGCAAGCATGTAAGCCTTGTGTGCACTCATTTGAATTACGAGCCTTATAAATCATATCAGGAAAAACCTGCGTAAAAAAGAATTCCATAATACTATTAAACAGCCTCACAAAGCGTACTTGTTAGTTGTTACACGGTTGCACATGAGCTGGCCAAACTGGGACTGGGCATAGGCGGTTGGCACAGATGGTAACAGGATTTATATAACTGCATGAATTCAGATCTTCCCGTTTCTAGTTTGATCTACACACTTAAGACACCAAAACATTCACATGGTTTTATCAACAAACTGAAAATTACAGCCACTTGCCCTACAAAGTAGAAACAGAATTGAACATGGATCGACAGACAGCACACACATGTCAAAGGGATACACATGAACCAACACATTCTTGATTCTTCGATACAACAGTACCAGCACATAAATATAACCAAGCAATATATAATATTAAATCCTGAACCAGTCCTCCACGTTCAATTAGAAATTAGAATCATCGAGTTCAACATTATAGGGATGAATTACTATAGATTAAAGGAAATACAACATCTTAAGTAAATGGGTACACAGATTCGGGTACATGGGAAAGCTTAGCAGCTCTCCCCTCAAACTCGGCTCATATGCAGAACACCGTGCCTTACAGAGTGACAAACAGGTAATACCTTCAGGAAGTCATGAGGCTTCTTAGCCTCGGTTGACTAGTGGTCGCCTCATCAGTCGCCATGAGTGGCCTCCCAATGGTCTTTTACTCTAAATGATATCCGTGTTGCGGTAAAATGAAAATGTTAGAAATGCCTAAGAATTAACAGTCAGCCTTGACATAAGCTGCGTGCCCTGGCAGTATTGTCCAAGTCATCAGCCAAAAATAAGATGACATCATAGAACTAAAGGGACCATCAAATGTTCCACTCGTGTCATCTGTGATGTGCATTTGGCCCTTCAGGCATCCAAGCTATCCTCAGTGTTTAGAGTTGCCCTCTTCTATTTAGCAGTATTGTTTGCCGCATCTTCCTTGACCTCTGTAATAATTTTGAGAAGGTCCACCGGGGTTGCAGCAGGGTCCAGCTCATGGCAACCTTTAGGGGCATTGTTGCCTTCTTCCCCTGTCAGTAGTTGAGACGGAACCCGATGTGAGAATCGGAACAGCTCTTCTTTTGGTATCCTCCTGGCCTCCTTGGGGTCCATGTGCCTATGGAAGACAGCTTTGAAACCAGCAACCTTCAGCAAAGGGATGACAGTCAACCCTTGCTCCTCAGTGAAATCATCGATGACTTCTACTATCTCATACTTATATATCACATCATCAGGCGTAAGCTCATTCCAATCAGGAGACCAATTTCGGTACAGAGCCCATGTATCACCTTTCTGGGGGATAATCCTGATAATCCCACGAGGACCTTTAGTCCAACTGACTTTGTGCGAAAATATGTTTACTGTTTCAGTAATCTGATATCTCCCAACCCTGAAATCACCGCATGTCTTCTGAAAACCAGAGGCAACCCAGCTAATTGGTGCTAGTTCAATATTGGACTTGGAGTTGAGAAAACTCATTCGGATTCGGAAAGGTCTCATTGAAAGAACTTTCTGCACCATAGCATATAGACGAGGCATGCCATCCTCACTATCATATGTGGCCCATACTTGATCACTATCAAAAGCTCTCTCTGTGCGATCCTTATCAAAATCGTGGAAATCAGGATCTGGTACATCAATTGATACAGGCACACGCCTCTGTTCTGGATTCGTTTCATCAGTTGCAGGCACTTGAATGTCAACACTTTTTGTGCTGCATAGCTTAAGTCCTCTGCCAGATTTGTCAGAGAGGACCCCATTCACCTTTATGTTATTGTCACTAGGATGTACCTTTCCTTCCAAATTTCGTTTCCCTACATACCGAGAAGATGTGATGTTAAGCTCTTTTAATTTCTCCAGGATGGCTGCCTTGGCTTTCTCAAGAAGTAGACCTCGTGTATCAATCTGGGAGATCTCTCTCAAAACATTAGCTCTTCTTCCACTCACTGCTGATCTGAACTTTTCCCCTGAAGTACCATTGGCCCGTCCCACATCTGTGAAAACAGTTGTTTCTGTTGTTGCAGCCAATGTTTCTTTATTATCTCCACCATAATCCACAGTAGTGTAAACATCATTACTGTGCCTTCTGCGCTTTGAAAACCGGCCACGCCTTGAAGTAGTTCTCTCATGGCCATATGCGTTGCCACTTGCAGAATAGTTGTAGCCGTAGTTCTCATCATGTTTTCTCCTAGGTTTCTCTGCAGCCTGGGTACTGTAAACATTTGTACCAGCTGTAGGTGTTGTCTTGGAGCTGGAATACTGATTCCACTGGAAGCTCTGACCGTTATAGGAATCATAAGTACTATCTTGCTGGTATCCCCCATGTCCCGTCCCCGGAATTGTAGAAGTCCTGCTTGTTGAGCCATATGAGTGCTTGGTGGAATTGTGGTTCTGCGGCTGCTGCTTGGTTGACCAGGAGAATGATGAACTGCTTCCATTGCAAGGAAATCCAGTCTCAACCGCCATGAAGGCATGATGGCAGTTTGGGCACAGAAGGTTATGATTAAGATAAATCCTTAAGTACTCATACTGCATCCGGCAGCGATTGCAGGATGTCCAGAAAGTATCAACCCCAGCAGGACGAGCGGTTGCCTCAGCTGCTGCTGCAGCGGCGGCGGCGGCGGCGGCGGCATTCTTTCGAGCTCTCTTGTTTGCCTTCTTATCATAAGTATACATGCCATTAGTTACGTTGACAACAGAATGATCTCTCCTCTTTTGATCATAAACTATCTTCCTACTATTATCAGACAACACACTCCATGCCTCAGAGATAAGTTTAAAGGCTTCCTCAGCACCAACTGACTTGTTCTTGTCAGGGTGCAGCTGGAGAGCTAGTTTCCTGTACTGCTTCTTCACTTCCTCTTCATCTGCAAAGGTGCTTAGAGACAAGATCCGGTACCAATCACTCTCTCCACCAATCTTGGACTCAGCAGCAAGATGAACCTCAAGAGTCGATACCATCTGAGATATGCCTTCAAGTGATGGGCAGAGAGTCTGGGCCTTGATTGCATATTTGCGTGCACCCCTGATGTCACGCGCACGAAACTTGCTCTCAGCGACATCTCTTGCTTTAAGAGCCTCATCCATATTGTACTCTACACTCATCTCCACCTTTGAATTTGGTTGAAACGCAGCTTGACTTGAGCAGGAGCAAAGCTGCCAGAGACAATCAGCTGAACAAGAGCTCAATATAAACTATTCTTCATCTAGCCTCGAGAGCTATGACAGTTTCAACGTCTTGGTCTGCAGCAAAGGACAAGGTTAGGAATCTTGAATGATGGCACACCCAATGTAACTGCAGTTAACATAACATAGTAATTCGCTAGAGAGAAACTTGAGGTCATGTAAAGAACAGTGAAGAGCCCCCCGCCCTAAAAGAAGTCACAAAATTTGAACTTTTCAGATTGAATCCGTCATGCCAGTAGCCTATTGCTAGAATTCGAAAACAAAGCGGCAATGAATCAACGACATTACCATTCCATTAGCTGTCGCTTCATGGGGAATTTGCATTTTACAGGTTCATTACTAGGCCGTGAACACGTCTACTTCGCTAGAATGGCCACCGCTGAGATTTAATACACCGATTCGGAACATGACAGCAGGCTAACGTCGTATTTCATTCTTGATCTACATCAGCTAAGCAGATCAAGAAACAGGGGCTAAACAAACTCCCCCCAAAAAGCCATCTTTGGTAAGAAAATAAAAGATCCACAAAGTTTCCATAAAATCTCAAAGCCAAACTTCTAAAACAGCACAAAAACCCGACGAAATGAACAAAACCGGGTTACCCAGGAAGCAACCCCAAATCAGCTCAAGAACGCCCCAAACCCAGCTCGAATCGAGCCAACAAAAAAAAAACCCCACCGATCCGCGCGATCCGCAGCGCCGGGACATCTAAGAAGAAGCGACGGTGGCTCCAGAGGCCAGAAATCTGGAGCTCCCCAAAACATGCCCCCCAAACCCTAGCCCCCCAGATCTGCCCCGACAGACCACGGCCGGCGGCGAAAAGCATCTCAATCGAAAGCTCTGTAAGAAAAGCATCAGTTCAGGACATACCCATGCGGATCGATCAGCAGAGAAGTGCGAATTCAGGCAGATTCGAGGCCACGAGCTCCCCCAAAATTGCAATTTTTTTGCCCCCCGAATTTTATTTCGGGGGGGAGGGAGGAGGAAGAAGCTCTAAAAAAATGAGGCTTTTTTAGCTCAGACTTTCAGTCAAAGTCCCAAAAATTGTGTAATACCAATGGGGAGAGGCAGTGGCTGTAGCAGCAGAAGCAGTAGTAGAAAAAGAGTAGGTCAGGTCATGTGTTGTCCTGTAAAAAAAATAAATAAATTAGCACTCTTTGTTTTTGTTTCCCTTAAAAGTTCCAAACTTTGCCCTTATTTGGTACCCCAAATTAAATTCCCCAACAGTGCAAGGCCACTCCCACACCCAGGGTTAAGCCCTAACTCAGGGGCTCTCTTGACATTTCAGTTTTTATAAGAAGGATTTTTTTTAAGAAAGCAAAAAGGAGTAAATCAGATGGTTGCTGATTGTTTATTATTTATTGAATTTAATTCGGGGTTTAGGGGATGAATCACTATTTAGAATGGAATTTGATGTTAACACAGGGGCACCCCACATGGGAAAGTGTCCTAAATATCCTCCAGGTGGGTCCCACATCACAGGCACAAATGAGCTATTGAGCTCATAATGTATTCGTGTACAGCTACGTATACGCATACGTGAACACTTTATTAAGGGCTATTTGTGTAAATTCACTGCAGTGGGGTAACCCAGTGCCGTGTTGTTAGATCAATCAGATGTGAGGGATACTTTAGGTATTTCCTAGAATTATATGCTTAGGGTTAAAATCACAACAACCACCTACATAAAGTTGCTTCTCTCCTCTCTAACCCTAATAATTTTTTTCCTTCCCCGTCCAGAGAAGATACCCTGTGTGCATGGCTGTGTGTGAGAAACCTTTTTTCCCTCATGTGGGGCCCACCCTCCTTGTTACTCTTTAAGCACCCTCTCTACATCATCACTCACCAGCACTTTGTACTGGTACCTCAGAAAGAAAAAAAATATACTTATATATGACAATAGCACTAGCACAAAATATCTTCTGGTGTTGTTAGTACTAACACAGCTATTACTTCTCCTGTCATTGCAATAATCCACTGGTACTAACAAGAGTTGATGCACGCCAATGCTACATGTTTATTTGTTTCATTTGAGGCGCAAATATGCAGTCTCCTACTGTGCATTTGCATTTGAACTGAACTACAACCTTGAGTAGCATCCAGTTTCATAATGCAACTTGGTTCTGATAGACAGCAGTAGCTGAATCTTGGCATTCCCACAATCCCACTTTGTAGATGGAGCCTGAAGATGCCAGCTATTCGGAGTTTGTAAATGAACATTAATTAAGATCACACTTAAGGCTGTTATATGGTAGTTCAGAAGTAGTTGAACACGATAGAAAACAACAGCTGCTGAGGATTGTGAAAATGTACTGTTGTTTACAAGTAGCAGCCAAATCCTGACCCTGTTGCTCCACCGAAGTGAACTAGAAAAACTGGTGTTGGAAAATTTTATGTTAATGAGATGCTGCCAGTTTTATGGATAAATCATCAAGGAAAAATGCGGAGGTTTCCCTGAAAGAAAAATGTGGTGTCTGCTAGAGTTTTTGAGTGTAGAGAAGAATGAACAAATTGTCATGTTTTTTATTGTCATAATGTGCTGATGTTCCAGGCTGAGGTCATATGCTGACCATGTTGCTCCACTGAAGTGAACTAGGAAGATGATGCTTGAAAGATTATGCTAATGAGATGCTGCTCATTGGAAGGTTAAAACATCCCAGAAGAAAAATGCAGCGCTTACCCTTCAGTTGTTTGACAGTAGCAGACAGAATCACAGAAGCTGAATCTTCGTGTTACATTTGCATAATCAGATTAGATGGTAGACACCAAAGGGGAAACCAGATGAATACTGATTGGCCGTTCAGCTGGGCAGGAAGAGTGGAAGATCGCTAAGATACATATGCTGTATTCAGAATCTTAGACAACAATGTAAGGTAAGGATCATACAGCCAGAGTAAGTAGAATTTATTTGCAGGTGCATCTCAGGTTACACTTCGACAAATATGACATTGTTCAGTAGAGCTAGCAACAGCTTGTACAGAGATATGCCTAGAGATTCAAATAACTTGAACATAGCCATTTGATGCATTCCAGTTTCGGAATGGAATAAAAAGATCATACTGAACATGCTGCAGAGTTTCAAATATATATAGCACTCTGATGACAGAAATTGGAAAAAAAAAATTGAGGCGCTCCCAAGTCCAAATTGATGCTTTAGAGCATCCCCAGCCCACCCCCAGTCAACCGCCGGCATCAAACTTGTAATCTCGCCCGCGTCTGCCGCCCAGCTGCTCGCAGCCTGCAAAATTCAAGCATATAGCAAATATATTCAAGCAACATTTACTGGACACATTCACATGGTGTGGGAAAGTACAATATGTAGAAGTTTTAACATTGGCAAAATCATAAAAGAAAAAATCTTGCACAGAGGAGTCATTTTAACTTTTGGATATCAATGCACGGACCCAATCATGCACTCATATGAGATCAATATTTTACAGGGATGCGAATATCAGATTCCAAGCATGAGCGATGATGATTCACTTATCCAAGACAAAAAGGACATGCACATCTCCACTTGGAAACAAATGATTTTACATTATAAGCTCTGAATGATCTGAAACTTTACAAATTAACTTTGAACTTTTTATGCCTTACAAATATGTGTTCGATATTGTATGGTACATGGAACAAAACATGAGGATTCCAACATGACCTATCCTGAGTATCCATAGATATTTCATGTCCGGACAGCTCGGTAGAGATGAGCATACACCCTCTTGGTCCTGTGAACAACAATGATGCTCAAGCAGGCTCCCACAACACAAAATGCAGACATGATCAATGAGCTGACAAGGAAGCAAACAGGTCCTTCACAGTTCAATGGCCCATCTGAAAGAGAACTCATGTTGTGAAGTATTTGTCCAGAGCTCTGATGGTGTTCTGCTTGTTTTTCAGCTTCATAGTCATATAAATTGCTGGCAATAAGACCTGAGAAGATCAGTGACCCTGTGGGATTTGCTACTGTAAGAAAATTGTACATTGCACCAAAGTGTTTTACGCCAAAAAGTTCAGAGACAGCAGCAGGCACAATAGCCCAATGTGCCCCATATCCAAGCCCAACCAGGAAGGTCCCCATGTACATAGTTCCAGGCCAAGCCATCGCAAAGAGGAAATGCCCAACAGACATAAGGATCTGTGCAATTGCTAGTGCTATGTGCCTTGGGTATGTACTTTCCCTGATTAGAAGAATAGTTAGTTAGTTTGTGAAGATGTGAAGAAAGCCTGATCAAAACCAGAAATGTGCAAAGGAACTATCCAAACTTAAGTGAACCCATATAATAAGTAATTTGAAGCAATGAACATGATAAAGTACAATAAGGAAATTGCTACTTTGGGGCAAATTTTACGAGTTAGCAAACAAGTGTGCTACTAGATTGTCTGAATGGAAGTAAATGAATTGGCCTAAAATAGAGAATTTTCTGATTACAAAAGAATAGTGAGTTTTTTATTTTGTGACAGAACTTCAGAGTTCAGATATTAAACAGTATCATCTTTTTTCTTGTAGTAATAGTGACGGCATGATGAATATGCATAGAACATAGTGATGATACCTCACAATAATTTCAGAGAAGTAGCCACCTCCAACACGACCAAGGAAGTTCCATATGCTCGTTAATGACACAAAGATATGAGCATCTTTGAATCCGACAGCCTGGCTCATCTGACCCAGATTGTCAATCACCGTCAGCCCTGATCCCGATCCGAGCAGAAGTGACAACCAAATAAGCCAGAAATCAGCTTTGACTAATGCCTGCATCAGGGTAAAGTTCTCCCCTCGGTGTGGTCTCCTCCTGATTCTAACCCCACCTCTTGCTGCAGCTTGCACTAGCTTGGCCTGCAAGTCTGCAATTGTCTTCCTCCTTTCTGAAGGGGGCAAAGAATCTATGTCTTTAGGCTTCTCCTCTTCCACCTCACTTAAAATTACCTCTGGTTGATCCTCTTTTTCTTGTGAAGTACTTGCCTCTCCTTTTGATGGTTCAGACAGGAGAGGCTCTTGAATTGCATGTTCAGTTTTTGATGAAAATGTCAAGGTCACAGGGATTGCAATTGGTAAAATAAGCAAGATAAATAGAATCATAGTGAGAAAAACAACCACACTGTCACTCAGTTGCAGGAAATCTTGGACTAGCATGACACCGACAAGATATGATGCAAGAAGCAAACAAATGGTGTAGATGAACATGAAGCTCTTCTTGTCAGATGGCCGAACCTGTCGGTGGCCTCCGACAGGCCTAATAACAAACATGAGGCCAAGTGCAACTAGCGATGGCCCGACTGCGACCATGAAGACAAGTGTTGCATGGTTTGGTGTGTGCATTACTGCATACAATTGAGTTAGAATTGCGCTGCTCAGGCCCGCGAATCCTTTCAGGATGCCCACGGTTGGGCCTCTGCTCTTTGGGAAGTTCTGGATGCATGTAACAAGTGAAGCTGTGTTAAAGTATGTCTCGCCGTTGGTTCCAACAAAGATGAGGACACACATCTGAACAACAAAGAGAAAAACATTTTAGATTAGCTTCAGGAATTCATACCGGGTAACTATTTAAATTTTATTCATTCAGTTCAGTGTGAACAGGGAACATGAACATTAGCAGAGAGTAAAAGATTACCCATTTCCACCACATAATTAATAATACTGGATACAAATGAAGATCAATTACCAATTTCAGTTCGAGAAGTCCACAAGCGTTCCATTCCATTACGCATTATTTTTGTTGTTTAAATATAAATATTAAGACATCTAATGTACAATAGATCATTAATGAATATACGAGATGTAATACAATTATAAATTGTTGTATTTCTTCATTGATTTTTTATTTCCTTCTCTTTTTGCTGTAACTATCCCTTTATTTTAATATTATACAGTAGTTTCCTTACCTACCGTTTCATTCAAAAGAAGAGAGAGAAAGAAACCAATTCTGTAAGTCACTAATAACAGTGGATGAAGCAACTGAGGCCATCTCAATAACTTCTATATTCTTCATGCTTTGGAAAATCAGAACATGATTTGAACAAACTACTTTTTAACGTATAGGCATTGTCTAGTCATCCACTGTTCAATCATCGTGGTTGAGGTGACGATTAATGAACAGTATCCACTTTTTCCAATCAAACACTGCAACCTGGCGACGTTATGTCCCTATATGTATTCATGAAAATATATTGAATTCAGGTATTTTATGTTGCCGATTACCTCCCAAATTTATGGAATTTGGAAGGAACACACCAAGTCAGGAATTCAAACTATACTGCTTTGTTTGCTAAAAAAAACCAGCTGCATTGTCAGCCAAACAAGAGAAGAAATATAATGTATATGGTGATCCCATGGGCCAGAAGCAGAGTTAGCACTACAAAAGCATGTGAACAGCTCACTAATAAAATTAAAAAGAAGCTCAACTGCACCAATTTCATGATGAATAACGACTTAAATATTGATAAGGGGACAATCAGTTGCGGTCATTACTTATACGTAGGGACTAGGGACACATGTGGCCAACACAAGTGACAAAGACACCCCAAATAAGAATGCTACGAGTATATACCATCAATGGCCCAGCATTACACGGATGCGATTGGTCAGTTTCACAAGTAAAACTAAAGCTTAGAGAACTCATCACTACACTTCTGATCCAATCTAAAATCTATCTGCAAGTCATTTTTTCCACATCTGATCCTATCTGTTTATCATTTTTATTTAATCATAGGGCCTCCATCACATGTTAGACCCACTTATTCCGCAATTTGATAAACAAAGAGAGAGGCCGGACAGCTCACAGTAAAATAGAAGGAGTGTTCTCCTTAGCCAAGCAAGTGGAAACAGATTGGGGGCAAAAATGAGGAGAAAAAGCAATTCGACAAGCAACAAATTGACAACTTGTGGTAGCACATAACATACTCAAAGATCAGACCAAGAACAGTAACACCAACATTCCTGCCTAGATAAACAGCTCCGCGGTTCATATCATCATCAACCATTGAATCACATGAAGGATTCCACGAACAAGCAATCCAAGAACTAATGCAGGATGTGTTGTCTATGCAAGCTTACCATCCAGAGGGGCAGCGCCGGCGCCTGCCTGGTGACGATGAGCCACAGCCAGCCGTACCCGAGGAAGTTCTGTGCGGCGCCTATGAGCAGCATCACCCACGCCGGGAGCGTAGCCGAGAGCGTGCCGGCGAGGAAGCCGACGCTGTCCCCGAGGTCCTTGGCTACCCCGAGCGCCGCCACCTGCCGCTGGTTGTACCCCAGGGATGCCTTGACCACCGGCGAGATGGCGCCGAAGAGGTACCCGATGCCGGCCATGGATTGCAGCCACATTGCGGCCACGAACACGAGCCATCGGTTCTTGGAGAAGGCCCTGAGCCTCTCCGCAACCTTCCCCATCGGATTGGCCAAGGAACTCAGCAACAACACGAGCCCCTTTGCGCTTCCTGGGCAATTCAAGAGTGCCTGCTTAATGGGGGAAAAAAAGGAATTTTGAAGCTGGAGTAGGAGCAAGCCTCGATCCTATAGTTCTCAAAACGGCCGAGAGATTCGCCGGAGAGTGGAAATCGGATGGAGATTTGTAGCCGAAAAAAAAAGAAAAAGGAGGCCTTTAATTGCAAGAAGCAAAGGATACGCTTTGCTCAAATGGAAGTAAATGGTGATCCTAGGGAACTTATTAGGAATTCCTAATTATGAGGAATGCTAAAAGGAAGAGCATGATTGGCTTCTTTATCGCAAAATAAATGATGGATGCGCCGGAAAAGACTGGGTTTTGCTAGAATTCGACAGGGATGTAGTGGAGACAGGAAAGGCGAGAGCGTTACAACAATCGAATGCGAAAATTCAGGAGGAAAATGGTCTGAGCAGTATCAAAATGGCAGAGAGAGAAATTCAGCGCTCAATCAGAGAGATCAAAATCAAAAGCTTTGATGCTGCTCAGGTTCAACTCGCAATGAATGAATTGCCAAACATTGAAGGACCAAAACCAGGAACTGTTCTTGGGCTGAAAAATTCACCCCCAGAGAGAAATGAATGGATTTGCTGAGATTAAATGACCACTCCGTTGCAACCGGATGATGGTAAGCAATTGAGCACGGAAAGGAGTGTTGAGAAAGAAGATAGGGAGAAATTGGGTGAGCCTGAGAACAACGGGGAGGATGGAGGCGACGAGGGAGGGTCGGAGGGAGCTCACGAGTCAGAACTCACGATAGAAGCTGCGGTCTGCTCCACGACCAAACTGCTGCTCAAAGGGTTTATATCGCCTCCTTGATTATCTGACAGCATCTCTAAGAGAACTCTTAAAACACACCTCCTATTTTTTTAAAATATGAGCCTCAATAATTTAAGGATCCTTTATTAACTGCTTAGTTCTAATAGACTACTTAAATTTATAGGAACTACATAGGAAGTCCCTAGGAATAGGAGGTATGTATTAGATTTAGGGAGATGAGAGCGAATTTAGGGGGAAAATAAGGGCTCTTCTAAAGTTGTTTTTCTTGCTACAACCTCTTAAAAATAGCCAAGAGGTGTGTTTAGGGAGTCTATTAGAGATGCTCTAAGAATTCTATCCGTAGTCAAATTTCTTTTTAATGAAGGGCAGGACAACTGCCATGCTATTTCATTGATTAATAAAAAATATAAAATAAAAGACCCGTGTAACCACGGGGTACAACCACAACACTCCGTTGTAATCTTAATTAAAGCCAAATACACCTCCGACCACAACCGATAACAACACCTACCGAGGAGAAACAAGGAATGTAGCCTAATCGCTGCCACCTAGCCCAAAAACCGAACAGGAGAGAGATACAGGAGCGGGAGAAGGGGAACACCAACAAAACTCACTCCGTAGTCAAATCTAAAATCGATGGAATGAGGTACTCCTTCAGTTGACTTTTAAACATTCTCTTTATAATTCGTTTTATTAAAAAAATTATTACAAATTATTTATTTTGTTATGCATTGTTATATCATTAAAGGTAATTTAAACATGACTTATATTTTTGCACATTTGCACTAAATTTTACTTTAGATGCATTAGATGCATGCAGCAGGGCCCGCAAGACAATTTTGCATGGCAGGCTGTTGTTGGGCCACAAGCTGCAGTGCGCGTGAGTAACAACAGAAGCGAACACAGCGTGATATATGCGCCCGGTACCGTGCCGTCCGTGCGTAACGGACGGAGGGAGGGGGCGTCCGATGCCAAGGCCCACAACAATCACGCATGCAGCCGTGCGGAACACGCGCGCGGGCGTGGGAAGCCAGAGCGTGGGCGCCCGACGCCGATCAGGCGCCCGACGCGTAGCATCGCCCAATAAAAAAGGATGGGGGAAACGATTAAACAAGTTCCGCATATTCACAGTACTAGATCTCGTATTTAATATGTACTTCTTTTCTGATTTTGTATTTGATTTAGATTTCTTTTAATTGTTTTATTTTATTATGGTAGTTTTTTCTAATCTTGTTGTTGATTTGAAATCCTTTTATATGGAATATTTTTTATTTTTTATGGCAGTAGATGTGGTCTATTATTTTAATCTTAGCCGTTATGGTTTGGTGCCATAATAATCAATGGTTTAGACTTTTTTTCTCTTCGATTAATATAGAATCTTCTATTAATTAGGACTAATGTCATGGCTTGATTGAACCCTATTTTAATTATATAGTGGAGCGTGCATGCTTTGTTACGAGAAATCCGATTCCAAATTCCACTACCGAAAGGATCTAATATCAGAGTAGAATAAATAGGTAATTTTAGCTTTTTCTGGTTTCATGGAACAATTAGTCAAAATTAATCAAAAAGAACGATAACACTAATTGCCAGCACATCTAATAAGATCAAGTCCTAGCACCACAAGCGCAACAAAATGAGTAAATGTGAAAGAGAAATGTGGAATTAAAGTACGAAAAGTAAATGAGACCAAATCTATTTTTCCAGTGGTGTAAAGCTAAACCTATACTACACGTTGAGGAAAATCTTTCTGCACAAGGGCAGACTCCTACTCGATCCTACCGTCTCATCTCCACTCGGGATAGTTATTCGCGTGCTCCGGCAAGATGGACTCTAAAACCTTATACACCAATTTGACGGTTTTCACAAACGCCAAGGCAAGCTTCTTAAGCCTTTGAACCGTCTAAAGGATGAAATCCTTAGGAGTAACAAGCCCCATCGTGCCGGATCAAGAGTTTCACATAATACACGACCAAACGAAGACGCGAGACCTTGAAGATGAACACTAAATTCTAGAAGTCTTAATGGCTATGGACGTGATAAGAAATTTTGTCTTTTTCGACGATAAAAGCCGTCGACACAAGTGTCGACGACTATTTTCTGGCAGTGACCAGTGTCAACGGTTAACGGCAGACCGTCGACATAGAACCTATGTTAGCTAGACCTAATTTATTGTGAATCTTGACGACCTTTTTCCAACATCTCAAACAAATAGAAAAGCAACAAGATCATGATCAAACTCAATAAAAGCAAAGACTTTTTTGTTTCTTGCATCTCAAACAAGTAAAAAGGTTGAAAGAACAAGAAGAAAAAACATGCATGAAAGAGATCAAGTAAGAAAAAGAACTAGAGCTAAAACACATGATGAACTAGAAAGAACTTTTGTGGATTCTATTGCTCAGGTTTGGGGTAGCACAAAGCCACACCGCGGTGGATAAAGAACTTTCAATGTACACCCAAACCTTAGTCACAAAATACTCAAAGGGACAATGTGGGATGTGCCCTCCCTCCTTTGCTCATGAGATGGAGTAGCTTATAAGGAATATTACCATCCACTTTGGATTGGTACCTTAAGGGCTAAGCCTCATCATGGGTGGCAGAGATTGATCCACTCATACAACCCACAACCCTAGGCATATCCATTTTTACACTTTAGCGTAGTCTCTTTAACTCAAGGCAACATGGCCCCCTCACACCGGACCGCTAAGTTTTCGTCGCACCCAAATGCCCGTCGAGCCTCGAATCCTCAAAGATTCATCGCACGACAATAGGATTTGGGCCTTTTTTGGAAGAATTGTGCAGCTGAAGAACAAGGCTCAAGACTTGGCTAATAGGTGTGAGAATGAAGTTCTAGTGTCAATATACACCTCAGGAGTGAGTTTCTGTGCCCTTTTATAGGCTAAGAGGCAGATTATAGTCATTTGAGAAGGTTCCTAGCCGTTGATTAGAAGACAAAAAAACTTTTGCAAAAGCAATGTCCAACAGACGGATTTCAACGGTAGAAAATTTGAAGCAGAAAAATTTGGCTTTGCGGCGGACAAAAGTTCAGAATAAAACCTTCAAACAACGGATTATCCGACGTAAACAGGGTTTGTCTGCGCGATGTACTTAGGAAATCTAATTCGCGGCAGACTGTCATGCGTAAATAGCGTTTTGTATGCGCAACATCCTAATGAAAACTAATTCGTGTCAGACTGTTTGGCGCAAACTATGAATTTACTGGATAGTTGTACAATAACCTATCTCAAAAGAACGTTCACGTCGTACTATTCGGCGTGAACTAGAATTGTTCTGTAGAAGTGTCGGAGGAAAGTATTAAGGAAAAACTTGTCCAGCATGAACTTAGTTTTCTCTGGTGGAACACCGAACAAAAGAAAGGGTAAAAGAACTTGTCTAGTGTCAAAGTGATTTTCTTTGGTAGAAAAGCTTAGTGAAGGCTAAGTTTTAGGAATTTTTGGTTGCTCCAAGTTATTTTAATAAGATTGAGTGCAATGCTATCCAAACGAGTAATAATTTGAAACCCCTCTTAATGGTACAGCAAAGAGTAAAAGAGAAAGACCTAACTACAGGCTTGATACAACTCCTAAACCTAAAATTAGCAAAATGTCCTTACTCTTGTGCCTTGAGCTTAATGCCGCACTACCAAGGAAAACACACAAAATAAGCCTAAATGATCTGAAGTGAGTTCAAATTAGTCTTTTTGAGGTCATCATCACCAAAACCCCTTAATAATAAATCTTGACAAAAATTGAGGGGCCTAGATGCTACTTCCACATGTAATGAGCACAGAACACAATCATAGCTCTCCAGATGTAACAACTTCCTCCACAAAACATTACGTGTTTTTAATATGTCCATAAGCAAGAGCCAAATAAAAAACCATATATCTCATGGCACATCTAGATTTCTGGATGCAATTAAAGAAATCATCAATTTGGGTCCGATGAAAATGGTGGTTATAGAAATCCTTGTCTTTAAAGGACTCGGCTCCCCAAATGTAAGTCCAAACATCCTTAGCCATCAGATGGGTATGAATAATGGTTAAAATTTCTTACAGCTGCATCCACTCCTGATAAGTTTGTACTGATAGGGGTAATTGAAACTGCTTAAGAGAGTAAAGAAGAATTAAGTATAGAAGCAACCAAACAATTCTCATTTTTTACAAAACTTGCTAGATATATGAGGCAAGAGAACACTGAGTAGGTGCCCATTCCATATGTCCTTCGATGCCAACCTCTTAAAACTGTGCTGAAATTCATAATCATGCATCACCCGAAGGAACCACCCAACTGAACACTGTGGGGGCACACGACCAATAGAGTTCAACGACCAAACTAGTTGTACAGATGAAGCTTCATTCTCAATGGTGAGATTCAGGACTCTCAATTCACCGTTCCTCTTTGATCGGCAAGCCTTTTCCTATGCTGCAGGAGATTGACAACATGTTGAAAGGTCTGAAGACACCTTTCGATAAACATAACCACCTTGCCTTATCAATCTTATTAATAACAATTTTTAACAGTTGCAACGTGGACATGCAGTACATCGGTAGAGCTGAAAAAAGGGCATTGACTGACCACCCAAAGAGAGGAAAGTCGAACTACTACTGATATCTTTGCCTTCACGACATCTTTTATTGATGTCATTGTCATTGCTAGGGTTCAAAAAAAGCATGAACGCCCTAGCGGATCTTGATCATTTTCTTATTTTGTCATGCCAAAATCAAGACCATTGACAAATGAGCTGTCATATGCTGACAAATAGGACCAAAACATGCACAACCATGGAATCACTAAACTCTACGGGGAAAGACATTTGTTGCTTAACAAACGATCATATGTCTTCGGCATTATCGCGCTAATAAGCATTGCGAGCAATTGCATGAGTGTTTTCTCAATGTATGTCGTTGCGTATGAGTAATTTTAGTGGACAAAATGAATTTGTTAGCATGCACTACAGGAATGTCAATCTATGTCGGGGGCCAAAACCGCCGACCTAGACTCCAAAACCGCCGACATTAGTCTATGTCGGCGGCTGGCCGACGACACTGCCTTGCCGACCCAGAGCGGCCGACACAGAGAATCAATGTTGGCGGCACCCCCGACACTGATGCACAAAGGGGAGGGATACCGTGCGGCAGATCTATTTCGGCGGGTTACATAGCCGCTGACATAGAACTTGTCAAACGGGGCCGAGCCCGTCACGACGACCTGACTGGTGGGGTCCATCTCACCCTCGAGATTCCGACACGTATCCAACAAGCCGGATCCATGACCCTCTCGAGCAAGAGAAATATCGGCGGCATTACCTGAGGCCGCCGACACTAACAGGGTGATTTATGGTCATGGCGCAGCTGGGCCCAGTCAATGTCGGCGGCTAGTAAATAGGCCGCCGACACTAAGCGGGTGATTTATGGCCATGGCGCACTTGGGCCTAGGATATGTCGGCGGCTAAAGACAATACCACCGACTTCTCCTCCATATGTGTCGGCGGCATTGGCTAATGCCGCCGACATTGATGTATGGCAGAAGCAAAATTTTGCTGCCATTTTTTAAACCATTCACTTCAACCTGCAAAATAACAGAATTCACCACATATAATCACTTTGCCATTCACACAATGACATCGTCACATATCACAAAGCTCGCCACAATGATTTCGAGCTCAAATACAAACAAATCATTGCTAAACACAAAATATTCGATAAATAGGCCCAAATAGTTCACATAGTTCTCACAAACACATAATTCTTACAAACCACATAGTTCGCTACATTAGGTGCGGGCCGCCGCCGCCACTCAAGTCGTAGTCGGGGTTGGTGTTGAACAAACCCTCGACAAACACCTCGGGCGTGGACCTAGTTCCACTATCCACATCCCCCTGCGAAGCAATTACCGCCGACACAACCGTACCCGAGCCGGACACCTTGCAAACAAGATAAAATCCCATATTTCATAATTAGAGGCAAAGCATTGTTAGATGAAATGAAAATTAGGCAAAAATAGAGTCGATGCATTATTCGTAGATTCTAAATTAGAGTCAATGCATTATATTTGCATACAAAATTAGATGAAAATGAAATGTTTTGAAGGACATGATTGCGAACTAACCCCTGATGAAGGCCTCGGAGCTGGTGGAAAATAGGCCATCGGAAAGTTCGGTGGTGGCACGAAAGGATAAAGAGGAGCGCTGCCAAACTGTGTGGGTGGGGCCCTCGGCGTCTGGGTCATCACGGCAGGCATCTGTGACTGGCTGGAGCTGCCGTTCCCCGGAAACAGGTACCCATGCTGAACAATTGGAGATGTTAGAAATTAAATTTACCTAGAAGGACAACATAGCGAATAATGGATATGTAATTACCTGTTGGTACATGCCAAGGAGGATCAGGTTCTGTTCATGGACGGCCTTCACATTTGCATTGGTGGCCTCCCGCTCACTTCTCTCCTGTTGTCGCTCCCTTCAGTCCCGCTCTTGCTCCTCCCTATCCTCTCGAAGCTGGCGGTTCTGCTCCTATAACTCAGCGATGCGCCTATTCTGTGCTTCCTCGTGGGCACGGTCAGCTGTGCGGGCCTGTCGTCGGCGTCTCCTTACCTCTGGCTTGTACTCATCGGGCGACACAACTGCGTTGAAACCGCCGTACCTGCCGTGATTTAAATGTAAGTAAATGGCAATGATATAAGTCTATAAATTGAAGTAAAAGATATAAGTCTACAAATTGAAATAAATGACAATGATTTAAATGTACCTGCCGTGAGCCCGCTCACCAAACTGGTCGTACACTAAGACAGGGTCAACCGGCATCTCGTCGGGGTTAGTATCTTCCCCGTGCCTCTCCCGCAAGGCCTGAGTGTACTCATCCTGCCAACAAATGAGATGTTCGATATTAGTTCGAAAATGATGGTTGTCTAAATAATTGAAATAACAAGCTTTATGCGCTTACAGCTATCTCTCGAACAGGCGCCGGCATCGGTGGCTGGACCCCGTCTTGCCCCACACAGGGAGTGTGTGCAACCCTCCATACCCTGAAAGCAGAGGGTTCAATCCCCGTCTCGTGCTCTTGCGTGGAATTAAATAATTACCTAATTACATTTAGTTGTGAAATGTAAAAATTTATAAGCGCTAAAAGATAAGTGTGCTTACTAGGTCTCGTGCCACGTGACCCATGCCGAGCCCTCCCATGTACGTGTTGCACAAACCCGCCCCGGCGTCCCTGTTTACCCTGTTTCTCCTGGACATGTCGATCCACTCCTCCGAGGCCCACAGGCGACACAGGTGCTTCCAAGCACGGTGGTCCCCGTCCATCCGTTCTGGACGCTGGGAGGTACTGTTTGGCGGTAAGGTACTCGCGGGCTGCTGCTTTCTTGGTCATCTTTCTGCCCCTCTTCCTGCAGTGCTTCATCACCGCATCTACACGGGCATGCCTGAGGGCCTCCTTCACGAGCTTTGTAGCCATCCTGTCGATTAGAATTTTGTTATTTTTATACAAGCCATACGATGTATTACTTTGTAGTCGTTTTTACGGGGTTTTAAGTAGTTCTTCTTATAGTTACTAAAATAATTTTTGATGTAATTTTTGGGAGTCGCCCAAGCCTCTTTTAAAGGGTCACAAGCTGATCAGCTGAAACACACAAGGCCCTAATTTATTGTGGGTTAATGCTAATACCGATGAGTTGCTGCTAGGCTAATTTAATGTGCCATATTGGTTTAGTGTGAAACTGTCGACTATTAGTACCTACAAACCATATGACTTGGGGCCACCCAATATTGAGGGCCCATGGCGGTTGCAGCTCCTCTCTAATTTTGGTCGGACCAGTTTTGACAAATGACTAATTTGGTGGAATTGTAAATAGCCTTTACTACGCCAGATTACTAGGGTAGCATCCACATCAAACACTTCATCTCTATACTTCAGTAGCTACTCACTCTATCATACACTCTAATTTTTCGTTTACAATTTACACCACACTCTTAAAGATTCTTTCATCTCATCAGCTACTCTATCAAAAGGTAGAGTGTTTTAAAATATATGCTATGGATCGAATTGAAACAGTTTTCGACCTACAACTAAGGCTGGAACTTTAGCTCGAAGTTCGCGAGCTGCTCGGGCTCGCTCGGTAAAAGCTCGACTCGTGCTCAACTCATTTGTAAAAGAGCACGAGCCGAGCCTCATTTCTAGCTCGTGGCCATTAGCGAGCCGAGCCGAACCAGAGGCTGGCTCGCTCGGGCTCGGCTCGTTTTAGTTCGTTTATATGCTATTGCTATTTATTCCATCTTTTAACCATTAAAAAATAGCATATCCTATTGTCGAAAGGCCCATAAAATAGTCCAAAACCCACATCTGTATGTACAAGTTATTTTGATACTCATATGTACAATACTAACTTATATTTTGCAATGGTTAATGTTTTAAAAGGTTAGGAAACTAATATTTTCTTTAACTCAGCAAGCGCTCGCGAGCAGCCTACCGAGCTCAGCTCGGCTCGGTAATGAAACGAGCCGAGTCGAGCTGGAGGTCGGCTCGCTCAAACTCGACTCATTTCCAACCCTACCTACAACCAGATGATTGGCTCAAAAATACGACTGGCTCTCAAAAACACAGGGCCGGGTCGGCCCGGTAAGCCCACTTTGTCACTTGGGCAGCCTGTCCTGGAAGTGTTTACCTCCGCTGCTCCGCATGTGTTCACTGTTCAGCCGGTTCACTCGGTACTTCTTTTTTTTTTTGAAAGATCAGTCGTCACATGTGCTGAAATGAGCTAGATCCGCGGCGGCGAGCTAGGGTTCCGGCGAGACTAATTGGTCCTAATCAATGGCGTCAGCGGCGGCGCGACGGCGGCAGGAGCTGGCGGCGGAGGGGCAGCGGCACCTCGAGGAGACCATCTCCGCGGCCTTCCAGATCCTCTCCTCCATGAATGATGAGCTCTGCAACCCCGCGCTCTGGTCCTCCTCCGCCGCCACCGCCACCGCCACCGCCACCGCCACCGCCACCGCCGGCTCCCAGCACCACCACCACCACCACCACCATCACCACGCTACACCCCCGCCGCCCCACTCAGCCGACTCCGACGCAGCCGATGCCGTCGGTGGAGGCGCCGGGGGCGCGCCTGGCTCCGGCGGGTCGCTCGACGAGGCGAGGCACCGGTACAGGGTTGCTATAGTGGCGCTGCGCGCGTCCATTTCCGCCGTCTCGTCCTGTGCTCAGGTGAGGACTTGATGGGCCGAGCTTATTCGGCGTGCAATGTCTATTATCTATTGCACTGTGGTGAACTCAAGAAGGATCTACTTCTGACCGGAAAAGATCAAATATTCAAGTTTTGCTGCATTTGAGTAATTCAAGTTGCTGAAGATTTTTAAATTAAAGGAGCCAAGAAGGAGATCTGTATGGGATTCATGATGTGTATGTTGGCAACCAAATAAAGATACCTGCTATTTGGAACAAGTTTGTTTTATCAAATTTAATAGGACAAATATTGGCTTGTAATGGCAAAGCACACAAATCTTGGGATGTTAGAAGTTTTACAGGGATAGATAGACAGGCTGATTCCCCTTGAAGAAAAAAGAGATCAATTTTATTGTTGCTTTGTGAGCGTAATTTCTTGTTAGTACTGCTTATATACCACTCCCTCTGTTGATAAAATAAGGCGAATTTTGATTTGGCACAAGGCTTAAGGTGGTGATAATTTGAGAAAAGAGTGAAAGAAAATGACTTATACACCCCTATGTGGTAATAAGTAACGGAATCACTCCATATAAGTCGCTTAGATAAAATCTCAGTTGACGTATTTACACTATTAAATAACTAAATTTACATATGGTTTGATGTTGTAAAATGTGTACAATTTAACTGTAAAAAGTTCATGTACTATTTTGACACGTATCTTTAGTTTTATAAGTAGCCTTCGTGTACCTTGCTTTTTTTCCTTTTGAATGAACTTGCGGCAATTAAAAAATATCATCTAGTTGGTTGCTGCACCTTTTTTACAACATTAAATTATATGTAAATTTAGTTATTGATTATGTAAAAGACGTCGACTGAAATTTCCTCCATTTTCAGTCGACTGATGAGAAGTCACACTCAATAAATAATTGTAGATGGTTGAAGAGAGTAAATAGGGGTATATGACGAAACACCTCATTAAAGTAGCTTGCATGCCTTATATCTCTACACAAGATCATTCAAACAATATGCCTTATATTTCCAACAAAGGGACTTTTGGATAAAATAAGTTTGTAGTTGCTATGATCGACTCAAGAGGAAGGTACAAAAATTGATCTATTCTAGTATTCTTATTCATTCTTCCCCTTAGAGTTGTTTGAAAACCAGTACTCGTGTATTCAGAACATAATAGTATTCTGTCACATTTTTTACTGCTCTGTAATGATGTTGAGATTGTAATGATGTTGAGATTCTTTTTTCAGGAGATGGGATCTACAGAATTAAATACTGATCAAGCTGAGATTGAGAGATTGGAAGAACATGCATCTGCTTTAAGAAAGGTACCATGTAAAGAATAATCTGGTCTAGGTCAATAGATATGGAAGGTTCAGGTTTTTTGTTAGGAACCAGCTGGTTACTGGTACAGATTCAGCCAGCACAAGCCCAAATGCACCCCAAATAACCTGTTTGAGTAAATGTCTATAATGGTGCCTGTTACATATGCCTCGGTAATTTTGATTTGAAAAATCTGAAGATAACTATGCCCCTTTTTATGCGTCCTGCTCTGAAGTCTTGTCAATTCTATCAGATCCATGTTTTTTTTTTCTCATTCTATAAGTTTCCAGAATTATGATGTGTTATGATCCGATCTAGAAAAGGGAGAGGGAATGGCAATGGGCCAATGAGGGGTCTCGTTAGCAGTGGGGTGCCATGTGTGGTGCAAATGGTATTAGACCAATCTTTATTCTTTGCTTGATTGATAACGGGTACATGCTATCCTTTTTATAGGGATGGCTTACTTTGCTCTAAGAAATTAATGTTTAATCTAAAGTAACTAATCTAATCTAATCTAATGGACACCAATATAATTTTATCCCTACTATTTAAAACCAATTGTATAAGTATGGAAGTGTAGCTAAATGCATGAGTGGAACACGTTGATCACAGCGCGTTAGGATGTCACATGGTATTGTTTTGATTTGTACTTTTGTAGCAAAGCATATGGGTGATCGACTAGTCTACTAGAAACCAATATGATTTAATCCCTAATTTCTTATAATCACTTAGTAGCCCAGCCCACATGGTACAGTGCCGTGGGTATTGGTCATATTGCTACAGTACGTGGGTACTTTTCACATGTTCTGTGGACGGGCAATAGACTGGCTCCCATGACACCTAATTGATTCCTTCTGGGACTGGCATCCATGTTACGAGGAAGTCAAAGTTCAGACTATGATCAAGGTTTACAATTTTGTGCTGTAGTTGAATACCGGAGCCCTACCGGTAGAGATTTTTTTTGTCGAAAACTGCTAAAAACCCGTGCACTGTTTTCCCCAAAATTTTGAATTGGGGGATGAAAAGTAACGTCTTTTGAGCAAAATTCAGTTGGTTTGGTGACTGATTTTGGTGAATGTTACTTGGTTTACGTTGGATTTGTAAATTTTGAATTTGGATCAGTTTTAGATGTCGGTTCAGTTTCAGCTGTTGGTTTGCCGAACCGGTAAGCTCAGAAACTACGTGGTTTTGCAAACCTTACTTATATTATAACTTCTAAATTTCACAATGGGATTCTACTGCACGCAGGAAATTGAAGGAAAAAACAAGCACCTAAAGCTCCTCATTGATCAGCTTCGTGATCTAATATCGGACATATCAATGTGGCAGAGCCCTTGCTCGGTGTGAAATGTTGTTGCTAATGACTTTTTGGAGCTCGAGGAGATTACAATGAGACGTGTGTTAAGACGAAATTGTATTCGCGTTGCAGAAAATTCTCTTAAGGATTAGAAAATGGATATGAGGATTAATTAGGAAGCAACGTTGCAAATACACAAGAAGTGTACACTGGATACGAGCATGCCATTGGATTTTAATTTATGGCAGTAGCCTAATGTCATAACGGATGTTTTTCCGTGGGTGCTAATAAATTGAACTTCTGTAAATTCATTTTTTTCCCCTACAACCAAGTTTGATGTAGACTCCTGTCCTTTGCTGAGTGAGGTTTTGGTCCTCATGTATACGCACGAGATGATTAATGATTATGTACTATACCAAATCTGACTTTTACTGGTGATTTAAAACTTTGTACGGTCATACTAATTCGATCTCAAATGTGACCTTCATTTACTCCAGTACCTGTGTACATGCAGCAAAGTTAACGAGTCAGCTCAGAACTGGGTATCAAATTAGCAGGATGGCTCAGCAACTAATCGGTCATCGGCTAATAACAGAGAACAGAACTCTGGACCTCAGTTCAGTAAAGCATGGAAACAAATTTGGAAACCTGGTGTTCCTGCTAGATTACGCCATTTTATCTGGAGGTTGTGCAAACAAAACTTACCAACAGGGAGAAATTTGGTGACTCGCGAAATATCGCTGAGGCCAAGGTGTGGTTGTAATCTGGATGAAAATATTGAACATTTCAGTTTTCAATGCCCAATAGCTATGATGTTTTGGGAGAACTTTGAGAAGCTTGTACCAGGTCTTAAAATTCCAAAGTGGCACAACCACTTGGAAATGCCACTATCATAATGGATTCTGAGACAAGCGAATTAACAGTTTTCTGGTGTTAACGGTGGATATCTCCACTCTGTGGAGACGTCGCAATATAACACTGTTTCAAGGAGACCTAGAATAATGTTGAAGGTATGGCACACAAAACGGAAATTTTGTCATCAGTGCCATTGCAAAGTAGTCGATTTCTCGGTTTTGCTATTACAAAACAAAACGCATATTATTATTACAAAGTAGTCGATTTCTCGGTTTTGCCGTTACAAAACGCATATTATTATTGATGCCATTATTTTTGCAACAATATATCACAATTGCCATTCTTGAGTGATTTCAGAGCATTTACGACATATGACAAATCAAAATACGAGCAAAAATACACCTAACATGTGGGCCCCACACGTCATACACTCAACCCCTTCTTCCTCCTTCCTCCTCCACTGTTCAACCTTCTTCTTCCTCCTCCCCTCCTCTTCTCTCTTCTCTCTCATCTAGGTCCGACGGCGACGGGCGGCGGTGACGGTGATGAAGGGCGGTGGCGGCAACGGCGGCAAGCTCGTGGGCGCCTCCTCCTCCTTCACACCCACAGCGGCAAGCTCGTGGATGGCGGCGGCTGCGAAGAGTAGCGGAGGCGGCAAAGGGCGGCGGTGGCGGCGGCGGTGGTGACGAGTCGTGGGCGCCTCCTCCTCCTTCACACCCATGCCGGCGAGCTCACTCGCGGAGGGCGCGGCGAGCTCGTGGGTAGCAGCGGTGGCTGCAGCAAGCTCATGGATGGCGGCGGCGAAGACGAAAGGCAGCGATGGATGGCGAATGGCGGCCCGGAGCCCCGGCGAGGAGTGGCAGCGATGTGGGAGGAAGAAGGTGGATGAAGGAATAAGAAGAAGATGAGAGGATGACACTCGGGGCCCACACTTTGTATACGTCGTATATCCTTCGAAAAGCCCAATAATGGCATGGGTGATAGATAATTGCAAAACCAGTGGCATATATAATAATATCGACTTTGTAATGGCATATCTGAAACAAGCAAACTTTGTAATGACATGTATGAAAAAAATCCCAAAACAAAACACTTCTATGAGGAAGCTCTCAGGTTGAATGAATCAAAGAAAAAAGAAGATAAGAAGGATACTATAGATCTAACACCCCCTATGGGGATTTTTACCTATCGGATGTTGCTTTTGATCCAAATAATCAAGAAGCCTATGGAGCAGTTGTGAATATGCTAAATCAACACCAAATCGGTGCTCTCAAAATGGTTGATTTGGGGCAGCTTCAAAGTGCAAAAGAGGCAGAAGCAGCAGCTCTCATTGAAGCGCTCAAGCTTGCAAGCAATTTCACGGGAGAAACCAAATATCTCTACTCGGATTGCCAAATCGTAGTTAACGAGATCAACTTGGAGATTCACAGGAGGCTGAAGGACTTCCCCAGTGCTTCTGCCCGTTTCCATGGGCGAGAAGCGAACGCGACAGCTCACTGGGTGGCCTGGTACGAAGGAAGAACGAAGACAAGGGGTGAGTGGCACATAGATGTCGACGATGACGATGCTCTCCCTGCTGTACTGATGAAGTGTTCAGAAGGAAAAGGCCCTGGTATTAGATGGGCTGGGCCGGGAATGGACTTTGTTTTTGAACAGCATCGCACTGATCACTGATGTATTTAATGCTAGTGGTGTGTTTGTCACAAATATTGATCAATAAAGAACATAACTGTCTTGCTAAAAAAACAAAGCTCCGCAATCTGTGTATAGATAGCGGTTCCAACTTCCTTCCCTTCCACGTAATACACAGTATAATCATTCATGGTCGGGTGAATAACTGAATATTAAGTTTCATTAGTATTACAAAAGACAAGAACATTCTGCAATGTAGTTGGTAAACAGTTTTTCCAAACTGCCCAAGCCATACAGCATTTCATGGAAAAAGCAGAATGCATTGATCAAATCCTATCAATGGGGTTCCCCCCTCTCAAAGTTACAAACAGCTAGAAACTGCGTTCATAAACTGTCATTCCCAATTAGCAAATAATTTACAGAGTTACTAAATACAGCCATCAGTCTACAACAATCAGATAAGTGCTGTACAGACTGGACACCAGCCGGTCATAATTAGCCGCAGACTGTGATCAATCCTAATTATTCTTGATATCACTGTAGGCAACTTTACAACGCTTCTGCGTGATGAGTCTCTTTCATTGCATGAAGTTGTCGATTCCTATAAACAAGTCATTGTTAAGTATTGGTGTTGCTTCACCTGATGCGTCCAATTCAGCCTGCATTTAAACCAGCATGATAGCCATACCTGTCAAGACTCGATCTTGGATAGAAAAAGGAAAAAAATGAATATATTCCAATTGACAAAGGTTGCTCTAAATAGCTCAAGGTGCAGTTCATCAGTAACGAATCACTGAAAATCATGCTAAAGTGTGTCACACTGAAATCAGCACTAACAAAACCTATTATGAATATATTGTTTGTGTACCCAAGAGTAAGGTTGTAGTACATTTAAATTTGCCCCCCTGAAGAGATTAATTTATCGAGCAACTAGCTCTATACTTTTTTAACATTGTTACTTTCTAGAATGAGGCAATGGGCTAATCTCATTTGGATCACTGCTCTAATGTCTAAATCCATGATTACTTACAGTTGCCTGACGAAACTCCTCAAGCATTCGACGGTACTGCATCCTTGCTTCAGGAGAATCTACCATGGACAGCACTCTTGACACAGCTTCCTTCACAGCTTGATCGACCTTCTGCTGACGGAAGATCTTGATTGCTTCATCATCATAGAAATCATCATCATCATCATCATCTTCCTCTTCTTCGGTTTCAATCATTGTTGGTTGCTCAGCTCGGAAGCCACGAAGGCCACGTCCTTTCCGCCGCCACCTTAGTATCACTTTCTCCAGCACACTAACAGTGCTTACGAAAGTCTTGTACTTCTTCCTCACTTGATGGCCTCTTACATGAGCCTGTACAGAGGAAGGCCTTTAGGGTTAGGTTGTGCAGGATAACTTGGCTGAGACCATATATCGAAAATCCATTCATGTAACAATGAGCTCAACTTTAACAAAGCTTCCGAAGCAAATGTTTTACAATCCCCTTACCTGTATTTTAACTGCATTTCTGCGCATGTTGAGAAAATTTTTACGTCCTTTCCAGCCTCTGTATTTCTTCTGAATTGAAACAGCTGCTTTACTTTGACCATTCGAAGCATGATGTTGATAATACGACCTTGATGCAGCTGCAAGTTCATCTATGTCTTCTTGAGTCATCCCGTACTCATCCTTAAGTCGAGTGGCTTTTTGTTGTCTCTTCCGGAAGAAAGCATTATAAATTCGTGCCGCCGCTTGAGATGCATTTCTTACTGCTGCCAATGAGTCCTTTAATGAGAGCTCATCTTCTGCGCCGCCATGCAGTTGGGCACTCCTCTGCGATATGCTATCTACTGCTCTCTTTGCTTCAGCTGCAGCTGATCCTTTTGAAATATCACTCTCTTCTATAGTGACTGATGCAAGATAGCTTGTAACTGACACCTCTGAAAGATAGCCTGCAAGGCCAACGTGTCCTCGTTCAGAAGCCAGGAATCCCGCTGTTTTTCCAACTGGATCTTGTGCAGTGGGATCGGTGACTGCTGGAGCTGATGCGCCAGCTGCGAGAAGTGCAGCAACCATTTTTTCCCTGAAATAAAATATGGGCTTACTAATTGCAATGTGTGCTTACATTTAAAGAACAAAAAAAAGAGAAAAACATGTAAATCACAGTACCATTTCACAAGAACTATGCTGATATATTGCTTTTTGTGTGCACAACAAATCCAGTACTAGTCCAAAATATATTGTAAACTAAAATTTATTCCTGTGCATCTTCTAGTAGCTAAGTTTCGAGAGGATCTCTTCCTATGAGGCCGGTCAGCCAGTCTTCCTCACAAGCAGTCACTAGTGTCCCCTTCCTCACCCTTTCTCTCTTTGTACAGCGTACATTTGTACTTTTGTTGTTATACTCCTTAATCCATGGAAAGACAGGGTCCCTGACTCAGCCTTTTGCTTAAAAAAAATAAAAATTTAGAACATCTATGAATTGCAATATGATCATTTCTACTTTATTTGTGACCCAGGTCCTACAATTGATCACTACTTTGTTACCAAATTAGTGCATAGAGGGTACCCAAATACAATATACTAAAGTTTTGGTTTTGAAAAAATAATGGTTTCTTCAGTCAATGAAACGTTGCGACTTTTATCCATAAGAATTGTTTTGGAGAACATTAGAGCTAGTCAAAAAGGAGACCGTCGATGTCACCAGAAGTGCACTATAATTTTACCTTCCAAAATAAGCAGCCCAATGAAGTGCAGTCCATCCATTTGAATCACGAAAATTTATACCAACACCTGCACTGAGAACTGAAGACAGTCCCCATTCATAGCCTAGTGCAGAGATCAAGTGTATAATACCCTGCTCATGCTTGGACAGGGAACAAGCTATCCCATCACATCCTTGGAGCTTCACTGATAACCACTGTTGTAACTTACTTTTAAGCAGTTCCTCCATAATCCAATCAGCTATGCTTAATGGATTACCACACCCAACTTCGAGTTCATCAATCAACAGCTGCCAGTGGTCGTCATTCATCTTCAGTTTTGGATATTGTCCAGACTGAGGATGACCATCTGAAACTAGAGAACTTCCATTCTCGCACAAAAGCATTCTTGCAAACTTTGCAAGAAGTAATAACTCTTCGCCGGACTTTAGAGACCTTGACAATGGTGCAAGGTCTGTGAAACTGGAAGCAATTGGTTTTGCACGGAATTCAAAATCTTTAATTTCACTGCAAACTTCTCTATTCCCAGAGGTAATGCAAAGCGTGAGCTTTCCACTACCGTGTAATGGTGTGTGGCAGCGGAGAACACCTGGCTGAACAACTTCAGCAGGCACCTCACTGTCACCAAACATTACTGCCCAACATAAATTTGATGCATCACACAAGAAATCTCCAGTAATGATGACCTATTTGATGAGAGGAATGACAAGAGATGAGAAAAGTTGGTGCTTACATGTAAAAAAGTTAAAAGCTTTGTTGAGTACCTTGGTGGTCTCATAGCAGAATGCCCATTCTGGAGAGATCTCACGGATGCTAAACTGTTGCTTCTGTGCCAAGGTTAGTGTTGTATCTGCTCCAGACGAGGACTCAAATTGACGATCCAATAATAACTCTGATATTTCAGAGCCATACAAATTGCTTTCAAGTATTACAGGCGCTGTCCTATCCCAACCTCGGTTCGGACAGCTTTGAAGACTACCACCAGGAGCTGGAAGAGTATCAATGCCATTGTGTCCTTCCTTTCTTGGTATGAAGTTGTAAGATGGTGAGTCAATAGAGCCTTCTGGTCCTAAAAGAAATCTTTTTGTAGCAGAAAGTTGTATGCGCAAATCACTATTGTCTAGGCCTGCTGGTGGCTGATATTCTGAACTTTCCTGGTACTGCGCACCTGACTGCTCATGTAAAATGCAAGGTGTCAATACACTTCGCTGGTTAGCTGAGGGTAATAGCAGATAAATAATCATGAGATCTCTTTACATAGTAAAACTGCTATTACAGTTCTCGACATGGTTGTTTACTAAACATAAAATTATGGACTAAAATAAGCTGTAGATTTTTCTAGCATTTAAGAGGTAAAATTTTGGCATGGACCCACACCTGACATTTGAGGCCCCAAACTTAAAGGGATAATATTCTACGTGCCATTGCAGAGTCACTTAATATCCAACATGCCATCACTTAGTTGCTTCTCTACTATACCATTGCAATTGCTAATCTCTTGTCCTATGTGCCATTGGCGAAAACTTTTTTTTGGGTTTAAACTAGGTAAACATTTTAAAAATTCACAAAAATACAGTTATTAAGTATGACACAATCTGAATATACAATTTTTTTGAGCATTTTTAACGTAAATCTTTTATGTTTAAAAAAATTTATATGTAAATTTTACATAATTTTTTCAAAAATACCAAAAAGTATAGATTAAAAGTATCACATATATGCTAGTATTGTGATTTTCAGAGATTTTTTTTAATTTGTTTACATAGCTCGAACAAAAAGATTAGTTTTCGCCAATGCCATGTAGAAAAATAAATTAGCAATTGCGATGGCATAGAAGAGAGTAATGGCATATAAGACTCTAACCGACTACGCAATGGTATAGAAAAATTTTACCCAAACTTAAAAGGTTTTTTTATTTTTGCATCCATGCCATTATTAGGTTCTGATTTTGCAAAGACATCATTCTCAAGATGTTTTCACATTCATATCCGACCAAAATGCCACTTCGCCATATTCTGAAACAACTCTCTCCTCATTTCCCTTCTTCTCCAACTACGGTGGCCAGGGACTCATCTCCTATCTCCTCTTTCTACAGTGCCGCCGCTGTCATGAGCACACTCCACTTTCGCTGCCAGGCAGCCATGACCTTCGTGTGCTTGAGTGCCACCACCACGTGCGAGCTCTGCCGCCACCGTCGTGAGCTCCTGCTCTAGCGCCACCATGGCACTCAGGCTCTACCATAGCCGCCCCCACGAGATCCAGCACCGCTGCCATGCTTGAGCTCCACCGCCATCACCACCGTGAGATGCATCGTCACCACCACAAGATGCAGTGCCTCCACCATGTGCAAGCTCCAGCATCTCCATGTGTGAATGCGCCGCTGCGACGCGCTTTGGTCGCCGGTGCACTGACGGGGGTGGACATGGGTGGCGGCGCCATGTTCACCGGAGGAGGAAGGTAGGAGAAGGGGAAGGAGAAAGGAGGTAGAAGGAAGGGTCCTCCAAGTCATTTCTGTGTCGCTTTGACCGGTCAGCCCCAATAATGGCATGTTTGTAACAAATAAAAAAAAGAAATGGCATGATAATACTTTCATTTGTAGTGACATTTTTACGAATTCAGAACAGAATAATGGCATGGATGCAAAAAAACCTAAGCTTTAAATGCTTGTAAGGAATAATTAGAGAAATAAACTGTCAAAGCATTCATTGAGGAACACTCCATAGGTGGCTTTCCTAACAAGAAATTAAAAGACCATCCTAGACTTTTTGAAAACTTAGCATACTTATGTCAAATCATGTATTTCAGTGAGAAGAAAAATCAAAGTGAAAAATTTCCTTACCTGGTATATAGATGAAGCGGGCAAACCTGAACTGGACTGCAGCACATCTTCCCATGATGATGATATTCCCCTGCGAAGACCATTTTGTGTTCCTTCTGCACAAATTTGTTTTGCTAGTTGTCTGCTTGTGTGATTGCCTTGCCTATTTGCAGCATCAATATTTGTAGCAAATTTCAAAGGCTGTGATTGGTTCAAGTAAATGTAGTCATCATCATCATCACCCAAGCTTAACTGCTCAGCAATCTTCTTCAAAGCTACATTGAGGCCAGATTTATTTGATGAATTACTATTATCTGTCTGACAAACTTCAGCTGATCGGTCCAGGCTAGTCAGGCCAAGCTCTGATGTTCCCGTTATATTTGTTTGGTCAAGCTCTGGAATCCTTAATACAGTGCCACTACCTTTATTGTACTCTTTGTTTGCAGGATAGGAACTCACTTCAGTTACAGAGCTCATGTTAGAATAGCTATGGCGGGATTCACTACCGTCACTAACACCTGAAGCCGAGCAGTGATATTGGTTTCCATGTATGGCACTTGGATAACTGACAGCTGAAAGAGATCCTGCAGGTCCATTCGACAATGACGCTGAGTAATGTCTTCCCTGGAGATGAAAGAAAGTTTCAGCCACACATTACTCAATGGATGTGATCCTATTGTGTTTGAATCTATAAGGTGTGAATCAACTGACTGCTATGCAAGTGCTTGAAATTTAATCTAATTCATTTGGATCTTAACTTTAAGTTCAGGCTCAATTGCTCAGTTTATTGATATAACATGAAAGTGTATCTCTGGAATTGCAAAAAGATATTGCATGATCCATCATGAAAATAATCAAGTGCATGCATGTGGATTTTTAACTGAAACTTCCTGTCTTATCCATGTGGTGTTCTTCCTGCAATACTATGAGACCACTCTACCTACGCAAGTGATTGCTAACCAGAGGAATAGATATACTGTCAACTTTAACAATTCTTGTTATCATTTGTGTAACTGGATCCTGACATACCAATAAGAACTCTTTGAAAGTTGAAAACATGAAAAACAGTGAGTAGTGAAATGATTCTTTGGTCTATGACTCATCATGTTTTGACACATGATGCCCAGTTCAGTTGCAGCGTGGACTGACTATGCCAAATAGCATTTCTATATGTGGATATGTCAGTTGAGTCAGTCAGCCCTCACAGAATCAGAGGATCTATTAGCAGTGCAGGAAATTTTGCCAGAGCAACACCAGAATTAATTACATATTTGCATGAAAGGATATATGCAAATGTGTACTTGCATACAAAGATATGCCACATACCTCAGCCACTTCTCTATATTGTACCAGCACAATGTGTTCATACGCACTGCCCAAAAAAAAAAAAGAGTGGGTATCATAACAAAGGCTACTAAACTAACCACTCTTTCCATAAAGCCATATTTGCAAGTTAAAATCAATATCTTAGCATCGCAACTTATTGATCAAATAAAAAATAGACATCACACAGCAATCTCACAAAAATCTGAAACTTCATTTATTAATTTCTAGGAGCCTTAAGAAGAGCTTGAGCTAGCTAAATGGCAGCATTTGTCTTACGGTTCCAGCATCCAGAAACATCGCCTCTGAAAACTTGGATTGTGTTCTCCATGAGCGTAATAGCAACTCAGAGCATCAAAATTTCCTACCTGTGATGATAATAAAACATCATACACAAGATCAAGTGAAGTAGTGCGCTCATAAACATTTCCTAATTTTAAAGTTATGATAATAAATGGTCTGTAACAGCTATTAACACACAAAACAACATATAAGAAACCTTGATTTTGGTATAAATATAAACAGACATGATATATTGTTTGTAGGTTCAGTATATGTAGATGTCACATTGACAGCATGACAACTCTCACGTAACAAGATTATTTTCTAAGTTACCTATGAGAACAAACCATTAGCCAAATATGGAATGATGTCTTTTGGGAAATTTGCAGATGCCATTAAATAAAGTTATTTTAACAATAAAATAATAAAGAGAAAAGAATGGCTAAAAAAGTGACATATCTATGTATCCAATTCCGATAATGTTGTGTCACTACCAGAGATCCGATCAACAGCTGTCCAACTTGTCTGCACTGATATCCATTTCTTAGATTCATAATGCGACTATGCAAACATGTTCAACAGGAGTGAGATCTGACATGCAATTGATTTTATGGTATTTGATTTTCCATTCATCATCATACGGTGCTGTTTCCACTTCTTGCAAGTTGCCAGATAGCATATCATCCACAAAATATGTGTTTTCTAATATTGACATTTTTATCAAACCATCCCAAAAATCTTGGCAGACAACACTGTGTTTTTGTCAAAAACTATGTGTTTTCTAATATTTTTTGAACGAAATGTGTTTTCTAATTTTGAAAAGAGGTTTACCAAAAACCGAAAGATTCGACTACATTGGCAGCAAGAGAAAATGGAATGTTGAAACACTATATTCAGATTTCCGAAACAAACCTTCAATCGTTCATGAGCCTCTCCGACAGTTCTACCATCCTTTTTCCTCCGCCATGCATGTCCATCTTTCCGAAAATACCGATTCACTCGGCGATTATAAAGGAATAGCGAACCACCTAGAGAACAAATAACTGTGTCAAGGTATCCATTTAGAGATAATGGTAAAAGTAAACTTCTCAAATTTAAGGAGCTGTGCTATACTTGGTGGCTTCTTTGGTGGCTCATGAGTGATTGGAAACCTCTCATGATTCTGCAAAATAAAGAAGACTTCAGAAGGCTTTAGCCACCTGCTCTTTGCTTCTTTTTGAAGCAGGTTGATGTCAAAACCTACAACCAGAGAAGGAACAAAATTGAGGGTACAGATTTTTTAAGTAACTTATGAGTTATATGGAGTTAAATTATCATTACGTACTCAACACAAAGATGCTATAGAAAGCTGTGATTATAGAAGAAATATCTTTAATTTCAAGCACGACTCAAAAATGTACTTTTCAGAATTATGAGATCAAAAGCTTTAAAAAAGCCTAGAACTTTGTTTTGCGCTGTACGGTGAAATCTAGCGAAAGCACCAATGTTAAAGATCTTTACGCCTCAGAAGGTTATAGAAACACCGAAGCGTGCGCAGCAATACCATAAATTGAAAATTAGTCCAACGCCAATTCGAACCCCAGTTGATGAGCACAAGCCGATCCAAACTGATTGAACAATCTTGAGCAAAATTTAACTCTTACATTTACTTAAAGATCCGCTGCTGCCACAGACCTAGCAAAAAGAATTGCTCCCTGCGTTTGGAAAGGATCAAATATCGTCCCCAAACAATAAAAGGGTTCTAGAGATCGATCCCAGGCAAAATAAATAAATCCAGGTGAAATTCCCAGCACAATCGTGCCAAGAATAAACACCATCTTCCTATTCCATCAACCTTAACAACATCAAGAATCAAGAGCTCAGTATCAAAGAACTTGGTTCCCACCCAGGTCAACTCACAAGAAGCAAATAGGAGGCCTAAGTCAGTCAGGAACACTAAAATAAACGAAAACTATGAGAGAAGTCCACCCACTCTGGCTCATGGTCACTTGTAGAGATCCAGCAGGCTCCAAGGCCCCATGAAAGGAGAGATCAAGAACTCCAAGAAATGGCCCCGAACACCCAAGAAAAGCTGTAGATCCTTAGGACTCCAACAGACAAGGAAGTAAGGAAGTAAAGGCACAGATATTTCTTTGAGGGAGAGTAGGATACAAAATCTTTCCTGTGTTTATGATTCCCCCCAAAAGATGAAGCATCACAGAGACAGGTATTGGGGGTAGAAGAAGCTACTCTGAAACGGTGGCGAGGGGCGGTCAGTTGGCTGCTGCCGCCGCAGTTCAAGACAGAGACCGGCCTTTTGTCCCCTGGTGATGTCCATCCACAGATTAGTTAATGTAATGGGAACAAAAATAATTATTACGAATATATTAGTCTATACATGCACATGGGTTTTTCATATTGCCACGAGGAAGTTTAATAATAATGATGATAATACTAGTCGTCGTCGTCGTCTATATTTGCACGTGAAATTCTCATATTATCACATATAGGAAGTTTGTAACATTGGTCTGCCTTCTTTTGATACAAAAAGTTGTTTAATTTCAAATGTAGATTGAGCTCGGAGAGGTCAGAAAAAATATATATTTGTCCATACACGCACATGGATTTTTCGTATTACCATGAGTAGTAGTAGTAGTAGTAGTAGTAGTAGTAGTAGTAGTAGTAATACCTCCGGTCATAAAAAGAAGTCGTCGTTGACTTTTGAACACGTCTTTGACCATTCGTTTTATTCAAAAAAGTTATATAAATATTATTTATTTTGTTATGATTTGATTTATTATTAAATGTAAGAAAAGAAAAAGTCTATTTTATATAACTCAACTATCACCAAAGTCTGCAAAACCCTCTAAACTATGATTTAGTCTAATTTTCCCCATGAACTTTTAAAACCGGTTCAAAACACATCACAATTTGGTTTTGTTCGGTGGTTTTGTTGATGTGGTGCCACATAGAGGTGGTTTTACTGACTTGGCGGCCACATAACCTTTTAAATTTATTTCCTTTCCCCCTCCTCTTTTATCTCTCCTCTCTCTCCATCTCTCTCTCTGTGCATAGAAGGAACACATGTATATGTCACATAGAATTTTCTTTCGGGAGAGAGGAGTATATGTGGCAACCACGATAGAGACAATCTCAAAGTGAGGGGACATGTGGTAGCCACCTGTGCAAAACCACCCGAAAAATCAGTTGTGATGTGTTTTAAATCAGTATTGCAAGTTCGGAAAATCATAGTTTAGGGTTTTTTTTTTGTCCTTTGTGATAATTTGGATACCTAAATGGACTTTTTCCTAAGAAAAAATAGGTCCGGTACTGTTGAAAGATCGCAAATTCTGTTTTTACCAATTTTCGGTACACTTTGGTACCATCAAAAGATCACACGTCACCTGAATTTACCATTTCATCCATGATCCATCCATTGTACTGTCAAGTCCCTCCTCTTTCCTTTGTCTCGTACTCACTGCCTCACTGCCCTCTCTCTCTCTCAGTTAACGCCGTCATCGTGCCAATGAAGGAGATGATGGGCAGCGGGAAAAAAGAGAGGGGTGCCGTCACGTGTCCCCACCCTGGGTGTATCCCTGTTGTTGGCCGCAGGTCCTCGTCTTCTGCCACCAACGTCTGTTGCGCGTCTTCTAGACCCGTTCTTTTTAGCCGTTGCGTTGGCGTAATATCGTAGCAAATTTAAGAGCCCTCGAAAAAAATCTAAAAATTATTAAAAAATTAAAAATAGTTTTAGGATTTTTGAAAGGACTACTAAAAGTCATAAAAAAATCGTTACAAATTATCACAACATATAGACTATGTAAAAATAACAAAATTTGCTACAGTAATACGCAACGGTACGATACGCTGAAAAGAATAAGGCCTTGTTGGACTCCACATCTTGCCCCGTGCCTCCTCCACTCTGGCTATGAGCTCTTTTCCTGAACTTAATCACTTCAATGAGGCCCAACACATCGCTCAGTATTGTTGGCTATGTAAAACGCCGCAGACACAAACCTGCTCGCACCTCTATGTGAGCCTGGATATGAGGCTCCCATGCCAAGGAAGCTCATGGCCTGGCAGAGGAGCAGGTGGGACTGGATGAGCTTTCTGTCGGTGGCATTTTTATGTGCCATTTGACACATATATTAATCTTATCTATATGTATTGTGCTGTTCTGTTCAATTAGAACAAAACACATCCCTTGGCTTGAAGGATTACTACCCATACACGCTTTCCAAGCCGACCAGGGTTCAAGCCCATGGGTTTTCCTTTTTGCTAAAATAACTTGTGTTGGCGGCTTTTGGAAGAGTCGTTGACACAGATGAACATGTGGCCCTGATGTGGACTCTCTCGTTCCAAGCTAACCGTGGCATGCCATGTGGGCTAGGAGGGGAGGTTCCTGTGCCAAAGGCCACTATATGTCGACAGCTTTTGGTTGAGCCACCGATAGAAGTTTCAACCTTAACTAGCACCATTGTGCTTTTATGTTCGATAAGAACAATGCATCCATTGGCTTAAAGGAGTAGTACATGTGCGTGCTCCCCTGGGTTTGAGCCTGTGGGTTTTCCTTTTTGTGAAAATAATCTGTGTCGGCGGTCTTCGAGGAAGCCGTCGACACAGACCAATATGTGGACCCCATGTGGAGGCTCCCATTCAATGCTCTCCTGTGGCCTAGTAGGTGGGTCTAGGGTGTAGTCTGTGTCACCGGTTTGTGTGTGGTCATCAGTATCAGTCATTGTCATCGGCTCCGCCCAAGGCCAATGACACTAGCATTTCCATTTAAATTTGCTTTTGCCTTTGTAAATTTGTTCAAAATGTTATTCTTGTATGAAAAAATTCTAAAAATCACAGGTGATTTAGAATGGTTATACTTTATGCCAACATTATTAAATGGCCATCACTAACATACCATGGTTCTACAAAACAAATTATTCAATGAGGAGACTCTACCGGTCGTTAGTCGTATAGATGAAGACTAAGATTGTTCGTAGTGATCGAGTAACAACACATAAAGCATAACCAAATAATATCTTAGAATATATATATTGAAACATGTAGAATCCATATTTCACCAAAAAAAATGACAAAAAAAACCATTTTAGCTGTGACGATAGAGTCAAGGTTGGTGGGGTGCAGTCTGTGTAGTTGGGGTATTTGGCGCCGACGACATAGGTAACCTGTGTCGTATGCTATCACTACCCTGCTAACATAGACCTCCTCTCACTGCCATCTAGGCTTGGCGAGGAGGCTCTCGTGCCAAGGTCGTCTGTGGTCGCAGGTGGGTCGGAATACCTATGACGTCGGCTATCGTTACCCTACTGACACAACTTGTTCCCACCTAGATACCTGGATACTTATGAAAATTATCGTATTTGTATCCCAACACGTACCAAATATGGGTATGTGTTAGATACGTCTAGATACGTATCATGTACATTTTCCTGATTTTCAAATAAAGAAATTAATTCAAATACTTTTGGGATACTTCACCGACACTTGTGGGATACCTCTCAGCCAATTACATCCCTCGGTCGGATACTCGGGTTCACTCCAGGTTTCTCTGTGTCATCGTCGCCACCATGGTCACCGGCTCGTCGTCGATGTCTCCTGTCTCCCGCATCTAGAGCCGTGTAGCGCTGCCAACCGCCATCGCCCGCATCCAGAGCCATGCATCGCCGCCGATCGCAGCCGTTGGCCCATCACCCCATCTGTCACGGTGCATCGGTGCCGCCAATTGCTGTCTTTGCCCTCGTTAAAGTGAGTCAGTGATTCTTTAGTATAGATGTCGACAAAGATGATGTCTTTTCCCTGTGGATTTGGTGCCACGACAAAGCTAGATGGTGGTATGGTGCTGGATGCAGATATGATCTATTAGGCCTTGTTCTTTTGAGCGTATCGTATCGTTGCGTATCACTGTAGCAAATTTTATTATTTTTATACAACCTATATGTTGTGATAATTTATAACGATTTTTTGTATCTTTTAGTAGTTCTTTCAAAGATTATAAAACTATTTTATAATTATTTTTTTATAATCTTTAGATCTTTTTTCGAGAGCTCTCAAATTTACTACAGTAATACTCCAATGCAACAATATGCCGAAAAGAACTTAGTATCCATATATATCTACCATTTTTTCTTTGCCATGGGATGGTGTCCGCATCTATAGATTTTGTTGTCTTGCAGTTGCACCATGTTGCCTTGCGGATTGCAATTTTGCATTTATGCGACATTAATTAGGTGACAATATATTCTTTCTTTATTGTTTTTATTTCTTGCAATGTTTGTGTGTGTATAAACACACGCGCGTATCCCCATCTTGGTATTTTTTTTTTAGAAATTGTCATGCTGCGGTATCATCGTATTGCACATCCATATTCGTATCTCTGTATCAGGATAACATAGGTTCTCACTGCCATGTGGGCCGGGTGGAAGGCTCTCATGACCTGGCAGCTTGTGTAGGCCGATGACGCAGAGTTGTATCTTTATATCGGAATTGGGAATTGTGTCAATCCATTATTGGCCCTAGCACTACCTCGACCCGACTCAATGCCGCCGCCGCGACCACCACTGCCCAACATGGCCAGCGTCTCGCAGGCCACCCAACACTGTCGACGCCTTCCTGTGAGGCCACCACCACCGCCACCGCTAGCCCTATCCTGACTACCCGACGCCACCGGCACCTCCCGGGCCGCCTCTCGACCCCCTAAAGTCGCTTCGGCTGTCTCCTCAGCCCCTCTAAGCTGGAGCCGAACTCCAAGTGATCCGTTAAGGTTAAATAACATTGCCACCCATCCCCTCCGGTGCTCTCTCAAACCCATATAGCCTCTAGGAGATTTAATAAGTATGGCCAAGATATCGAATCAAATGCATTTGTTATGTCCAATTTGCAGATAAGGATAAGCAAATTATTATTGTGCATGAACTCGGCCACTTGCTGTACTAGGCAGTCGGCGCAGGCAAGAGGTTTAAACCAAAAACCATAGACCGAGGAAAAAACTTGCCACGAATATGAGCGTTAAATGAAAAGATGACCAACTGTTTCCGGTGATTGACCGCAAAGCTTGCAGACACCATCAACGAGGATCCCTCTTGCTGTCAGCTTGTCTGTTGTTAGCACACCATCCTGCACAAGCAGCCAAACAGAGAACTTACGAGACAGAGGAGCCCAAAGTTCCCAAACAATTGATCGAAAATTGAGCCTGATAGGCTGACGATGCCGAAAGTAAGCTCTAAGGTTATGTTCATCTAGGTTTATCTGAACGGCCGAAGTGATTGAATTTTAAGAGCTTATCAAGATAGTCTTAAGATTCAAATCCATTTCGTTCGACTTGTTTTTTAAAGCGTTAGAACACATCTTTGAGACAGCGAAAAAACGGACTCAAAAAACACAAAACATGTCTTTTAAAAATATAGATAAACCGTTAAGCTGTTAAGTCCAAAAGAATGGCCTAAATTGAAGGACGTCTAATCATGTGGGACTTTGCATGGGAGGCTATGTCCTCCAAGGCGATGGTAGAAGTGGTGGCATTATCAAGCCTCAAATGTTGGCTATCGAGGAAATGATCTGATGTTGAAGCTGATCTTGGAAGATGCTGAAATACCTTTCCATGGAGTCGCTATCGAGGAAATGATCTGATGTTGAAGCTGATCTTGCAAGATGCTGAAATACCTTTCCATGGACTCTGCAGAAAAATCTTCATTTTTTTTCCCAAGATGCCCAACTTCTTGGGCTAGCACAATCCGTGCACATTTCACTGAGTTGATCGGCGGCCAATTAGAGCATCCGCATGAGAAGCTATAAAATAAAGTGTGTAGGGATAGAATGTCTGTTAGACAGAAGTAATTTTGTAAAGGGTAATGTAAAGTGTGAATGGATTTTTAAAAGATGAATATAATATGTATTGAATAGTGCTATACAGTGTGTATTCAGCGCTTCTGCGCCGCAATGATGCGAGGACGACTTCTCATTTTCTGCTTCTTTTTGGCCTTTGGGTCGTTATCTGTTATTAGATTAGGCAAGAACCCAGGGCTTTGATGGACAGACTATGAAGAAACCTCTGAATATTATTACGAGATCTCGGCCCAAAAGACTTGCATCGAGAGCCGTTGCTGCCAAAGCTTGGGTGGCTGTCGCGACCCCGACTTCTTCGGGATCCACTAACAATCAATTTAGTCACAGAGATCAATGCTAAAAACTTGTGAGCGATAGTCTGTTTAAACATCATCACACATTGAAAAGGCATCTAGGCCCCTAATTTTGTTTTGGTGATTGATACCAACTACTAAAGACTACTACTAATGATCTAATTGAGTTGTGGACAGAGAATTAATTATGGAAATGATATTTATCAAGAGTCGTCGAAGGACTTAAAGAAGTATTGCTTTAGAGGCTCAATTATTCTCTATGTGTAATCTTTGTTTTATTGAGTCTAAGGACGGCCGCGCCGTTGAAGTTTGAATTTGGTGGTCACGCCTATTCACCCCCCCTCTAGGCGTCATCTCGGTCCTTTCACACATTCAAAAAATAACTAAGAGAAATTTCATATTATGCAAAAGTAATTGTTACGCAACTACTTATTATAATAGTTTAATTAAAGATGACATAATATTGTCCATAATATATCAGAGTGCGGAAATACAAATATGCAACAGAATTAAAAGTATGATGATGCTGCAATCCGACTCTTGAGCGTCAACTAATCCTCAGCGAAGTCCGGAACAAATCCTCCTGATCCTGAAAATAGATCAAACCTAATTCTTCTCCTGAATACAAATTTATCCATGGTTTGTATAGTGAGTACACGACTACCCAGTAAGAATCCTTATAATGATGTAAGGATATAAACAAGAACGGGATGACTATTTTGTATAAAGATCTATTATAATCAGATTATTTAAAGTGTTGTAAACCAAATTTGTAGAGGAATTGATATTAATAGAGATTCCCCAGAAGAATACGCAGAGCTCGGCTTCGAAAACCCCTACGTAAAACAAACCTACCTCGATCAACTAGAACAACACCAACCCATCAGGTTAAATTATTGACACATGAGACTACCATGCACGACCTTCCTCCCCCCATGACCGTGGAAACGGCTATCATGACAGTTTTAACTCTGCAGAGTGTAGCACACTTTACCCTAAGCCTAGTGATACTTTTCTATCTTAGCTCTTCCTTAGGAGCCCAGATCAAGTAACGATACAAGACGATTCATTAGTTCCTTCTACTAACACCGATACCCCCTCTAAGGTTTCGACATTACGGGTCCCCCTCTTGAGCCAACGGACCGTAGCCCAATCTTTTCAAAGTACCTTGTGTTAACAGTTTTCTCTAACTACTAAGTCAGCACTAGCACATGTTGCGCATCATGCTGACGCTAGCACTTATGGTTGCGCTTGTTTGGTTTGACTGAATAAGCATACTTCAAGAGTCCTTAAATCAAGGTGACTACCTCCACCACATGCCTCAATTCATAAAACCACCCGACTTGCCACCCACCATACCACAAATCTACAAAAACCACCCGACTACCTCCACCACATACCTCAACACACACCACGTTGGTTTTAGTTGATTAAGTTATTAAAAGTAACTCAGCACCTCCAATTATACCAAGTCACCAGAATAATTAATTAATAAATAACCTAAACAACTACCAAACCCACGAGCACTAGCAACTATGCACAAGGATAGGCTAGGAAATACTAAGGAAGCGATAAATAGTCTAAATTGACAGGGTCAATGACGCAGTGTGAACATATTAGGTTTCTACCCTTTCCCATCATTTCATACATGAGAAAAATAGATAAAAATAATAAACGAGTGAGTTTTGTAAACTAGGGAAGCAAGATGCAATCTATCTTGTCTTGGTAATACTCCGGGTCTTGGGAACCTCCTCCGAACGGCTTCAGCAAACCTCCCAAGCAGTGCGAACACGAACGATCTACACTATATGCATATGCATAAGAACAACAAAACAATCAACAGAACATATAGCTCAATAAAATATAAAAAATTATAGGCTATTTATGGGATTTAATGGATCTGGAATCAACTAATTTGGAGTTCGGATACTCTCGGAACAATTCCTGAAAGTTTTAGAAAAATCAGAAAATACCAAAAAGAATAAACCGGTTAACCGAAAAAAATGGATAAAACCGGTGGAGCGGGCGCAGCGCGGTGGCGGCTTGGCGACACACGGCGCGCTCAGATTGGCGGATGCGGCAGGTGGCAGCGCCGGATTGGCCGACGGCGCGCGCGGGCGGGAACGGTGGGGACACGCGGTGGCTGCGGGTTGGTGGCAGCGACACGCGGTGGGCGGCGACTCGTGAAGGCGTGGGCGCATGGGGTGGCGACAGGTGGTGGCGGCCAATGGGAGGGTGGCGCGTGGCAATGACACGGGAGTAGCGCCCGCGGGTTGGATCGGCAAGCGGTGCGACGCGGGGGCGAGCGGTGACTCGACACGTGGCGGCGGCGTGCCGGCGCCCGCGCGACGCAGTGGCAGGTAGAGACGCATGGTGGCAGGCGGTTTGCGGGCGCGGAAATTCAGGGCGGTGGCAAGCGGCGGAAGAGGCGGGCCGGCGGCGGTGGTGGCTCCAAATTCTGGCGAACCTTCGGCGATTCATAACTTGCACGTTTAATCACAAAATTGGGTGATCCATATATTCATCTAGACCATCTTGACAAGCTCTGCACCATGGCACCACCTATTCTAAGGTTTGGGAACGGCACAGGAAGTGATCCCTCGAAAAGTGTCTCAGCGGCTAGGGTTTTGGCTGCTAGGGAGGTGTCTTGGGGGTTTATATAGTGTGATGGATGACTTGGGCTGGGCGTAGGGTTAAGAGGGGTTGGATTAGGACTCGAATTCTAATTCGAGTAGGATTCGGATATAATTTAGGCTTGTTTAGCAAGAAAACGAAGTTTCCATATAGGGCTGAAATTTGGAGGGTATGTCGGTTTAGGCTTCTACAAGCTCCCCTCCAAATTTTAGCACGAGATTCTCTCGTTTGCTCATTTGATGAGTTCTATGAGCTCCCGGCTAAATGGCAACACTTCATGGAATCATGAGCTAGCCTTGGAATCTTGGCTTGAAATTTAGATGGTGGCTAGATGTAGGCTTCTAATATTTATCGGATTTTTTCTAGAATTTCCCAAAAGTTTTCCTAGGGTTGTGGGTTTAAACCAAATTTAAAATAATTCAAATTAGGGATTCGTATATAACAATTCCCATTTATTTAATTTTAATGTTCTTAAAATACAAGAGACTTACGATAAAATAGAGTATGTCACAGTGGCTTCCTCAGGAACTGCAACAACGGTAGCATGCACAACCTACTCTTCTGTTTGGGGAAGGGGCGGGTCGATCGAGCAAGCTTCCTGAACCCGTGAACCCTGTGGTTTTCCTAGGACCAACCGGCTGAGTACTGATGGAAACGTAAAAGGTATCGATAAAACTTAAAAAAATGTACCGATGAAAGTTGATAAAAAAAAACTTAGCTACCTTCCAATGAAATTTTAAGAATTATCAAGTTTTACCCATGTAAATAAGAAAGTTCTCATAATAAAACAAAATTTTAGTAAGCAAAACAAGAAGTATCTCATGTATAGTCCCGAGGTTCCATGCTAAAATAAGGATGGACGTCCCGGTGCAAATAAGAAGGATCATACGAGAACAAATAAAAAGTCCAGCATGCAAAAACCTAAGTTTCACACGCACATTGCCAATGTTCCATGAGAAAAATTGTGACTCACTTCCTCCTTGCCGTCTTCTACTCCATGATCCGGCGAGTGTTCACACTGTGCTGCCGGATCTAACCCACAACTTGATTATCACACTTATGAAAGTGGGATAAGGGATAGGTAGAGAGAGGAGATGAGGGAATAGAGAGAGAGGGAGGGTATAGATCAATGAGCCATGAGAAAGAGGGGAGGGTGGAGCGCGCGGCATCGACGATGACTTCCGACTAGACTTGATCATGGGTAGCCCAACCCGAAAAAGCTCAACCCAACCCGGTCTAACCAGTGCGTAGGGCCGAGCTCGGGTCCAAGGAAAATGCGCAAACATACATGGACAGGCTGGGCTTATATGCTTCGAGAAGGGTTCGGGTTCAAATTTGAGTCCCGACGCACTAGGTCGGGTTAGGCTCGGGCTTGGTTCCATATGACCGAACTTTTTAAAACCCAGCTCGAAACCCAGCCCTATGGAGGTTTGGCCTACACCAGAGGAGTGGCTCTGGTGGCATCCCCGCGAGCCCCAGCGAGCAAGAAAATTGCAGCATCGACTGAGCTGCTTGTCTGCTCCGTCGAAAGACCAAACTCACGCGAAAAAAGGGTGAGTAGCATGGACCCACGTGCCCACGCACGCAAATGTGGATGAACCATATCCCGCGCTCGTGTTTCATGAAAAAGGAATCCGCGGGACCGTCGGAATGATCGGACATCCTTAGATTTAGTGTTTTCGAAAAAATATGTACGCCAAAGTATCAAATAGAACCAAACGAGGAACTTCAGCCATGGAAAAAAATATATCTGAAAATCTATCGCAATCTAATACAAACATGGGATTTGATACTCTCGCAGTTGTAAATATATTTTAATGATGTAAATTGTATTGTATTGTAAGAAACTAGTTCAAAGTATGCCCCTTCTGAGTTCTGTGTCTTGACTCTCATTCTCAATAATACAACAGGGAAGGATGAAGAACATGTCAGCTGTCACATGCCTCTGTGGCCTGTGAATAGGGACGGATGGAGGAACATGTCAGCTGGACCTAGTTGCAAATTTTAGGTTGTCTTCTCCAGCCTACTATCTGATTCAATCCGATGGATTAATTATTGACCTTGATGATCCAAACGGCTAGTCTAACTTCTGCCCTTTTCAACTTAACGGCTTAACAGTTTAACGACTTATCTACGTTTTGAAAAAACATATGCTTTCAGTTTTTTGTCCCGTTTTTTTTTTGTTTTGAAGGTTGGTCCTAACGCTTCAAAAATCAAGTCAAACGAAATGGATCCGAATTTTGAGACTACCTCGAGAAACTCTCGAAATTCAGTCATTTCAGCCATTCAGATAAGATCAAAAGAACAAGGCCTTCATCTCAGGGCAATAGGCAGTGACCTTTCAACATGATGCCAATTGTTCGGTTTAGTCTCATGATAGATATTGGTTATGAGAAAACACAACTTAAAAAGTAGAAGGCATCCCTCTCTCGTCAGCCTAATCTTTTGCGTTAAATGGGTCATGACCTTTATTATGACTACAGTTGGACCAATGGATGTAGGGGATCTGAGTTCAAGACCAGATGTTGGTTTCTACGGGAGGCAAATCGCTGTTGGACCATGAGATCGCAGGATCACAACGGCTCTAAAAAGTGGCGTCAGAGCCAAGACCGGTAACCCGTAACATCTCCAGAAGATCACATCATTGTTGGATGTGTTCGATGTGTGATGGGGGATATTATTGCGTTTAGTCCCACATCGGATATTGGTAATGTGATGAACAACTTAAAAGTAGAGATGTCCCTCACCTATCATACTAGTCCTTTGGGTTGAATTGGAAAGGATCATGGTTGTGGCTCCAGTTGGGCCAATGGATGTAGGAGACTAGGGATGGCAATCAGATAGGTATCTTCGGGTACACTTCTATCATACCCGAACCCGATGATAACAACCATAGCCGAACCCGAAAACACCTGCGGGTACAAACCCTAGCCCATACCCGAACCCCGACAGGTACTCGATACCCGATGGGTACCCATACCTGAAAATACATAAGTGAGAGCGAGGAGAGAGAGAGAGGGGACGTGAAAGAAGGGGCTCATCAGCGGATGGAGTCTGGAGAGACCGAGGGAGGGGAGAGAAGAAGGGGAGGGGAAGAGAGAGGAGAGGAGAGGGAGGAGAAAGAGGGAGCGGCGCACGGGGAGCCCAAAGCGGTGGCGGTGGCGGCCGACGGGGAGATCGAGGAACAGGGAGAGAAGAGGGAGAGAGAGGGAGGGGGAGGGGGCGGCGGCCTATGGGTAGACCGAGGGAGGGATTAGGAGATAAGGGGGAGAGAGAGTCTCACCAGAGGAAGGAGAGGAGGCTGAGGAGCTGGAGACCTGGTGGCACCGTGCGTGTGGGTGGGGCGGCTGCTAGGGTTAGCCAATGAAGTGAGATGAGTGAGTGAGTTTTATATGATACCATGCATGGCCCATATGTCAGAACTTTTTATTTTTATTAGCTATTTGGGTATCCATGGCCCATGGGTACCCTTGGGTGTGAATACAATCCTGTACCCAAAACTAAATTTTAAGACCCATGGATATAAAATAAAACCCATACCTGAACCCATCGGATCGGCTATCCATGGGTAAAAATGCCATCCCTATAATAGACCCAGGCCCGAGACTAGGCGTTGGTCTCGGAGTGAGTCAGCTCATTGCTGGGTCATGAGATGGTAGGACTACAAGAGCTCTAACGAGTGGTATGAGAGCTAAGGTATGCAACTTGAAACGTCTCTTATAAATCACACAGTTGTGGGAGATGCCCCGTTGTGTGAGAGGGAATATTGTTGGTTTAGTCACACATCGAATATTGATGATGATGGAGCACAACATAAAAGGTAGATCCATCTCTTTTTCACCAGGCTAGTATTTTGAGTTGAGATGGCCTAGGGCCCTGGTTGTGGCTCTGGTTGGGCCAATGGATGTAGGAGGTCTAGCCTAGACCAGCTGTTGTCTTGGGGGAGCCAATCACTTTAGGCCATGAAATGGCAGTATCGCAGCGAGCAATGGCAAATCCGATATTGAAATCCATAGTATGTCCCTGTTATGTCAACTGGTAGATGTGTGTGTGAGAGATAGAGAGAGCCATTGTTGCCAACATGCGCAAGGCATGAGGTCCCCTCCCTTATATGTGTTTCCATGCCGTGCTAGTTTTTTATTATCTATTACTTATATGTCTATTTACTTATCTTTATTTAAATTTATTTTTTTTAAAAAAATCAAAATCTTTTATCATAAAGACTTTTATAAAAGATCTAAAATACAAGTTAAATGGAGTGGATCGGATATTTCAAGACTACATAAAAGAAATAAATTAAATCAGTTCTCCAACTGGTACAGCCTAACACCCCCCTCCCCCTCCTCCTCCCTCCTCCTCCCTCCTATTGGCCATCATGGAGGAACATGTTAGCTGGACCTAGTTGCAAATTTTTAGTTGTCATCTCCAGCCTACTATCCGATTCAATCCGATGGATTAATTATTGACCTTGATGATCCATACGGCTAGTCTATCTTCTGCCCTGTTCTTTTCAGCTTAACGACTTAACAGTTTAACGACTTATCAACGTTTTGAAAAAAAACATATGCTTTGAGTTTTTTGGGTCCGTTTTTTCGCTGTTTTGAAGGTGGGCCCTAATGCTTCAAAAAGCAAGTCAAACGAAATGGATCCGAATCTCGAGACTACCTCGAGAAGCTCTCGAAATTCAGTCATTTCAGCTGTTTAGATCAGCTCAAAAGAACAGGGCCTTCATCTCAGGGCAATAGACAGTGACCTTGCAACATGATGCCAATTGTTCGGTTTAATCTCATATTAGATATTAGTGATGAGAAAACACAACTTAAAAAGTAGAAGGCATCCCTCTCTCGTCAGCCTAATCTTTTGCGTTAAATGGGTCATGACCTTTATTATGACTACAGTTGGACCAATGGATGTAGGGGATCTGAGTTCAAGACCAGATGTTGGTTTCTACGGGAGGCAAATCGCTGTTGGACCATGAGATCGCAGGATCACAACGGCTCTAAAAAGTGGCGTCAGAGTCAAGATCGGTAACCCGGAACATCTCCAAAAGATCACATGATTGTCGGATGTGTTCAATGTGTGATGGGGGAGATTATTGCGTTTAACCCACATCGGATATTGGTAATGTGATGAACAACTTAAAAGTAGAGATGTCCCTCACCTATCATACTAGTCTTTTAGGTTGAATTGGAAAGGACCATGGTTATGGCTCCAGTTGGGCCAATGGATGTAGGAGACTAGGGATGGCAATCGGATAGGTATCTTCGGGTACACCTCTATCATACCCGAACCCGAAGATAACACCCATACCCGAACCCGAAAATACCCGCGGGTACAAACCCTCGCCCATACCCGAACACCGACAGGTACCCGATACCCATGGGTAACCATACCCGAAAATACACAAGTGAGAGGGAGGAGAGAGAGGGGGGTTGTGGAAGAAGGGGGCTCAGCGGCGGACGGAGTCTGGAGAGACCAAGGGAGAGGAGAGAGGGGGGGGGGAGCGGTGGATGGGGAGCCTGATGCGGTGGCAGCAGCGGTCGACGAGGAGATCAAGGGACAGGGAGAGAAGGGGGAGAGAGAGAGGGAGGGAGCGGGGGCGGTGGCCGATGGGTAGACCGAGGAAGGGAGAGGGAAAGAAGGGGGGACAGAGTCTCACCGGAGGAAGGAGAGGAGGCGGAGGAGCTGGAGACCCAGTGGCGCCGCGCGTGTGGGTGGGGCGGCGGCGGGGCTGTGGCCTGAAGGGCATGGTGCTAGGATTAGCCAGTGAAGTGAGGTGGGTGAGTGAGTTTTATATGATACCATGCATGGCCTATATGTCAGGACTTTTTATTTTTATTAGCTATTTAGGTATCCATGGGTACCCATGGGTGCGAATACAAACCTGTACCCAAACCAAAATTTTAAAACCCATGGGTATAAAATAAAACCCATACCCGAACTCATCGGATCGGGTATCCATGGGTAAAACTGCCATCCTTATAGGAGACCTAGGCCTGAGACCAGGCGTTGGTCTCAAGGTGAGTCGGCTCATTGCTGGGTCATGAGATGGTAGGGCTACAAGGGCTCTAATGAGTGGTATCAGAGCTAAGGTATGCAACCTGAAACGTCTCTTGGAGATCACACAGTTGTCGGAGATGCCCCGTTGTGTGAGAGGGAATATTGTTGGTTTAGTCACACATCAAATATTGATGATGATGGAGCACAACTTAAAAGGTAGATCCATCTCTCTTCCACCAGGCTAGTATTTTGAGTTGAGATGGGCTAGGGCCCTGGTTGTGCCTCCAGTTGGGCCAATGGATGTAGGAGGTCTGTCCTAAAGACCAGGTGAGACCAGGTGTCGGTCTTGGGGGAGCCAATCACTGTAGGCCATGAAATGGCAGTATCGCAGCGGGCAATGGCAAATCCGATATTGAAATCCATAGTATGCCCCTGTCATCTCAACTGGTAGATGTGTGTGTGTGTGTGTGTGAGAGAGAGAGAGAGACGTTGTTGCCAACATGCGCAAGGCATGAGGTCCCCTCCCTTATATGTGTTTCTATGCCGTGCTAGCTTTTTTTGATTTATTAGACTTATCTGTCTATTTACTTATCTTTATTTAAATTTATTTAAAAAAAATCAAAATCTTTTATCATAAAGACTTGTATAAAAGCTCTCAAATACAAGTTAAATGGAGTGTATCGGATATTTCGAGGCTACATAAAAGAGATAAATTAAAACAATAGATAAGTCAAATAAATAGATCGATAAGTCAAATAAATTGGTTTTGTTCAATTAAGCTAAAATTAGAAGCTTTCAAAAAATTTGATTTATTATTAAATATATTTTATGTATACTTTATATTTTACATATTCGAGCTAAATTTTTAAATAAGACGAATGGTAAAGATGTATTCAAAAATCAACGGCGACTTCTTTTATGACCGGAGGCAGTAAATTTTAGCCTACCATCGAACAAAATCGTACACGGTGAACCAAAGCTGGCCCGTGTTCAAGCTCAGTCGGTTGGCTACATGAACAAAGCAGGGAGTGGGCACCACTCTTTGCTGACGAAAGGAATGCAGGAGATACCCACCCCAGTGCATTCCTACCTAACAGCAAATCTCAAGCAAAGAGAAAGCGACGTGCAAATATGATATTTTCCCATTTGGCAATTGCATGCCGTTTGAAAGGAGAGAACCCATCAGGCAACTTTCTAAAGTTTGTGCTGTCGTATACTAATTAAAGGAGAGAACTTTGATGATTTGGTCCTTATGCATCCAATTTTTTTTTTTTTTTGTAGATTCTGAATCTATATGCATAGACACATCAAATCCCTTTCAATTCTGGAGCACGCCATCATTTATTTCTTGATACGAAAGTTCTTGTCTCCAAAAGAAGTCTTTCTTTCACTAAAGAAGTTATCTTTATTTTATGTTTAATCAGTACTTCACCATATTTCATCGATATTTCACCCATGTTTCTTTAGTACTACAACATGTCTCGTCATGGAAAGCACATTTGATTTGAGATGCTCGCCATATCTTTTGCAATGTTAAAATTTAGGAGTGAAGATCGATTTGTGTTATAAAACCACAAACAAAATCTATATTTTTTAAATTTCCTTTTCTTTATTTTCTATTTCTTCCATTTCCTTTTTCTATATGGTTTTCTTTTCCCTTGCGCGCCTTCTTTTAGTTTCAACCAAAAATTATAATTTTTAAAAAGTTGGGTCTCAACAAGAGCTTGGCGAACAAACAAAAAAGAGACAAAAAAGATTTCTCGAGCTTTGAGTAAACCAGTAAAAATAACAAATGTCCTACCATAACCTTTTATACATATACAACCTTTTAATTTCCTTTTTTTGTAATGTTCTTTGCTTGACCCCTTCTCCTCGTCCTCTATAAGGCCATCTCCTAGTCCCACCACCATCATCGATATTGACCTTGTCTCCTCCCCTCCCCTCTCTCCACAGGGGGTCGGAGCGACACAATATTTTTTTACAAACCGAGGCAACCCGTGAGCCTAAAAACGGAGCTTCTCGGACCAGGGCGGTACATGGAGGGAGGAGGAGAGAGAGAGGATGAATTCCATGACAAGGAGCCTGGATCATCACACCACCAAGCCTTTTCTCCCCCATCCCTCATCAACGGATCAGACCCAGGGATTGCACTGAAGTCAAGCCTCGACACCAGAGAGAATTCTAGGAGCGTGTATTATTTGTGGTGCATGTGCTATTGTTTACCAGACCCCAACAACCAGCCACATGCACGCACTGCCACAAAAAACAGAAGAATGGCATGACCCAAACGTGTTCTCTCTCGCCTATTTGGTCAAAAGAAATCGTTGAAGTCTTTTTTTTTTGTACGTGGCCTAAAGATCAATGGGGGGTACGTAGCAAAAGTTGCTGGACCACATGCGGTGGATTGAGGAATCTTTTATCTTTTATTAGCACATATGGCTACTCGCCTTTGTGATGTACCACAATCTTAAGTTAAGCAGTTTAGCAGCGTAGACAATGACATGATGGTCATTGTATTGGGATGTGCACCCTGATTCAGGGCGATTGTAGCTAGTCTAATCTCGAACGAGACAGCATGTATAGTAGGATATGCATTTGCTGGAGAGTATATATGAGTGCTCTTCTTTCAAACTTGAGTAGAGGGAAAGATGGGCTTTCTTCAGATTAATTTCCTTTTTTCCCCTGTTCCTTATTCTTTTTAAGTAAGGCAGGAACTATATTTCAATCCGCCTTCTCAGATGGATAATAAAATGAAAAAAAATGAAAAAAATTTCACCTCAACTCATTTTGGAGAAGCCCCAATCAAAAGTGGATTTTAAGACATGATGAGCCCGTGTTCTTCCACAGCCCAAACATTTGCAAGAGCCTAGTGGGCCAATAACGGCATCAGAGGAGATGACATGCACGACTATGGTCATGTTTGGTTGCATGTACGGTAGCAGCCTGGCCCGTATGAGGCAGCCAGGCTACGATGAGTCTGGCTGAAAAGATGCAAGTGATGGTGTTTGGTTATTGAGTCAGGCTAAGAAGAGAAACTGTTTGGTTGGTTGAATTACTAATGAATGGCATGATTGGAATCTATAGATAGTGTTTGTTTGGTTGCATGCTAGCAGTTGAAATAACATCTTGTTTGAGGTGGTGAGATTACCCCCTCCATATTTGATTTCAACCGGCTGACCATATTCGTACATGCATAAATGGATGAAAATTGTAATTACTTTATTACAAAATGCTCATATAGGGAGCCAAGTCAGGATTTTACCAACCATTTGCAGCAGCATAAAGCATGTACACATTTCAGGAATTTGGCAATCACATTTGTATGCACCAATATATTGCAATCACATGCACAGATTACCTAACTTGTGGCAATCATTGACCATAAAACATTTTGTAGTCACCTTTGGAATATATACCAATCACAGACATTACACATGCCATGGCAATAACATGCAATATACCACGTCGTAGTTCATAACAAAGTGCACATCGTTTGACAGTTTCATTTGCTATTACAAAAGTCATTACAGTCATAAGTCAAACAAGGTGCACATCGGTTGATCAATTTTATGTGCTAGTACAAAAGCCATTACAGTCATAAGTTATAGTCATGAACAGGCCTATAGGGCTAGCTTGCAATTGGTACTACATATTTTAATTCCTCTTTTGCTTCATACTAAGAAGCAAGAGCAAAAAAAAATATCTATAGCATTGAAGCCATGCATTCCATAGGAAGTACCCACGACATTGAAGCCACCAAAAGTCCATCTACAAAATATAAGGGAAGTCAGTATGAGTCATAAATATGTTTGAAGTACAATAGGGTAGAAATGCACCTAACAGAGAACATTGTCACACATTATTCTTGGCACAGAAGGCATTTAGCCAAATTGCCCTACGTTGCTCACTCATAGCCACAAAAGCAGCACCTTGATGCTTGTTCTCGACCAAATGTGTGAACGCCATAACCAGAACTTTCTCTGGGAACTCTGGCATGTACATCACAGCACCATACAACTCTAGATGCACCTCAGGTACCACCGTGTCACGAATGGCAGCGGCGACTTCTTTGACTGCAGAAGTAATGCTACTCAATAGTTAAGTCTCCTCCTCACTTATCATAGATGTTTTCCTTTTGCTTCTAGCTAAAATATAGGGCTTTGGTGTGTTCTTCTTCTGGTTGATAATTGGGATGTCTCCTGTTTTTGATGTCTCGCACATTTCATCATTGTTCGGTGTGTCCACGTCAACAGGTTGATCGTTAATAACGTTCTCTCCAAACTCTGAAGGTAGATGTCACCACGATACCAATTAATTCTGCAAAAATTAAGAAGCCTTTTCAATTTTCTGGTGCCAAATATATCTATCGATTGCAGCATGATTGCAATGTTGTGTCAAGCAAAAACAAATGCATACTAACTTGTCAACTGTAATGGATACTTTCTTCAGGTTGTGTCACCTTCAATTCTTGATGGATACTTTGAGACTGTAATGTATCACCTTCAGTTCTTTGACAACTCAAGGTTGGGGCACCCTACAATCTTAAGCCTCTCGATGGCTCTTGACAATCCATGCACTGATGAAAGCTCATTGCAGCGCTGGATCTCCAGTTTCCTTAGAGCCGGCAGCTTCGTTGGAATGCTAATTGACCTGACACCGTGTAAACCTTCAATTTTCAAGGTTGCCAACGATGGAAACTCCAGGATGTCAGTGAGATGATGGCAGTAATGGAGTACCAGCTCCACCACCGAAGGAATACGGGGCAGCCTCTTCAGGTCCGGGTACCTACTAACGCAGATTTTACGCAGCCGAGGGCAATCGCCTTCAGATACTTCAAACAACTCTTCCAACCCATACATCTCCCACAGGTTTATGAGCTCCAAAGATGGAAACTTTATCCAACCATCTTCATTGTTGCTTACCCGTTGAATGTCGTACATCTTCCGTACACTCAAGAACTTCAGTGACGGCAGCTGGTTAATTGCGGGAAACTGGGTACAGTTGCAGCAGCTGCCTAGTGTACGTGAGACTAAACGGGGCAAGGAGGAAGAGCCCTACATCCAAGATGGAAACCTACTGCCTGTATAGCGTCTAATGGCAAGATCTTGAAGGTTGGCATGTGGCTGTAGGCTTTCAAGAACCTGCTCAGCCACATTGTAGGCATCATTTGGTTCAAAAAATATTGTAGGCGTCATCTTCTTCGTCGTCGTCGTCGTTGATGTTGATGCCACCACCATACCATTGCAGCGTTAAATCCTAGAGGTGTTCTTTACTCTTCAGGTTAGCCTCCTAGGCCTCACTGCCACTTTTGACATTCTCAAGTCCTACAACCAGAAGGCAAACCCTCAGGCTGTGCAAATTTCCCAGCTCACTTAGGGAGCAATGCCATGAGATGCCACCAACATGGAAGACCGACAAGTTCTGGAGTTCAGTCAGCTGTCCAACACCAGGTGGCATGCAAACATAACCCAGTTCTTTACTCACATCAAGATGGCACATTTTAAGCAGTTTCCTTGTGTCTTGAGGTAACTCGGTAAGGAAGCGGTAGCCTTTTGCTTCTAGTGTCTGCAAATTGCTGAGGTTGCAGAGCTCAGATGGAAGAGACCTTATTCTTGTGTAGTTGAGACACAAGTACCGCAAGTTCCTCAGGCCAGCAATGGAGCTGGGCAGCAGTTCAACATCCGTGTAGCTCAAATCTAGTGTCGCTAAGGATCTAAATTTTAGAAAGAAATCATTTAAATCGACAAGGTTTAACATAGGGAAATACATTTTGTGTTGTTGCCACTCAGGTTGCACAACAAGAAACGTCTGCAAATCCTCCAGTTTTTCTATTACATATGTCAGTTGAACAGTCTGATATTGCGAGGAAACAAGACAGATGACAAATATGTTCAGGTATGTGGTTCAGGAGATCCTCAGATCTGAAGAATTTTTCATGCGAGGCAGGCATCACCACATTGTAAATAAGCTCATGCATCACAAATTTGCCATCCTTTACACCGTGAAAAGGTGAATACTGAAGGAATGAGTTGTGCACATTCAACCTCTCTTTTTTGGCCCCCGCGTCGTCTTGACTGGGGCGACACGGGCGGTGCCCCAATCCTCCCTCAACCCACCCGCCGGAACCCTAGCTCGCCACCGCCGGCGGCGCCGCCGCCGCCCGTCCCTTGCCTCCTCCTCCCGCCCTCCCCCTCCTCTCTTCCTCCCCTTTCCTCCTCCCGTATCTTCGCTTGCGCTGAGGCCGGTCTCCGGCTGAACCGAGGCCATTTCCGGTGGCGCGTTGGCCGGCTCTGACGACTGCTAGGGCGGTGCGACAGCGCGCGGGACCGTTCTTCGCCGCCGCGGGTGGCTAGGTCGACGCCGCTGCCTCCCTGTTTCCCTTCCACTCTGTCGGCCGGCGCCGCCACCTCCCCTCCGCTTCGCCTCCGCAAGCCGCCACCACCGCCTCCTCTCCAGGCCACTGCCACGGCCGGCTGGTCGGGGCCTCCCCTTCCTCCTCTGTTAGACCATAAAGAAGCTATAATATCTCATTTAAGTTGGGCTAGCCTCTTCCTAGGATTCCATACCTTAGGCCTTTATGTTCATAACGATGTCATGCTTGCTTTTGGTACTCCAGAAAAGCAAATCTTGATCGAACCTATATTTGCCCAATGGATACAATCCGCTCATGGTAAGACGACGTATGCGTCCACCTCGGCCCAGATCTACATCGCTGCCGCTAGGCAGCCGCCGTCCACCTCCTTCTATGGCCGTCGCCGTCAAGATCCTCGCCAAGCCACAGCCACCCATCTTCTGTAGCCTTGGCTTTAGCTGCCGCCCCCCTCTGCGGCGGCGCGCGGGCTAGATCTTCTCCTCCTCAAGCGATGGTTGGCGTGCAGGGGCCCAACGCTGTCTCCGCGCCCCCGTCCCAAGCTCCTCGCTCCTCCAGGCCAATCCGGCTCCTTCTCTCCGTCCTTCTCCTGTGTCATGAGCCCCTGCGTCTACACAGGGAATCCGGCACCATGATCTGATACTAGCCCAGACTAGTACCTCATGATGGACAATTAACGGCTATCATCGCTGGCATTCCATTATTGTTATTTAAAATAACGGAGAATTACAAGGTAGCATCTTGTGCTAATACAGTAAGACATATATTACCAAATATCAAGAACGAATAAAAAGAATATCAGAGCAGCAACAGCCTTCAGCGACGATACCCGGGCCAATTGACCCGGACACCACCCGCAGCTAGTCCTGCACTCCTGAGTTCGGACCCTCCTGGTCCTGATCAGGCTTCCAACCTGAATAAAATTATCCGCGATAGATATAATGAGTACGCGGCTACCCAGCAAGCAATCCTTAATAAATGTATGCAATGGCAAAGATCGGGGGATTGGTTGTTTTACACCAAAACCTATTTACTAATCAAGTCTTAGCAAAAGTGATGTTTTGTTGAATGCATGAATGAATAATGTCATCACGAACACCAAAGGAAGGTGCATCATCACACCAGGCCAATCCCAGCCTACTCTAGTCAAGTTCAATTATTAAAAGGTGAATCTACATGTGCAAACCTTTCCAAACTCGTCCATATCCGTGGACACGGCTATCATGATAGTTTTAACTCTGCAGAGTGTGTACAAATTTTCCCATAAGCCCCGTCTCATCCACTAGGAGAAACGGTACAAGACTGTTCCAGCCTACTACGCCCACCACTTCGCCAGCCCTCTCTTTAGGTTTCCCCGGCCCGTCCGGTACACGCCGCAGAGGGGGCCCTTCAACTTATCGGTACCGGCCCGGGGCGTTCCCCATTTAAGCCATTTGGTCTCAGAGACGAACCCACCCCTCAGGTAAGGTCCGGTTCCTTACCCTAGGGCGAAAGTATCGAACCGTAACCGGACAAGTCGCGAGCCAGGGGTTAGTGGGTTTCGTAGGGTACTAAGCCAGGGCTGAAGGCACAAGTGGCTGTACGGTAAGGTTTGGTCCAGCAATACACAAGCTTGAGTCCTTATTAAAGGAGACCGTCGAATCTCCACCACATTCCCGGAAACAACACTGCCGGGTCTCCCCTAAATCAACTACAAATTTTAGTTGTTTAGGTTTTACCACAAATACCAACATGAAGCACACGCCTCACAAGGGCACATTTTATAGTGAATCCCAATGCAATCCTACACATCTATTTTTCGCGAGCCAGGGGTTAGTGGGTTTAGTAGGGTACTAAGCCAGGGCCGAAGGCACAAGTGGCTGTACGGTAAGGTTTGGTCCAGCAATACACAAGCTTGAGTCCTTATTAAAGGAGACCGTCGAATCTCCACCACATTCCCGGAAACAACACTGCCGGGTCTCCCCTAAATCAACTACAAATTTTAGTTGTTTAGGTTTTACCACAAATACCAACATGAAGCACACGCCTCACAAGGGCACATTTTATAGTGAATCCCAATGCAATCCTACACATCTATTCAAAGGATAGGCTATGGAACAGTAAAGGGTTTATCAAATGAGGTCTAGTCATGCTAGTAGATGACTAACATGAATAAGGCACACACACTATTCTGATATGCATGCAAAGGTTAATTACGAAAAGTAAATACGATTAAGCTCCCTCCGTCCAAAGACTGTTGCCCTAAATTATAGTCAAGAGAGCACATATTTTTGGACGGACGAAGATAGTAAAACATAGGACAGGAATATGCAAACAACTAGTGCTTGCCTGGCAGCGATCGGCCTCGCACGCTTCTCGAGAAATCGTCGGTGATCTCGGACCACCGTCCTATATGGTGACGACTCGGTCCGAAATCCACGCCTCCACATCTTCCTGGGTGGTTGTCGGCATCCACGGCTCCAACGTCATCAGAGCCATCTTGATCCAAGACGATACTTCGCGGTCCGTTAGGTTTCACGGCTCCGGTACCACCGACATCGACGTCCTGACCTGAGCCTTAGTCTTAACCATCTTCCGATAATTAATCGGCACTCACAACCCCGATACAAATACCGGTACGATCTTCACGCAAAACAAGATACAAATCAATAAACCATAGTAAATGAAGTTAACAATAATACTAAATAATTACTGGGAGGAGAATATACCGAAAGAAGATCAACAGAATTGGTTAGGACTTGATCGGATCTGCGGTTTAGGAGGTAGAAATTAGAGAAAGGTCACTGTTCATATGAACAGTGCTGGGTTTTACCCAAACCGTGGGTTGAAAAATGGAAAATCCCCGTTTCCTCTTCTCCATAGCCAGGCTGTGAGAGAGAGAGAGAGAGAGAGAGAGGAGGGAGACCAAGGCAGGAGAGTAAGGGCGGCGGCCATGGCTTCGGCACGGGGCGGCTCCGGCGAGGGGCGAGGAGCTGCAAGGCGTGGCGGCCGGGGCAGCGGCGGCTGAGCAAGGTGGCGCTCGGCGGCGGGGCGGCTCGGCCTGGGAGCGGCGACGGGATGGGGACGGCGTCCAAGAGGCGCGGCGGCTCGCTGGGGGCGCGGCTCCATGGGGGCGGCACGGCGACGTTTCTCGTGGGGGCAGAGTCGGCGGCAGCAGTAGCTCCATGGGCATCTGGGCGACGCGATGGCGACGGCAAGGCATGGCTTGGGCGGCGCTGTTGGGCGAGGGGCGGCGCGGCTCGGTTCCACGGGCAAGGGCGGCGGCTTGGCGCGGGGACACGGCACCGACGGCGGCGACGTGGTGGCTCGGCATCGGCACGGCTGCAAGATGGGGCCCGGCGGCGGCAGCGCCATGGGGCAGGGGCGGCGGCTGTGGGTGGAGGCGGCAGCACAGGAGGAGGGCAGGGCTAGGGTTTTTGCTGGGTTTATATGGGGTCGGGTTGTGAACATGGGCTTGGGCTTGGGCCCAAATTGGTTTGATGTTAAGAGTAGAGTCCGATTGGGCTAATCGGTAAATCCGATTGTTTTGGGGCGGATTTGGTATTGGACTCGGTTTTCTTGGGACGGTGGTCGGCCGATGGTTGTGAGAAACTTTAGCTTGACTGAGAGAGATAGATATTTGGTCGGCCGAAATGCCGAGAGAGGTCGACCGAGTTCGGGTTTAGCTAGGGTTTCAACTGAGAGAGAAAGTTTCAAAGGAGACTCGACCAGGGTTTTGGGGTTTTGGACTTGACCGAGAGGATTTAGGTCTGGTCGGCCAAGGTTACAAGGAGTGTCAATCAAGATTAGAGATTTGGTCAATGGTCGAGCCGTGATTTCAATGGAGACAGAATGTTAGGGTTTCGATCGAGAAACGAATAAAAGCGAGGAGAGAGCTTTTGTATTTGAAATCGTAAAGTTTGGAATTTTCTAAATTGTAAATCATAATGAAATAATTAATAAAACAAATTCTTATATGCAAATTAATTGTTTGAAAATTTAAGGATTTTCATATAGAAAAACAATAGAAATTATTTTAACTTGATTTTTATTTTTAAAGAAAACTTGGGACATTCTAATATTTATTAGGATGTCACATCCTGGCCGTCCATCTGTTCCAGATCCGGCAGCGCCCGGTGTTGACGCCCGCCAGATCTGGCCGGGGCGACGCCTCCTCCCCTCCCCTCCTCGGTAGTGGCGCCCGATGCTCCTCCTCCCTAGCGTGGCGCAAGCGGCAGAGGAGGCGACGTCGACCCCCCTAGTCGACCATGGGCGGTGGGTCCTCTCCCATCCTCGGCGGCGGTGTGGCAGGCTGCCGGAGCTGGCCTGGTTTGCGCCGTGCGGCGACTGTCGGCGCGGCGGTGTGGGGGCGACGGTTTGCGGTAGACAGCGAGGAACCCACGCCATCTGCCTCCTTCGTTCTTGGTCCTGACTTTGCTGCCTTGTCCCTTCCCCCTTGTAAGGGACCCGGCGGCCTTGCCGGCCTCTTCCGAGCTCGTTGGCACTCCGGTTGGTTGTGCTCCGTGGGGGCGCCGTTCGCTTCTCTCCTTCTTCACACCACCTTCACGCACAGTAGTGGAGCTCGGCGCTGGCTTTCCCTCTTCCTTCCTTCTTCTTCCCCTCCTTCTGGGCCCGTCTTGGCGGAGACCGCTCGGGGGGACCGCTCTGCGCGAGGCCGAGTCCACGGGCAAGAGGTTCGGTTTGGGAGGTGTGTTGGCCGGAGCGGTTGGAGTGGGTGTGCTCCAGGGGTGTGTGTCCGGTGGCCTCGTAGCTCGGCGTAGCTCGGCACCGGCTTCTTCTGCTTCTTCCCCCTCCCCCTGAGCCTGTCTCGATGGAGGCCGCTTGGGGGGTCTGCTTCGGTGGCTGGCCGAAGTGGTCGGAGCAGGTGGCTCTAGGGGCGTGTGTTCGGCGGCCCCTCAGGTACTCCAGTGGTGGCGTGGTGGAGCTTTGCCCGTCCTCGGCGACACGACAACCCCTGTTGGTGACAGGGCTCGTCTCAGGCCGTCTAGGTGGCATGGCGTCTGGTCTCCTTCGCTTCCCGTGCGTTGGCCACTCGGCGTGTGGCCCCTCTCCGGCGGCGTTGGCTGACGACCTTTTCCCCAACAGCGTCCCCGTTCTCTGCCTCTTGACTTGGTCCCGTCCTCTTCGTCTTGACCTCCCCTTCTCCGAGGGGTCGGGTGGTGGGGGCAGCCTCTTCCGTGTAGAGGAGCGGCATTCGTCTGCGCTTTCCGGCTCTTCGTCTTCGGCCAGCGGCTCGTTTCTTCTGTTGCTTTCAGCATTCGACGGTCTCTGTCTTATGCGCTAGTAGGGCTGGTCTTGTGCGAAAGCCCTGCCCTTTTAGGCTGGTGTTGGCGTCACCTTTGGTGTCGTTCCCTTCTTGGAGGCATCACTTTCAGATCTTCCTGTGCTCTGGGTGAAAACTCTATCGGCCTTACGACGGCGGCGGGTTCTCCCCATCGTTTACCTTGTTGGAGGCGTCGTGGTTGCCGTCTCGCGTTAGGGGCTTCCGCTAGGTCTGCTGTTTTAGGAGTCGTTCGTCGCTGCGTGAGTGTTGGTGGTGTTTTCCCTTCTCCCACTCCTGTATCTCTCCCTGTCCGATCGTTGGCCTAGTGGGCTTCGGTGGTGTTCCCGGCGGTGACCGGAGGTGTGTCTGGCTTTGGCCAGGGTTGCAGCGAAGCGCTGCGGTTGTACCTCGTGTTTGCACGGGTTTTATTTTATTTTCTCTTGCTTATCAATGAAATAGGTCGGCAGTTCTCCTGCCCCTCTTTCAAAAAAATAATGAAGGAATGATCTGCACAGCAACTCATGGATATAGCTAACTCCAACTTCTTCGAGTTCACGCCCTTCAACAGGCACAATGAAGCCCCGGGAGAGCCATAAGAGGACTATGTGATATTTATCAAAGATGTAGCCGTTTGGGAACAAGGAACAAAATGCGAGACACTGGTTGAGATGGATTGGTAAAATATCATGACAGATCCGTAAACATTGCAAAATGTTTCCTTCAAGTTTCTCTTTCCAATGTAATAGTATCTGAATGGACAAGACCACTAAGTGCCTTCACGTTTAGGGGATTAGCTCCAAATCTTTCAATGAGACGCTTAACTATTGTCATTAGATCAGGATTTCTCTGGATATCCTGGCACATACAAGCATACTGTTGGAGAAGCGTTAGATTATTTTCTTCAGATAAAGGACCCAAGCAATAGGAATGCAGTGCACCTCCTGTAAGAGCAGCGACAGTGGTACTCCATGTAGCTATGACAACAGCACTTCCTTTCGCACTAGCATTTAGAACCTCTAGTGTGCTAGTCCAAAAGTGCTGGTCTTCTATGTTAGCATCATCCAAGAAAAGCAAGCATTTTTTATTTGCAAGCTCCTCCTTAACCATTTCTTCGAGAAAACTGAGGTTAATGATGCGGCAATAATCATGCACAGCATTCTCGATTATTGATTTATCAAATTTGTCAGACATCTGTATCATTATCCTTTTGTCAAAAACATCCAACAATTGTTGGTCACTGTGAAGGATATGGGGCAGCGAAGTCTTGCCAACACCTGCCCCAGCAACAATGCAAGTAATTGTACAATTACGTCCACTATTACTATCCAACAATATCCTTTCTGTAATCCTTTGTTTAATACTGTCTCTGCCAATAAGTTGTGGAGCAGCCTAAAAGAGTCAAGGGATACATCAAAGCAGCAAACTTAAAAGAGGGAAAAGAAGATACTACTGCAAAGTGCTTAACAAATACTTTTTTGGAAAATTTAAATACCTGACATGTACAGTGCAGCCCTCTAGTTTTTTGTTCTTTTCCCATAGATAGCCATGCCTTCGGATCTTTATAAAGACTAAAATGCTCCAACTCAACCTGCGCAAATTCAGTGAACTGACTGTTTAGCTATTCTAGTGTGTACTGCATATTTGTCTCTAAATCAACAACCTAAGGACCTAGCTCTATCTGACTACTAAGAAATAATCTTTCAGCTTAGTTTTAACATACAAATTCTAGCCTAGTTCCAGAATGGAACTTAAATGATTTTTTTATATGATTCAGTTCTCAAAGCAAAAGTTTTACAACTAATTCACAAATGGAACTCGATGCTACTGCACACTACTTGCCCTTGCCAAGCTGTCATGGTGCATTTGGCCAGAAGTGTCTTCGTTGGAAAAGGTTCTGCAAGAATATTTATATATGATTTGCCCATCAAACATGTTTGTCGGTTTGGAATCACCACCTTAGTCTCCTCTGGGTATTGCTAGGATGCGGAAACCATGCAGGCCACTTCCTTTCCATAGTGAAGCATTTCCAAGTTAAGCAGCAGCACTTCTATAAGCCCTGTATTGCTTCCGTAAGCAATGACCTCTGAAATGAGCCTATAAAGGACAGCTCAGATCGTAAACATACAAGGAATTTTCTGAGCAATACTGTCATAACATACTGTTATGTGGATGTTATATGTAAGGGCTATTTGTTCACTGTAATGAATGATATACTGGATACAGGATAGATAATAAGGATCTCGCTCAAAGAAGCGGCAATCGATGGTATTTACTTACGGTTCAATTACCTGTATTTTAGCAACGTATTTGAGCACATTAAGAAATCTTTTGTGTTGTTCCCGACCCCGAAACCTCTTCTGAATCAAAACAGCTGCTTTATCGCGGGACTGAATGTTCACAGGAGTACAGCACACTGAGAAATCTTTTGGCTCATCAACATGTGCCTCTTTTGATTCATTTGGCTTGGTTACCATCGTACGAGCTGTTGGGCTTTTGCCCGGCTATGAAATGGGCATTGGCCCATTTAACTGCTAAAGACTGCTAAAGAAGAGATGCTGCCCCTATGGCTTGCCTGTGCCAGGGTTCCTTCGAACCTTTGGCAATTGGCATGGAGGCAGCGGCTGTGACTTCGTCTCTCCGGGCGTCGCGGTCGCTGCGTGCGTCGGCGTGGTGGCCGGCTTTCTCGGGAGTCGTTGCACCGCCATCCCATATATGGGTGCCCCTCTCTCTCTATATGTATGTGTATGTATGTATGTATATGTATGTGTGTGTCTATATATATGTGCGCGCGCGCGCGAAGATAGAGCTTCCACTCGGTTTTCCCCTCCCTAACTCACCGCTGCGGACTGGTCCTTGGCGAGGTCTCGCCGGAGCTCCAGCCGGTCGCCGGCTCATCGGTGGTGGTTGTGGTTGTGGTGCTATTCTCTTTCTCACCTTGGTGCTCGTCGGCCACGAGGTGGTTGCCGTGTCCTCGCTGCTGCTCCTCTTTGCTCCTCAGATTCCTCCCATGGCCTTTGGCTGTGGTGGGGGTGACGGCATCGTATCTCCGGGGTCTCTCGCCGGTGGCTGCGTGTGTAGCACGACAATTTGATTTCTGGGACAGCGAGATACTCGCGCTTTGCCACCGCTCGCCGGCTCGATTCCGGCGCACTGTAAGGGTTTATTTCTCCCTGTTGTTGATTGTGCAGTGGATCAATTGAGTAGAATTTGGGGACCTATTCTATGGATTGGGGTTGATTCTCTCAGTTTGGAAGTACTGCAATTGTGTTGTCTTTTCCTAAATTGCTCAATGATACTTCCTTTCCATAGTGAAGCATTTCCAAGTTCAGCAGCAGCACTTCTATAAGCCCTGTATTGCTTCCGTAACCAATGACCTCTGAAATGAGCCTATACAGGACAGCTCTCTGAGCAATACTGTCATAACATACTGTTATGTGGGATGTTATATGTAACGGCTACTTGTTCACTGTAATGAATCATATACTGGATACAAGATAGATAATAAGGATCTCGCTCAAAGAAGCGGCAATCTATGGTATTTTCTTACGGTTCAGTTACCTGTATTTTAGCAACGCCTTTGAGCACATTAAGAAATCTTTTGTGTTGTTCCCAACCCCGAAACCTCTTCTGAATCAAAACAGCTGCTTTATCGCGGGACTGAATGTTCACAGGAGTACAGCACACTGAGAAATCTTTTGGCTCATCAACATGTGTCTCTTTTGATTCATTTGGCTTGGTTACCATCGTGCGAGCGCCCTCATAAGATTCATCTGTAATATGTATTGAGCAGTCAGTGTTGATTTCTGAGAGTTCACCATCTACGTCCTTGCAAATGCTCTCGTGTGACGATTGAGACCCATCTGCAAGCCGCGGTCACTTCCTCTTTGGCGCTGCAACAAGCAGCAAGACAGTTGATTAAGCACACAAACCAAAATGGGCACAGCGAAAAAAAAAAAGCAAAATCAATTATTCCTCTCCAAAGTTTTTTTAGCAATCTAGTATTTGCTCTCTCATATGTCCATGACATGCAAGCATCCCATTTATCTATGACACGAGGGTGGATGTGTTAGGTATTGTGTCGAATATGTGTACGAGTAGGTAACATGGACTCTGTATTGTAATAGGCAGGGTTGGTTAGTGTTAGAGTCGGACTCTATCCAGGCCTCCACTATATAAAGGGGGGCAGCTTTGGTGTAACCGAACGAACGACCTCATAATAGTAGCATAGGCAAGAGAGGAGGTCAGCGGCCGGCATGTGGCCGTGACCTGGTTAGCCGGTGTGCTGCGGTATTATGGATTGGGGAGGAGCACCCATAATTAGAGCCCCGCAGATGTAGGCGAAAGCTGAACTGCGTTAACAAACATCGTGTCTCCTGGTGTCGTTCGTGATCTTGCATCGACGCATACCCTAACAGGATGGGCAAATAATAATGGTTTTTTTTATGTGTGCTATTATAAAGTTTTATTTCTTCGGTTATGCCATTATGAAACGCATATTGTTTTTGATGTCATTATTTTTTCAACTATTTATCAGTATTGTCATTCTCGGGGCTTTTCGATATTTTCCAACTTATACCTGAGACGAATTCACGAGAAATATAAGAAAATACGCATTTGACGAGTGGACTCCACATGTCAACCCCTTACCTTCTCCTTCTTCTTCCTCCTCCTCCTTCCTCTCACCTCCCAATCTCTCCCCAACTTCAGCGCGTGGACTCAAGACGGGCGACGGCTGCGCGGCGACGAACGAGGAGCTCGTGTCGAAGGGCGGCGATGGCAGCGGCGGCTGCGCGCCCCTCCTCCTCCTTTGCCCCATCGCCTCCTCCTCCTCCTCATCTGCCGCTCCTCATCTGCCGCACCACCTAGCTCCTCCTCCTACGCCGCCGCCATCTTCGTCCTCCTCTATCCCTTCGCAGCCACCTCCTCCTCCTCTGCCCCACTGTCGTCGTCGTCTCCTCCTCCTCCACCGCTACCCAACTCACGGGCTAGCTCACCGACGACACGCTTCCCGACGGACACCTTCTCCGGTGAGCTCCTTTTCCGCCTCCTCCTCTGGCAAGCTTGTCGCTGTGCGCTGCCCCTGCCTTCAAGCTCAGTCGACTCCTCCGGCGAGCTTGCCACCGCCCAGCTCGTTGCCGGCCATGGAGAAGAGAGAGAAGAGGGAGGAGGAGGGAAGAAAGAAGAAAGAGGTAAAGGATGACATGTGGGACCCAGCTGTTAGGTGCGTATTTCTCACGTATTCGGATCTCGTATATGGTAGAAAAGCCTGAAAAGCCCTGAGAATGACATTCTTGATTGATGGTTTAAAAATAATGACATCAATAATAATGTGTTTTATAATGTCAAAACCGAAGAAATGAAATTTTATAATGGTTGTTAGGTTTTGTGTGGAATATTTGCACAAGTAGGTTACATGGACTCTGTGTTGTAATAGGTAGGGTTGGTGTCGACGGGTAGCTAACCGGGGGTTATCGTCGGCAATGATTATATATGGGGCGATGCACAAGATCCAAACTCGATGGTAGCACAAGACAGAAGGGGTCTTTTTTATACAAGTTCAGGCCCTCGCGATGGAGGTAATACCCTAGTCTTGTGCTCTGGGATTATAATGTTGATCTGATGATCAATGTGGAGGGAGATGTCTCTCCATGGATGAGTGTGAAGATGAAGAGGTAGATGATGATCAAGATGTGGGAAGATGCCGAACTAAGGGCTCTCTGTCCGCCTTATATAGTGGGGCAGGGTTACAAGGTAGAGTCCTGGTCGGCTACGAGGTAGGATTCCTATCTCTATCCTCTAGCCAGATATGTAGTTATCTAGGATTACAATTGTATCTTCCCTATTAATTAGGAATAGAATTCTATCTTTATGTCTTGGCTTGCCGGCAAACCTTCTAGAGTCCGAGTGGTACCCGTCCTCATCCACCTAAATTGGTCCATCCCCTGTCGGGTGGTCTTTTAGGCTCTCCGGGTGGGTAGCCGAGGTCTATGTTATCCACAATTGGTTTATAGTTGGAGTCGGACTCTAGTTAGGCCTCCATTTTATAAATGGAAGTAGCCATGTTGTAATCAGGCCAACGACTTTATAATAGTAGCATAGGCAAGAGGAGGTCAGTGGCCGACATATTGTCGTGACCTGATCAACCGGTCGGTGTGCTGCGGTATTATGATCTGGGGGAGCACACATAATCATATCCCCGCCGATGTAGACGAAAGCTGAATTACATTACCAAACATCGTGTCTCCTGATGTCGTTCGTGATCTTGCATCGACGTAAATCCTATCAAACTTGGATGGCGAGGTTGGCTATTCAGAAGATATAGGAGGAGACATGAGGTTTATGCATACATGAGTGCCACGAAAAACGCCCTATCGGCGCAAGGTGGAGGATGGTGGCGATCGATGATTCAATCGGTGGTGTCGGACACTTCAGGCGGAAGGCTCGAACCGTTCGATGGGCTACCGTTGATAGGGATTGACCAGACGCGACAATCAGACCGACAAAGTAGCCGGCGAGGTCGGCATGCAATGACGACAATGTCGATGTTCTCGATCAGATCGGCAAGCCCGGAAGGATGTCGGATAGATCGGAACGACGGGAGCAGTGATGCGACCGGATGTTGCACAGGAGGCATTGCATCACGTCACTGAGGGTGAAATTATGATGTGGATGTGGATGAACAGGGTGCGGCATGTTTTACCATGCACGGACAACGTGGCGCGCGGGTGGCAAGCTGGGAAGCTCGTTTGAGAGCAACCAGAGTTCGGGTACAGGGTTCGCGTAAAACGATGGGACGACTTCAAGATGGAGAAGATCATGTTCTTTAAGGTGGGGTTTGTTAGGTATTGTGTCGAATATGTGTACAGGTAGGTTACATGAACTCTGTGTTGTAATATGCAGAGTTGGTTTAGAGTTGCAGTCGGACTCTAGTCAGGCCTCCACTATATAAAGAAGATAGCTCTGGTGTAACCAAGTGAACGTCTTCATAATATGTAGTAGTATATGCAAGAGGAGGTCAGCGGCCGATATGTGGTCGTGACTTGGTCAGTCAGTGTGCTGCGGTATTATGGTTTGGAGAGAAGCGCCCATAATCAGAGCCCCGCAGATGTAGGCGAAAGCTAAACTGTGTTACCAAACATTTTGTCTCTTAGTGTCGTTCGTAAGTATTAGCGTAAATCTTAACAATGGCATATATGAAAAAAAATCCAATAATGTAATGGGTTTCCGTCTCGGAGCTTCAGCAGAGCACCGGAACCTTCGTTGTACTCTCTGTTTGCAGAATGGGAGCTTGACTTCAGTTACACAGCCCAAATTGGAGTAGCTCCGACGGCTTTGATCACCGCCTAGGGCCGGTCCTGGGTTTTCTGGGGCCCGGGGCGAAATTACAAACGGAGGCCCCCTAACATAACCAAGAATTTTTTTATACTACCATATAATTAAACAATATTCAATGTACTTTAAAAATTGGTATCGATAAACAAATGAAAGTACACAAATGAGATTATTCACGTAGTGACCTGAATGGTTGACGATAATTATACATCAATTAAAAATTAAAATTTAAACACGGCATGTCGGCATATTTGAATTGATTCTCTAAATTCTAATCGGTAGTTCCCTACTCTAATACACTAATATCTATTTAGTACTCCGTATGTACTAATTACTATAGTCACCTGTGAGGCTGCCCGCTGCCGATAGACGGATGAATTGAATATGATCCGCCGTTCCAACGGTGATTTTGTGTCTTGGTGATTGGCGATTTGGCGGCGGTCGGCGACTCGGCGGAGTGTCCATAGGTGTCTCGCGTCAGGCAATTAGGCTAATCACGAAATCTACTGATCTGCAACCGAACCGACGCAGCAACGCTGGTTACGCTGCCTGCCTTGTTGCCTTGTTGGGCCTCCTCAACGCAAGGGCCGGCCCATCGCGAGAGCATGGCTGCATGGTGCACCGAGTGACTGACAGACTGAGGCATCAGGCGCAGCGCTGGGGGGCCCTGTCACCGCCCTCACCAACACCTGAAGTCGAACCGCGATATTGGTTCCCATATATGATATATGGCTTTTGGATATATGTTACTGATGGTACTGATTCTGCTGGGTCGCTCCACAGTGATGCTGAAGAATCCTGTAGAAGAAATAAAAAAGTGTCAGGCACATAAAAATGAAACATGACTAGCTTTGGTTTATACCATCGAATTTTTTTTGTGCACTTTAACATCACCCAAATAAGAGTACTATTTTTCACAGTTTCATCCAACTTACCAGCAATGAATGACCATTTTCCCTTGCCTATTAACCAATTCAAAAAAGATCTACCCTGCCGGTGAGTCGCTGGACGAGCGCCCTGAACTGGCTACGCTCGACGTGGTAGAAGACCTCGGGCGAGGCGTCGTAGATGACATTGCTGTGCCGTGGCTGGGTGGCCCTGGGCGGCGGCGCCGGCTTCTTGGTCTCGTGGTCGTGGCCTGAGGAGTCCTCTGTGGCGTACCTCGCGGGCGGCGAGGCCTCGCCGTCCGGGGAGAGATCGAGAAGGGACTCCACGGCTGGAGCTGCGCTGGCACGGCGGGCGGCGCCTCTTCGTCGACTGAGTGAGCTGGCACGGGCCCGGGCCCGGCGGCGGCGGCCCGGTCGGTGAGTCACTGGACGAGCTCGCCGGACTCGCTGGGCTCGACGTGGTAGATGACCTCGGGCGAGGCGTCGTAGATGATCACCTTCGCCCGCGCATTGCTGTGCCGTGGCTGGGTGACCCTGTGCGGCGGCGGCGCCGCCGCCGGCTTCTTGGCCTCGTGGCCAGAGGAGTCCTTGGTGACGGACAGGGACAGCCTTGGCGGTCGAGGGCCCTGCAGCTGCCGGCGCGTCCATGTATGAAGGAAGAGGAGCTGCCCGGGGAAGTAGATGGTTAAACCAAGAAGACCGAATATTAGCAAAGGTGTTATAAAAATGAATATTGATAATATAGATTTGAATAAAATAAGTGTGAGATCTGACACTGATTAGAGAATATTTATATTTATTAATGATTTTTTTAATTTTTTTACATGATGAAACAAAAATAACAAAATTTTACACAAGATCTAACGCTGACCATCGGCCAGCCCTGGCGTCGAACGGGAGCGCGTCCGACGCCCGTCGGACCGCCCCGCGTCCCGAGCAGAGCCGACGCACGGGACGGGAGGAAGAGGACGAACACGATGCCGTTGACTCGTTGACCACCACTGACCACGTCCTTCGCAAGCTTGACCAACTAATCACTGAAAGTTGGACGATGGTTTAAGGCTCTGTTCTTTTCAGCTTAGTGTCTTAACAGATTAACGATTTATGTACATTTAAAAAAACAAATGATTTAAGTTTTTTTAGTCTGGTTTTTTGCTCTTTTGAAGGTGTGTCCAACGCTTTTAAAAAAAGAAACAAAATGGATCTGAATCTCGAGACTACCTCGAGAATCTCTTGAATTTCAATCGTTTCAGCCGTTCAGATCAACTCAAAAAAAGACCTTTTACCGTATTAATTTGGGTTAAAATGTTCATTTTATATTATTTTAGAGAGCTTTTCACATAAAAATATGATGCCGTATTAAAAAATTTAAAAACAATCTAAGTGTTAGATCGAGAGGAATGGACGATTTCACGTTAATCTCATCTCTAATTCTTAACAATATACAAACACAAAAAAATAAGGAAAGTCGAATAATCATAATTGTACCTCCGACAACAACGTGATCCTTGCATAAATTGTCTGAAACAAGAGAAACTTTAAAAGTGATAACGTGGTGACAAAAAAACATATTGTTATACTCCCTTCGGTCATAAAAACAAGTCGCTGTTGATTTTTGGATACACCTTTGACCATTCGTCTTATTCAAAAAACCACGCAAGTTATCATTTATTTTGTTGTGATTTGTTTTATCATTATAGGTACTTTAAGTATGATTTTATATTTACGCATGCTTGCACTAAACTTTTGAATAAGACGAATGGTCAAAGACGTGTACAAAAGTCAACAGCGAGTTGTTTTTATGACCGAAGGTAGTAGTAAAATAATAGAGAAGCACGGTGACTCATCCCAAACATCAACAAATACAATTTGCAGTGGCATTAGACTGCAAGCCCATGGGCCATGATAGATTGAGGTCTTCTTTTGAGCTAAAACCACACAAACATTACGATTTTAAAAAGTTGTGACGCTTAAAAGAGGTCTTGGAGAGTTTAAAAAAATATTTAAAAAATTTATGAACTCTTAAAAAACCACTTAAAACCCCAAAAAAGGTCATAAAGTACTTACATTGTTTGAATGGTATTTTTTAAAAAATTTAATTTAAGAGGTAAAGAACAAAGAGTCTTCAAACTAAAAACCCATGGGTTATGGCATGCCGCGTCGCACAACTCCATGAAACTTTGTGAACTGAACACAGAAGTGCATTGGCATAATTCGCAGTCCCTTGTTTACATGAAGTAGAAAGAAGATTGGAACTGTGATACTGTTCAGGTTTTTTTTTTTTTTTTGCGAATGATATTGTTCAGTTGAGCACATCAGATGAACATGAATACACTTTCTGTTTATTTAGCAATGTACAAAAGGGTCATAAATAGACAAGGTTTTGTTTCTGTCCTAGAAAATAGATATAAAGCCCAGATTGATTAGTGTGTGCCTACACTTATCATGCAATCACAATTTTGAAGAAGTAACATATGAAAGATAGAGTGTAGCACCTACGATTTAGAGCATTGCTAGCAGGTTTCTTAAAAGGGTCCCTAAAACACTATTGCGGACAACCTCAGTCTCTATAACGTTCAGCAGGGTCTCTATATCAGTCTCTAAATCTCTCCAGAGTCTATATATTAAGAGACTCTCTAGATAAATCTCTATATCTTTTCGAGAATAGAGACTCTGCTGGAGAGAATGAAAATATAGGGAACAAATAGTAATTTAGAGAAGAAATATAGAGAACGAAATATAGAGATTCTGCTGGCGATGCTCTTACTAAATGTGGACCATTGGTGGGCATAACCCTTTATCCTATGCAATATCGAGGTTTTGTGGATCCGCGCTAGAGCAAAGCCATCATGCAACAGACGAACACACTGCGCCACTAGAGGATTGTGGCACATCGACGATAGATGGCTGGGTCCTAGGTTTGTGAAGATGGCCAAGGCCCAAGTGGAGAGGGGTGGTTTTGGCTAGCGAGGTCGCAATGAAGAGATGGGGGTGGGGTGTGTGGGGTGTGAGGGGAGCATGGAACCCTAGCTCTCTTTAGGAGTGGCTTCTAGAATATGGGGTGGGGACGTGTGGCTTGAGAAGCTGGGGTGGAGAATTTTATAAATTACATCATGTTGGTGAGTTATAGGATTGTAAAGGGCAAAAGGCTATCCATTTGATCGGAGAACAACAATGCTACAATGTAAAAGTGGTAGGACGTAAAGGAGGTCTCTGCATGAAAACAGAAAGACATACATCACAAATTAAACCTTCGATAAATTGAAAAAGGTTCATAGGAATAAACGCAAGTTCCTTAGGGAAAACAAAGTTATACATGTACAAGTTTGAGGAGCTTGGGGAAGTTGAGCTTGACTCAGCCGCCGTCAAAGATCAGGGAGGTCGGGCTCCCTCCATTGCACCGTAATGGAGAGGAGGCGCTTGGGGAGGTCGGGATACCACCATCACACCACCATGGATAGAAAGAGATGCTAGGTATCCCATTGACGCACCGCCGTGGAGAGGAGGAGGATCTTGGGGAGGTCACTGCCATGCCGCCATCTACAGGAGCAGGTGCTCGGGATCCCACCACAGCGCCACCATCACTACTGCGGATCGGGGTAGGCCAAACGGCTCGTAAGGCCTGTGCAAGCGGTTTTACAACCGCTTGCAGGCAACCGCGGCTGATGCCCGACGTGCATCACAAGCGGCTCCCACAGCCGCTAGTGAAGCCCCTCTGCAAGCGGTTCGCGGGGCGATGGCGCGGGCGGGCGTGGAAGCCACGTGGGGCTCTCTGCAAGCGGTTGGAGCCACGAACCGCTTGCAGAGATCATCTCCGCAAGCGGTTCAGTAACCGCTTGCGTAAACGTGCAGTTTAATGGCCACCTGGTTATTTCATTTCTGGGGCGGCGCAAATAGATATTTAAATATATATTTCGGCAGGAGATTTTTTTATTTGTCGTTTAAATTTAAATACATATAGGATGAGCATATAATTAGCGATCAAACAAGCTTAAATATATTAGATAATACATGTAATAATGTACACTTTATATGCACCGGCCAAATTTACAAAGTTTATAATTAATATACATTGTGCAAAATGGACAAAACAGTTCATTTTTTTCTTGCGGTACTCTTCTTGACGCTCTTTGACGACGTAGAAGTCGTCCCTAGTTCGTTCGTGTTCGAATATGGATCTCGATAATGGAACTCGCCCTGGGGGTTAATGACCTCATCGAGAATGAAGCCGAACAGTTGTTCTCGTAATGCGAGCACCCGATGATGTGGTAACACTTCAGTATGTTTATCCATGTCGGGCTGCCAATTCAATTAAAGTGAAAAATAAATAAATACGTGCACCCATAATGTAAATTAATGGAGCACATAAGAACGTTATTAAGTTGTTGCTAGATGCATGGTTGCGTGCATATATATACGAACCTCTTCAGGAGTTTGAGGCTCAAGCTCGCCGTGGCACATCATTTGGATATAGTGGAACACATAGTAGCCACATAGGTTGTTTCCCGCAGATTGTTGTTTTACCTATGGTCGATGCGGGGCAATTACAGATCAGTAATAACAAGAAATATTAATTGACAAAGGGCAATTACGTCGTTTTAGCGTACCCAGTCGCTTAGCTTGACATCGAATTCCTTCTTAAAACGTCCTTTCTGAATCTCTTGAAAGCTCAGGAACGCCTTGTTAAGGAGGTTAATTATCCACTGGTATTCCTTTTGCGGTTTTCTCCGTGAGTCTTGGACGATGATCATGCTTTGGTCAAGCTTTATGATTATAAGGATCCAGTGGAACCTATTTATATATTGCAACAGTTATGAAATGTAATTAAACAATATATAGTGTGCCATCAGGTGCCTTAAGCAATGTAAGAACGAGATGTTAGTGAGGACATCAGCACGTACTTAAAGTTGAATGGCAGAAGTATGTATTGCTTGTAGTGTTGTTGTACTAGTGCATGTACAACGTAGTCGTGGATTTCCTTTGGTTTTCCAGGGTATTGCCCGACTTCCTCGTTGACCAACCAAGGGTCAAGGAAGCCAATCGAGTTCGGCTTCTGCTTTCTAAGTCTTTGTATCTCCATTCTACAGAAAATGGGTTAATTGAGTTAATTAATTAGGGTTCTCGACAAGCAGCATGTATAGATATATATATACATCTTGTGGAGTCGACACTCACAGGCACCAGCAGGTCATGAAGGACACGTTGACGGCGTCTGCATGGTACACATTGTACCAGTCTTCAAATTCAAGATTTATCAATTGATCATTCCCTCGATGTAAATGTTCTTCTTGAAACGAGACGCAGCAATGAGCATATCCCCTGGCGGACCTGTGTTCGTACCATTCATGCGCGCGTCGCATCTTGACCGGTAGTTTTCGTATGTCCTTAGGGTCTAGCAACGGCTGGCCCAGCTTAAATGGCCACCTGACTTGTGCCGTTGGAAGATCATCAGTTATTCCACGGGCGGCATCTATGTTATCAAGGCCAGCTTCCCTCATGAAGTCATACTCCATCTGTAGACGTTTTGCCTCCTCCTGTTCTTCCTTGCTCATGTATGTGCCCGGAGGTTGTTTACTCTTGAAGACGTGCTTTCTGATAGTTCTTTGGTAGTCGGTACAGAGAGGCGGTCGGTGCTGACTAGTTGTCGCGAAGAAGTCCGCGATCTTTGAATCAATTCGTTCCTTTGGCGGTGGATTTGTTTTAGCTTTATACCCCTCTATCCATGCGTCCACAGCTTTCTTCGACTCGCTCTTTAGCTCCTCAGACGTCATCTCATAAGGTGTTTTTCCAGGTTCCTTCATTCTCTGTCTGAATGGGAAACCGGCCGCCCTGCTGCTTGTTGTCGTTCTAGCTGCAGGAATGCTCCTTTTGCTAGCAAGCTTCTTACTGGGGGGAGATGCCGGCTCCGTTGTTTCTCTCGGAGGCTGCTGCTTCCTTTTGCTTTGAGGGGCTGGCGGCGGTGTTGGGCTTCTGCGCATAGCGCTAGCGGGTGGTGGAGTGCTTTGTCTCACCGGCGAGGCGTTGCGTGGTGGCGTGGCCTGTCTTGGTGGAGGAGGTGAGCTCCGTCTCGGTGGAGTGTTCTGTCTCGGTATAGATGTCACCTCCACACCATCAGAAAACACGATGTACTTCTTCCGCCAGAGGATGATGTTATGGACGGCCTCTCCAAGCTTGGTCACATCGTCTCCTCCAGCAATATCGAGCTCCATATCCTCAAATCCGGCCACCACCTCGTCCACCGTGACCTTGGAGTATCCCGCGGGTATAGGGTTACAGTGGAATGTCTGGCCCGACTCCACGGGGAAGGCCAAAGCGTAAGCCACCTTGAGGGTGAGGTTGTGCAGTTGGACGCGTAGCTCACATTGGCGGGGCACGATGATGTCGTCCACGGGATAACGGGCCTGCAATTCATCGGCCGGCACGTTGTTTGACGCGTAGCTGCTTCGCCGACCGGAGCCCGGGGGACTAACCACATCTACTTCCGGAGGCATGACGATAACCCCACCTGGTCTTTGAAGACTGGCGATTGCAGCATGCACTTCCCGCTTTAGCATTTCTGCCATGTTTTCCTTATGCTCCTTGAGCTCCCGTTCGATTTTGCTGACTCTGTTGTGTTCTCTTACTTTTCTTCTTTCCCGGCTCCGGTATGTGGCTTGATCATTTGAGAAGCCAGCCATCCACGGCACCTGCTTGCCAAGTCCTCGTGTCCTTCCTGGATGCTCTGCGTTCCCGAGTGCGTACGTAAGCTCGTCATTCTCCCTGTCTACCACCAAGGAACCTGCACGTTGCTTCTCGATGGCTTCCACAATCCTTTCTTTCACGGGTTGCACTTGTGGTGCCATCTCCAGCTTGCCATCATCCTTCAGCCTCCCTCCGTGGCCCAAGGTCCAGTTGCGTGGGCGGAGCTCCCAGTCTTCTGTTTCAGGTACTATACCCTTTTTTCTAAGCTCTTCTTCCTGCTTCTCCCATTTTGGCATAGCCTTGATGTAACCACCGGACCCGAGATGGTGGTGGTATTGTTTCTTCTGTGCGTTGGCCTTGTTCTGCTCACTCGCGGCCTTGCCTTCAACCGACAGCTTGTACTCCTCGAATGTTTGCCAGTGATCCGCTAGCTTCGGATACTTATTGAAGTCTGGTGTTGTTCCGGTCTGCACGTACTTCTTACTGAGCTCGCTCTTCCACGACTGAAAGCATAACGCCATCTTGCTCAGAGTAAATTTCTTGCACTTGTTTTCATAAGCCGTCGGAATCGTAAAGTTTTCTTTTATATCCTTCCAGAGCAGCTCTTTCGTAGCCGTAGGAACCTTGGGCCATGTCTTGATGCTAATAGGGACGTGATCCCTCACAATGACTCCGCAGGCGTTGTTGAAGGGGGCAAGTGCCGACATAGGGGCTTCGGGCTTCCCAGTGGCCGAAACTTGAGTTATCACGTACTTTGTCGACGGCTTTTTGTTAGGCCCTCTTATTTGTTTGGATTGGCTGTTGGACGTTTCCGGCTTAAAAAAAACAGGAACACGTGTCAGAGGCTTATTGCTATGAGACATGTAAGAAACGGTCATTTCCCTGTTCAGGCTATATATACCTCACAGCCGTCGACATTAGTTTCAGCCTGGCCGGTTGGATCACCGGCTTGAGCATGGATTGCGTGATCACCGGCTTGAGCCGAGGCGGCCTGGTCACCGGCTTGAGCCGGGGCAGCTTGATCACCCATTGGATCTACCGGGTTGGCCTCATCGTAGCTTATGAGAGTGCCCATCGCTATTTCGTTAAGTAGAAAATCATTTCCCGCATCGAAATCAAGATCATCGTGTCCGGAGTGCGCCATCTATCACTGTGCATGCACGCGAAATAATAGAACATTTAATGCAACATATATATCTCTTTTTATTTGAAAACAACATTTCAATACAATATTTGAATACAACATATACATCTCTTAGATGTCATCCATCTCGACACCCATCAAAACGTACAATATTTGAATACAATATTTCTCGACACATGACATGAAAGAATTTGGGTCGTGCCGGCCTGAATACAATATTTGAATACAATATTTCTCGACACATGACATGAAAGAATTTGGGTCGTGCCGGCCTGAATACAATATTTGAATACAATATTTCTCGACACATGACATGAAAGAATTTGGGTCGTGCCGGCCTGAATACAATATTTGAATACAATATTTCTCGACACATGACATGAAAGAATTTGGGTCGTGCCGGCCTGAATACAATATTTAAATACAATATTTGAATACAATATTTCTCGACACATGAGCGGGTGCGCCCAGACGCCGTCCGACGGGAGAAAACCTCAGATTTTGAACCTTATCGGACGCCGTCCGGTAACCACCGGACGCCGTCCGACAGAGTGCACTGTGCATGCGATTTTCTGGTCGGACGCTGTCCGGTTGCGCCCAGACGGCGTCCGACAGAAAGTATAAATCGTGCTGAAATATTTGGGGAAAATTAGGTGGGTTTCTCTCTCCCTCTAGAAATCTCACAAGGATATATTTGGGTATTTTTAGAGGTGGTGGACTACGGAAACCGAGTTTTCGAGATTTCGCAAAGATCCGGCATAGTCCGAGATATTCGAACCCCTTTTGAAATCCGACGAAAAACAGGAAATAAACCTAACTACTCCTAATCTATACGTGACCTCTTCTCTCGCCCGGTCACGCACTTGAAACCTTGGAGCAGCTCAGAAAATAGTCGACGCTTGAAATTAGGGATTATAAAAATCGCCGAGTCTTCGCTAGGGTTCCGAGAAGTCCAAAAACCCCCTAGCGCTTTATATTTATTTATTTTGACATTAATGCCACTAATAAAAATCAGGGCTCAACGATGCTCACATGTACTGTTGCCTCCTCCTCCCCGGTTTCCCGCGGGCGTTGCTGACTGTGCGGGCGTCCGGCCGCGCGCGCTCCCGCCGGACGTCCGCACAGTAGCCTTTCCGTTATTTAATGGACAAATCAATATATAACTGCAATGTGAGCGACCATCTAGGCATTTGATGGGAGTTATAACAGTTTTGGCACAACCGTGCAAATGGAGACAAGTTTAGGAGGTCGAGAAAGTAAAGTTGAAGTTCGAGGGGCTAAGTGAGATTCGTTACAAATTAGGAGTCAACCGTGCAATTTTCTCATGAACAATATGACTGCTAATTTCATGTGTCTAGTGGGAACCTTGCCTTTCACTTATTTGGGATTTTCGTTGAGAACTACAAAACCTTCCATTTAGATATTTGACCCTTTCATAGAAGGGTAAAAAGCATACATGCCACTCTAGAGTCTTCTTTGGACTGGAATGCCATCGCTAAGTCACTTTTGACACAGACGCCATTTTAAACAGTAAAAATGTGCACACATGCCATTCTTTGGGTTGGGAGAGAATTTTGAACGAAATACACGTGGATATACGGTCTAAAATACGGTCTGACATGTGGACCCCACATGTCAGCCTCTTCCTCCATCCCATTCTCTCTCTCTCTTCTGTTTCTCTCCTAATTTGCCTTGTGCCTCTCTCTCTCTCTCTCTCTCTCTCTGTCCCTCCCGCGGCTGGCCACGCCGGGGCCGCCCCACGCCGGCGCCGTCACCATCGCCAGTGCCGCCCCACGCCGGCGCTGTACCTCTCTCCCCGATCTCCACGGCAATGGCGCGCCCCAAGGTGTGGGGCGGTAGCGGCGACGGCGTACGGCGACGGCGAGTTAGCGTGGGGCGGCGTCGGAGTAGGATGTGGAGCTGCGATGGCGTGGGGCGGCGACAGCATGGGGCGGCACCGCGACAGCGGTAGCGCCGATGTGGGGCGGCGTCGGCGTGGCCAGCTGCTGGAGGGAGGGTGGAGAGAGAGGCATGAGGAAGAGAAGAGAAAGAGAGAGAGATAATGGGGAGGGAGGAAGAAGATGAGAAGAAGAGGCTGACATGTGCGATCCACATGTCAGCCGTATTTTAGACCGTATATTCATGTGTATTTCGTCCAAAATTCTCTCCCAATCCAAATAATGGCATGTGTGCATATTTCTGCTGTTTATAATGGCGTCTATGTCAAAAGCGACTTAGCGATGGCATTTCAGTCTAAAGGAGACTCTAGAGTGGCATGTATGCTTTTTGCCCTTTTCAAAACATAGGTAAATCGTTAAGCTGTTAAGGCATTAAGCTGTTAAGCTGAAAAGAACTGGGCCTAAAGAAACTAAGTGGTTGTCATTTGTTGCAAAACTTGCTAGATGTGGAATATTCTTTTTTTTTTCCAAAGATGGTCATTCCACACATCCTCCTAGAAAAAGAACTGAAATATCATTAGCGGCATTTGCCAAAGCAATTCCTCTAAAAATCATACTGAGGCCTATCATGCTCCACCAAAAATATCCTCTCAAACTTGTCGCTTGCAGAACATGCCCAATATAATAAATGTTCCAAGCCAAATTGACCCAAGAAGTGTCCACAATTGTAAAACTTGTATGAATGCTTCATTAAGAGAGTTGATTATGAATGCAAAGGTTGATCACTGTAAGCCCCACTACGTCCTTAGACTGACAAACATTATTCAAAGCCACCAAGGAATTACAACGTCCAAATAAATCCTTGATCCCCTGTCACAAACAATGACATCAAGCAAGATCAACTTTGATTTAGACTGCCTAGGTTAACACGAGAGTACTCAAAGGCAAGAAGAGAGCGATGAAAGGACTGCATCGACCAAAGTGAGTCGTCCACCCACGAAAAAGGAAGGTAGAGCTACTACTTAGTCATTTGTGTACTCTTTCTATAAAAGGGTCAGGTATTTACACAGAAGGTTTTGTAGTTCCCAACGAAAATCCCAAATAAGTAAAAGGCAAGGTTCCCACTAGACACCTGAAAGTAGCAGTTATATACATGCGTACATTACATATCGTGTGTATTTTGCTTATTTGTCTTGATTCCATTCTGTTTTTGTTGAACAATAATATTACATTCATCTGTATGTATCAGAAATTGGATATTTTCTTCAGCTTGTAATCCGCCCCTGTGCCAATTGGTCAGCTGGCAGTGGCTCAATTCTAAGTCATGTCAGCGGTAAAATTCTGATGTGAGAGCCAGATTTATATCGTTTATCGAAAAAAAAAGTAAATGCAACTGGTTGCTGGCTCTTTTCGGTTTAAGTTAATATTATTATAATCTACATTGAGATATTTGTTCTTTTCTTGTAAGCCGAACGATCTAGTATTTTAGTATGTATTTCTTTCTCTCTCTCTCTCTCTCTCTCTCTCTCTCTCTCTTTTTGGCCTCGCCAAGCCCGATATCAAATGCTCATAAGTCATTACTTTGACTAAATCAATCTATTTCGAGCTTAATATTCTAAATGACTTGGTCTAATTTTAAATATTTTCTTTCGACGCAATAACCACAATGGAATTGGGTCCCACCATGTAATATATTAATTAATAGATAATGGTACATGACCTACGGTCGAAAGACATACATAATTAAGGATTATTTAAACTATGAAGCCATGATAGCACAAGACCCTTAACTGGAGCTGATGTTCCTAAGAAGTCCATCTTTCAACTAACACAAAAATAGTCATAAAATTGACATATTGGCAATATGTCCTAAAATTGAACGGTAATTGTTAATATACACTCTTTATGTGTCTATGCCCAAATAGTACTTGGGACTTATTGTTCAATTCCCCGGTAGTGTGAAAAGAGCATAAACAGAATGTCGTAGCAAATTGAATTCCTGATAATTAGGCTTACATTGACAAAGACATTTGAAATAGTTGATGCATGTTGAAGTTGGCAATCACTAATTAAAGAAACTAAGTAGTTGTCATTTGTCGCAAAACTTGCTAGATGTGGAAGGTAGTTTATTCAAAAGATGGCCATTCCGCACATCCTCCTAGAAAAAGAACTGAAATACCATTAGCGGCATTTGCCGAAGCAATTCCTCTAAAAATCATACCGACGCCTATGATGCTCCTTCACCAAAAATATCCTCTCAAACTTGTCGCTTGCAGAACATGACCAATATAATAGATGTTCCAAAGCAAATGGACCCAAGGAATGTCCACAAAATTGTAAAACTTGTATGAATGTTTCATTAAGAGAGTTGATTATGAATGCAAAGGTTGATAACTATAAGCCCCGCTATGTCCTCAGACCGACAAGCATTATTCGAAGCTGCCAAGGAATTACAACAACCAGATAAATCCTTGATCCCCTACCACAAACAACAACATCAAGCATGATCAATTTTGATTTATGATTGCGTAGGTTAACATGAGAGTACTAAAAGGCAAGAAGAGAGCGATGAAAGGACTGCGGCGACCAAAGTGAGTCGTCCACCCACGAAAAAGGAAGTAGAGCTACTACTTAGTCATTTGTGTACTCTTTCTATGAAAACACATATGCTTTGAGGTTTTTGAGTCCGTTTTTTCGTTGTTTTGAAGGTGGGTTCTAATGCTTTAAAAAGCAAGTCAAACAAAATATATCCGAATCTCAAGACTATCTCAAGAAGCTCTCAAGTTCAGTCATTTCAGTTGTTCAGTCGTTCATCTGTTCAGATCAGCTCAAAAGAACAGGGCCTAGTGTTCTGAAGAATAATGTGGCTATTCTCATATGGTAGTCGTTACATCGATTAGTTTGTTTGGTTGAAGATTTAGACATTTTGTGCTACCGTTGGTTAGCCTCTAGGGCTATTATAAGTAGATACTAGATAGGGATGAGTTTATTTATTGCGCCGGATAGCTGACATCAAACCTGATGAATTATAAATGCCAACATCTTATGTTTTACTCCTTGCACAATGTTCGAAGGCATTCCAAAAAAGGTGTTGCATAAAAGCAAGGCAACTTCTAGAATAATCTACAAGAATCATGATACAAACTTCTAGAATAATATACAAGAATCATGATACATGAGGTCTCTTGCCGTGATAAAATTAAAATAGTTTAGAAATTTTAGTATGGCAAAGTCAAGTATCATAAAGATTAAAAAGGCATGGCTAGGATATTGCCAAATGTCATCCATCCAACAGCTTTGTATGTCTACATAAAGAGGGTGCCACCTCTTGTCAATGTCATTCATCTAAGAGTGGTAGTAGTGCAACGTGAGAGTGTGAGAAAGGGTGAGTGCTAAGATAACCGCTCTGTATGTCTATATACTTTGTTTGTATAAGTGTTGGTCTCCCGGTTATGTCGTGTTATTTCTAAGTGCTTAGTATATTGTTTAACTACTGATTTATTAGCCGGTGGCTCGGTCGCCTGGAATCACTAAGACCTTTGACGCGCCATAATCATTCCGCCGGAAGTAGGAAGGTCTTGGTTTCAACGTGAGCGGCTCAACCGCCCAGAAGCAATTACGGTGCACTAAGTAGAAATATAAAAAGGCTAACCGATCACACTTGAAGTAACAATAAGTATGAATAATAAATATGAATAAAGAATTAGGTGTCAGGTCTATCTTAACTTCCAACAAAAAGAAATGAAACGAGAGAGAGTTTTGGTATTATGTTTCGGACGTTTTAGTGCAACATGAGAGTGTGAGAAAGGGTGAGTGCTAAGATAACCGCTCTTGTAATATTCTAGTGTAGTAATAAACTTTGTTTGTATAAGGGTTGGTCTCCCGGTTATGTCGTGCTATTTCTAAGTGCTTAGTATATTGTTTAACTAGTGATTTATTAGCCGGTGGCTCGATCGTCTAGAACCACTAAGACCTTTGACTCCATAATTTGACGCGCCATAATTATTCCACCGGAAGTAGGAAGGCCTTGGTTTCAACGTGAGTGGCTCAACCACCCAGAAGCAATTATGGTGCACTAAGTAGAACTATAAAAAGGCTAACCGATCACACTTGAAGTAATAATAAGTATGAATAATAAATATGAATAAAGAATTAGGTGTTGGGTCCATCTTAACTTCCAACAAAAAGAAATGAAACGAGGGAGAGAGTTTTGATATTATGTTTCGGATGTTTTTTCCTTTTTATGCCATATGCGCAACGCGAATCATCTCGGCGGCCACGGGTTAGAATTAAATAATATGCGGGCGTGCCATTATATATAGATACACAAAATAAATAACAAATACGGGAAATCAGATATTTTATTAATGAAATAAAATACAGTCTTCTGATACATTCTCCATTCTATATTCATATTTGGTATGAGGGTCTTGGTGTTTATTGTTAAAACTTGCACCTGACAAGCCACTCCAGGTATGGTAAGAGCTTTCGGGGATATTTACTTTCAACCAACACTAACCCTTTTTTAAGGTTATGCTACTGGTATCCTTAGTTTAGATGGCGCACTAATCCGTCATGACTTCTCTAGTCAGCGGGTCATCTCCCGTATTATGATATTTTTTTCTCTCTCCACCCGCATATGCACTTAGATTGTAACTGCAACTTTTGTGTAGGCTATTTCACTTCGCTCATTCTTGGACGTGATGGATTGCCTGTATCTATTAATTGGAGGAATAAGGGAGTGATCACTAGAGTCGTAGACTAAGGTCTATGCAGGTGCTGCTGGGCCACTGTTGAGGCTGTTAATGCTTTATATACCGGTCTGAAAAATAGCTACTGGACTACGTGGATGTCAACTGTGAAGGCCGTAAAGGAGGAGATACGTATTACTGTTATGAATACATCATTTGTAATAGTGGACAAGTGTCCTACCAAGCATACCCTTATATTGATTTCTGTCGTGCTACATACATGCTTCTTCAGGTTGTTTTTATTAAATCCCTGCTTTTTCCCTTCTTTTATACATTTTAAGTGATTGCCAACTTCAACATGCATCAAATATTTCATATGCCTTTGTCGATGGAGGCCTATTAGAAATTCAATATGTTGCGGTATACTATTGATCCTCTTCTCACACAACCGAGGGATTAGACAATAAGTCCCAAGGGCATATTATCAATTGTCGTTCAATTTTGCGACATATTGTGAATAGGTCAATATTCTTTGCGGAATCTTTTCATTATGGCTAGCTATTATACATATATGGAAGCACAGTTTCATTTTTGTGCTAGTTGAAAGAGGAATTTCTTAGGTGATGCAAACTTAATGTTAGTTGGAACGTTGGCTCCAGTTAAGGGTCTTGTGCTATTATGGCTTCATAGTCTAAATGATCCTTAATCATCTCTCTTTGGACTGTAGGTTATGTACCATTATCTATTAATTAATATATTCTATGGTGGGAACATATTCCATCATTGTTATTGTGCCGAAAGAAAATATTTAAAATTATACCAAGTTATTAGAATAGTAAGCCCGAAATAGATTGATTTAGTCAAACTAATGATTTATGGGCCTTTCATATAGGGCTTGGAGAGTCAAAATATAAAAGAAATTAACACTATAATTAGAAAAAAAAACTACAAAGCACCAAATAGCTTGGCATATATGAAAAGAACGAATATCTCAATGTAGACTATAATAATATGAACTTAAACCGAAAAGCACTAGCAACCAGTTCCATTTACTTTTTTTTTTACATAAACGATATAAATCTGGCTTCCACATCAGAATTTTACCACTGACATGACTTAGGATTGAGCCACTAACAGCTGACCAATTGGCACAGGGTGGACTACAAGCTGCAGTAAATATCCAATTTCCGATACTTACAGACGCATGTAATATTATTGTTCAACAAAATCAGAAAAGAATCAAGACAAATAAGCAAAATACACACGATATATTGTATGAGCATATTTCATGATCATATCTACCAAACATGAGATCATGATAAATTTATAACATATAGATATAAACAAATATTATAGATAATGGAAAAAACTTTCAGACTCTGCATCAACTAGGGATGCATACAACCATTAGAACCATTTACTAAAAAGTTTAAAACTAAAACGAAATGACAAACAACTAGAGCCAAGTAATAGCAAAAGAAACAAACTTCTGTCTCATACAACAAGTCAAACTAAACATTTTGACGCTCATAATTTTGAGCATCCTCATATAGAAGATGCTCATCGATCTCCATGAGATCCTTCCATGGTTTCATAAGAGAGTTTCGAGTTCAAAATCTTCTCAGTACATCCAAAATAACTTGTCAGATTGCACGGCGACATACGTGGGCAAGAGTTTGCTAGCTAGCTAAGCGCCGGAGTAGATGTGGAGGTCGAGGGCGACGACGAGGATGGAGAAGAGGGCGAAGAAGAAGAGGGTGTGGATGACGACGGACTTGCCGGTGACGCGGAGGCTGCCGAAGTCGATCCACCGGTGCGTCCCCGGAAACTCGAACAGCAGCCCCGGCGAGAGCAGCACGAACAGCACCACGCCCACCACCACGGGGGCCCAGTCCAGCATCTAATTAATCCTAAGAACTAATCACTCACTAATTATGGGAATACAGCTGTTTACTTTCCTCAGTGCAGCTCTGCTCTGGAGCATATGTGTGCAGAGGCATATGCTTTTTGTGTGTGTGTGTGTGTTGTTGAGAAGGTGTAAGTTTTGTGTTGGTGAAGCTAGCTAGCTCGGAGCACTACTGATGAAGAAATAGTTTTAATGGGAAAGGAGGAGAAGGGCCATGGAGGAATTGATGATTGGGACTTGGGAGGAGACGTGGATAGGCACGTGTAGCTGCTTAATTTGATGCTGAAAGAAAGACAGGAGAAAAGAAGATGAGGACGGAGCACGAAAAGGAGCGGTGCCGCTAGAGGAGGGGATTTGATCGTATCCGTAAAGAAAACCTAAAATCTCCATCGTCAATTAATTGGAGGTACGTACTTAACGAAAAGCGCTATGCCGCAAAAAAAACTGTAGGGAAGCGTTGAGGTTTATGAATTCTTTTTGATAAAATTCGGACAGGGCTAGTCGTGGGACGTCCGTCGCGAGGGCGTGCGATCGGACGCCCCGCGCTCGGTGTAATTCCAACCTGTTCAATACCAGGGATTAATTAGAATTTTTTTTATGAGTGCCATTACGAAGTTTCAATTATTTAGATTTACCATTACAAAACGCATATTCTTATTCATGCCATTATTTTTGCAACTATGTATCATAGATGCCATTGTCATGGTTTTTCGAGCTTTCTAGTATATACGAGGTTCGAATACGCGACAAAATACAGGAATTCGCCCCCTGACAGGTAGGCCCGGCCCACCTATCATGCTCAGCAGTGCTTCTTCCTCCCTCCTCCTCCTCCTCCTCCTCCTCCTCTCTCTCTCCCATCTAGCTCGAACAGCAGCCGGCGAACTCCCCAATGGCGAGCTCCAGCCCGGCGGCGGCGGCGGCGTTGGGGGGGAGGGGGGCCGGGGGCAGCAGCGAGCAACAAACTTTATAATGGCATGTATGAAAAAAAAATCCATTAATTAGAGATTTCACGAGTATACAAATATATGCATGGTGATTTAGCGCATGTATATCGGTATCATACGACGCATGATGTTTAATTTAGTGCATGCATGGTATTGTACGTGAGTGCTAGCTAGCTGCTACGCATGTGCTTTATTTTTTTACATGCCAACCGTTCATATATGAAACATGGATAATTCACTGATGAAACATGTGATACGTGCTAATAAACCATGCACTGTACCAGGCGTCGAACATCCGATGATTTATTTTAAAAGATGATAGTTAAACAAAATGTTGCAGTAAGATAAAACAGAATGTTCATTATTTTTAAACCAAAATGTTACATATTTAAAATCAAAAGTCGCATCAAATGGCCAAAAAATTAGCATCAACCAGCTATAGCACCAAATCAAAACACATACGGAGAGAAAGGAGCACTGAAATATTAAAAGTAGCCACACGACATTAATTGAAAAGTAGCAACACAACAAGGTTATCCGAGGTGCTAAGCGGGTGGCGAGGGACTACCTAGCGTCTAGGCGGCGAAACTAATTTGCACACTAACAACGGTTTCGACAAAAATGTGTGACTATTCTGAATATATTCATACTATATAATGTAGGAATGCATTTATATGTTATATTTAAGATCTTATAGGATGATGCAAACTTTATATACCACCTTGAACTACCTAATCATTGCCTAGGTCCTAGGCAGGGCATGAGGCCAACACCAAGCGCTTAGACCCTGCCTAGGGGAACCATGGAGCAAAACAACATTTCAAAAGTAACTATTGCAATAATTAAATTGGAGCACTAAACATTCGAGTGAAAAGCATTGAAATATTTGAATTAGAACACTGAAACATTGAAAAGTAGCTGCTATACAACAATTGAGTTAGAGCACTAAAACATCGAGTGAAAACACTGAAACATTTTAAATTGAATCAGTGCAATAAAAAACTAGCTGCTGCAACATGAGGGATGTTTCAGTAGTGAAACATTAGGTAGAAAAAAGAATGTTTCAGAAACAAATGGAATGTTGCACAAGGAGGGCAAACGAGACATTTCACAACTTACATGTCAATATTGTGTAGTGTTGCTTTATTTGTGGAAGTAGGGAAGCAAATGGAAGGATAAAAAAAAAGATGATGCCAGAAGGAGGCCCAAAATTGGGCTAGGCCATGACTCGGTGGGTGTTCGATAAGTTCGGACATCCCATCCGTAGCATTATTGATTAACTTATCTACACCGTTCTTTCTTGATCTAACCGTTCATACTCAATGACTGACCATGGACATTAGAGCATCCCTTTCACGTTGTTAATTTAAATCAACATTTACACAAGAAAAAACACTTAGGAGGGGAAAACATGCAAAGCGTGGCGACATTTTGGTGGTGCCGCTCATCTAGTTCTTCTCTTCTCGACACCCTTTTGTGATGCTCATCTACTCCATCCCATTCAAGCAATCTGCTGAAGCCCATAAGCATTTCCATTCGTGCTCTTTGTCGGTGCCATCACAATCGTGAAGAGCACCTTCAGTGGGAGCTAAGCAAGGAATGAAAAGAAGGTGGTGTTAAGGTAGGGAGGAGCAAGATGCGATGGTGGGAGCAGGGGAGGAGAGGGACGTGACGCTGGAGCAAGGGAGGAGAGGGATGCAACAACTACAGGGGAGGACGATGATGATGGAATGGAAGAGTTAGGGATAAGTAGGCCGGATCAAGGGAGAAGAGGCTTGGGTAAAGTTTTTTGACTGGTTGGTTGAGCAGAGAGCACCTCAACGCTAGGAACAAAGTTGGAGATTTGGACTAACCATGAGAGTTGGGCTAGGCTAGCTAGTTGAAGTAAGCCTAAAAACAACAAGCATAAGGTAGACCTATGCGCGCAATGTATTTTTGCTTCATAGACATTTTACTATATGTTTAGAAAGATGTTTTACTTGTTTAAACACCTAAAAGTTAAAAAAGATACTGAATTGTTTTGTTCTCATTTTACATTTTAACGACGTAGTGAATGATAATGAACATAAAAATGTCATATGCTCATTACATTCCTTGTATGACAGGATTAGATTTGACATATGTCAAACGTCACATGATCTCTTTCCTCAAGGAGGAGCGTATCTAAAGCCAAAGATTTATTTGTTTTGTAGGAATATGCATCGAGTGGAAAGAGTTGGGTGATCAATAGTGCTTGCGCCGATGATATGACAGGAGAAAGATCAATGTTCTCATCACTTTTGTTAATGCATCCACATCGGAGAACATCACATTTGGAGATAATGGTTAAGGAGAGGTAATGATATTAGGTAAAGTTGCACCCTTTAATGATCTTTCTCTCTCTCAAATGTTCTATTTGTCAATTCTCTAGGCTACAATTTATTATCCACGCCACAACTTTACCAAATAGGCTACAATTGCTTGTTTACTAATGTTGATGTGACTAAAAAAAGTTTATTTATCGTTTTCAAAGGCTACATGAATGTGAAGCTTTATATAGTAGATTTTTCCTCGGAGAAGGCTAACAATAAAACTTGTTTGATGGTCAAATCTAGCATGTGTTGGTTGTGGCATAAAAAACTAGCCCATGGGTTAGGGGGTGATTATTGGGTCTAATCTTGGTATGGTAATAAAAACTAAAACTAGTATAGTCAATTTAAGTAGGATTAAATTTTGAGTTTTATGTGTCTATAGGCATAGAGACATTTAGAGTCCGTGTTTAAGTTGGAGTACCGTAAGGGCATGTACAATGCTAGAGACAGCTGTTGTCTCTTGAGCATTGTCATGTCACCTAAAGACAGCTATATAGACAGTGCATACAATGTGTTGTCTCTAAAACTGTCTGCACAGTCATTTAATAGTTGTATGGAATTTACAAAAACTGTGGTTATCAAGGGGATATAAATTTAAAACAAAAAATTAAAACAAATAAAAGATAATAAAAATTCTAAATTTTAAATTCTAAATTTTTGAATTTTATCAAGTGTGGTCTAGTTTTGTTCGAATAAATGTGAGAAATTGATTTTTGAAATCGGTTCGGTAATCAGAGATATTAATAAAAAGATATAGCAAATGATAAATTAGAAAAAGGAGGATGCATGGCTATGCCGCATGTGGCAGCAAAATAAAATCGCCAGAAGGCTGGTGTCGTCTGGGGCCGTCGGTTGCTAGAGCGTCCGCTCCCTTTTTTTTAATCCATCTCAGCAAAAATATGATATGGCATGATAGCTGAGTTGGAGCATTGTACATGCCTTAATTTTATAAAGGATCAGGGGCTAGAAAAAGATGCACCGGTCGAGGCACCACAATATATGTTTTTATTTTCGTGTACACGGCTTTTTTCATAGAGAACTAGCATGGGATTAGCAATAAACACCGAAACACATGCATGATAGTCCACGTGGATCGTTAGTTGGTGTCTTATGCCTGGTTTGTTTTAGCCTAAACTAAACTAAACTAAACTAAATTTTATTATTTTTATAAGTCAAATGATGTAATACTTCAAGGTCATTTTTTTTGGGTTTTAAATAATTCTTTTATAGTTTGTAATTTTTTTTATAATTGTTTAAACTCTTTAAGACGTCTTTCGAGTGATCATAACTTTCTCGGATCAAGGCTCTGTTATTTTGAACTGATGCTGAAATAACTGAACTTCGAGAGCTTCTCGAGGTAGTATCGATATTCGGATCCATCACGTTTGGCTTGCTTTTTAATGCGATAGGCCCCGTCTTAAAAACAATGAAAACGGACTTAAAAAACCCAAAGCATATATTTTTTTTAAAAGGGATTGTCTATTCAACAATCGACTGTTTTTTTATACCCATCGGTCGATTTTTTGGACCATTGGATCTTAGATCAGCCCTGCGTCCCCCACTCTCTCTCTCTCTCTCTCTCTCTCACACACACACTTCCCCTTTTCTCCTGCCCTCCACTCCACGGCCCAACCCCTGCTCCGCGCTCCTCCTCCCCCGTCGCCTTCGGCGCCGACGCCTGGCCACCCCGCTGCCCAACCTCTCGTCGCCAACGCTGCCCCGCCCCACCTCCCCCCGGTCTCCGGCTCCGACGGCACCGCCGCCGCCTCCGTCGCTGCCCTCACTCCATCCCCAACCAACCGCCGGGCCGTCGGCTCCCTCGGCCATCCCTCTAAGCCCGGTGACGCCCCGAACCCGAACCCTACCGAAACCCTAACCCATCCATGACGGCGCGGCGGCGGGAGAGGAGGAAGTCGTCGGAGGGGAGGAAGACTGCGGGCGGCGCGTAGATAAGTGAGAAGTCGACTGAAATCCCGACTAGTAATTCCTTTTTTAAAAACATAGATAAGCCGTTAAGCTGTTAAACTGAAAAGAACAGAGTCTAAAGTTTAGCGACTTTCAGCTTAAATAAACAAAACCTTAATTACCTTGGCTATTTACATCAGAGACCCACGAGTACTTGCTGTGCGTTCACGATCGAGGAAGCAAGCACTTCAGTGTTTGTCCTGGGCGCCGGCACCGCGGCTCACAAGCCACAAGCCACGAATCTTTGACAATGTGGGGAAAACTGACAAGGTGGGCCCACATCAACCGCGGGCCCACCTGTCGTAGGCTACGGCACACCCACGTCTGTGGGCCCCCCCCAGATGGAGTAGTAAATGCAGTCATGCTGCTCGCACTGGACTGGTCACTACTCACTACTGCAAGTGAGCCCTTTGCTGTCTTGCACATCCCAGCGAGCGAGTCCCCAGGGAGACGAAAAGATTCTAGGGAGAGAAGAGGAAGGGAGGGGTAGATCAGGGAGAGGGAGAGGGAGGAGGCGGCGGCGGCAATGGCGGACTGGGGCCCGGTGATCGTGGCGACGGTGCTGTTCGTGGTGCTGACGCCGGGGCTGCTGTGCACGCTGCCGGGGCGCGGCCGCGTGGCGGAGTTCGGCAGCATGCACACCAGCGGCCTCGCCATCCTCGTCCACTCCGTCCTCTACTTCGCGCTCCTCACCATCTTCCTCATCGCCGTCGGCGTCCACATCTACGCCGGCTAGCCCCTCCCTGCCCCGCCGCCGCCCTCGATCTCCCACCAAACCTGCCCTCGCTCCAGGCTCCAGATCCGGCCGCCTGTGTGGTTGATGCTCTTGTGAATTGCGATGTGGTGGTGGTGGTGGTGGATCCCGTGGTTGTAATCAATCGACCGAAGGCTCAAAGATTGTGCGATTTTTATCATATATGCATGCTGCGTGGGGACGTGCCCGGTTACTGGTTATGCTTGGATTTTGATCGATTCTTTCCTGATTTTTCTCGTGTGCTCGTGTTCCGATCCCACTGTTGTGGTGAGGATGATCCTGTTTCTACGCCCTGGCCGCGCGATCTGTGCTCGCTCTGCCCTGATTCCCAAATCGATCGGTGATGATTGGATCTGCGGCCCAATCCCATGGCTTTCTTGTTGGACAAACGGGGGGAAGGCACCCGCCCCAGTTTAGACACCTTTCTTGGATTCGATCGCCGTCCCTTTCGGCGACGGCGACGCCTTCCTCTCTTCCCTTCCTCCGGCGACCATCGCCGCCGCTACCCTCATCGACATCGGTAGGGCCTGTTTGCAAGTATCTTCGTGGTTTCGATCAGAAGGGAAGGGGAAGGGAAAGTTGATACGAAGGAAATTCCCTTCCTGTCCATGAATTTATCATATTTGCCGTTTCTGAACAAGTAAATACCATTATGACTTATTATCATATACACGAATGGTTCTAAATATTAGTAAGAGAAGCGACAATTTATGGATGATGGTGGTATTTTGACAATTTTTTCTCCGTGGTAGTATATTCTCTCTTTTTAAATGGTAAATTCTCATTCCCTCTCTCTGTTCTCCCTAAACAATTACTCCATAATAATACTTGTCGTTTTATGTTTGTTCTAAGTCAAAATTTTTAAAACTTTATCTATAAGTTTTTTTAAACTATTTGTATTGTGTATATAAAAATAAAAACGCTACGTATAAATTCGTCTTGAAAAAACTTTTAAAATATCATATTTTTATGAATTTGGAAATATATTTTATTAGTAACTGATGGTCAAATCTATATTTGAAAGACTGTGTCAATATCCAAAACTGCAAGTATTATAGAACTGGATGGAGTAAGTTAATTTACAACCCATGACTCCTAATTTTCATTCTCTTTTCAATTCCCTCGAAGTCTCTAACTAATCACGCACTATGATCATCCCAACAGCTCCTTTGAGGTGTTTGATGACCTAAACGAAAGCTTTATTTTAAAATCAGGTTTAAGAGAAATTATGATATTTTTGAAGTATTTAAAACGGTACTCCTACCTCCTGTGTTTGGGTAGCTTATCATCTTAAATACAATGTATTTAAACAGGTCCTAGTTTAAAAAATATCAAGGTTTAAAAAATTTTATGAAATCATGATATTTACGTTAAAACAAGACCGGTACTACATTGCAGTTTCAGTATTCGTGGACCTATTTTGATAATTAGCCAGCTTATAGTATTTTGCATTCGAGCTCACATCAAGTCTGGGTGGTGTAGTTGGTTATCACGTTAGTCTCACACACTAAAGGTCCCCAGTTCGAACCTGGGCTCAGACAATAAAATTTTTATTTTGATTTTTTTCCTATCGGCGATTTTCTTTCTTTTCTTTTGGCCCATCTACGTTTTCTTCCGAGGAAAACATCTACATTATTGCATTGGGCATCAAGCAAAAGAACAAAGCTGATACCGTCTACGATCTTGCAGCCTCATTTCTGGCAGTTCGTTTATTTTGTTTGTATAGCTTATCTCAAAATTTTTTTTAAAAAAAAGTTAATTTTGTATACCGCAGTGAAATCCTGATACATTTTTTTTAGGTAGTTCACACAACTAGTAGCCCCGACTGGCCTCTCGGACTGTTGGACATATACAACCATTGCATCTTCCCCTTCAGGCTTCAGCTCTGATCAATCCGGCCCCAACGGCAGCCCTGAAGTTCGTCATGCCCCAGAGCAGAGGTCTCTTGATTAATTCAGACATTTTGCTTCACGTTCAAATAATATTCAGATGATGACATGATTGATAAAAGTACACAATTTGGTCCCAAACTATATTCAGATGATGACATCATTGTGTTTGGCAGATATTTTAAGCTACATTTACATACTCCACTCTATCATGTTTTCATGCCCTTAGGTTCGGTCACTTCTACGTATTCAACACTCCAACCATTTTTTTTTTCATGAATGCCATTAAAACTTCCGACAATAAAAACACGGTGAAAGAGGAAAACAAATGAAATGAAAAGAATTATTGCTAAGTAGTTGGTTGCCTCTGCTTTGTGACGAAGAAATAAAACCATACAACTTATGGTGTGAAAAAAAGAAAATTCAGCTCACCATTCCAAGCATGCTTTAAAATTAATAGCTAACGCTGAGAACTTATATTTTTGTATGAACCGAAAGATATACTACCTTGTAGTCATTTTTATGGGATACTATCTTGTAGTTATTTTTATAGGATTTTAAATGGTTTTTCTTAGAGTTTCTAAAATAATTTTTAAATTATTATTTTACTCTTCCAAACCATTTTCGAGGATGGGTCACAAATTTTTATGAAAATTTTCAGCAATTGTATTTTTTGAAAAAAAAAAAGAGCGGACAAGGGACGAGATGAGAGGGTGCAAATGAAGGGTCTTTTTCATAGCTTGTTTTTTTAGACAAAGGAAGCTTTACTGATCTCAGACAATTACATCAAGGAGATACAATCAATCCAAAACCATAACCGGTCTCTGCATAGTTAGGATGCACACAACAAAAAAATAAAAAAAGAAAAAAAAAGAAAAACGACAAGACGAAAACAATCCTGCCGCAACAAGCTACAACACACAACTAAATCTTCAGAACCGAGCACCACCAAAACAACACTTAGACTACGATGAAGGCTCTCCAAAAGCAACGCCTCCAAAAAGGGAACGACACTAAGCATGCCGTCGTTGTCATGGCCCAAACAGTAAAGATCAGACCATAGATTTTCACCCTGTAGAGCAAATTCATCAAACTCTAGACACAATGCCTTCAACAAGGGAGCGACAATGATGTCGCCATTGCCAGGTACAACCAACTAAGGTCAGACCTAGAGATTTCTCCCCGGAGTCAACAAAACGGTACCCAAAAGCACCGCCAAACCGAAGTCCCCCAATGTTGCCTCCCCCTACAAACCAAGCCAGCACCGCCATAACGCCCAGTCTTGACCAACTGCAAACGGCCACAAACTTGTTGACAAGCATACCTTCTTCAGATAAGCACCCCACAACAACAGAGACGCGAGATAGCCAAAGGGCACACGTCTAGAATCCATAGGAACCATCTGAAGGCGAGGTGAGTCGCCCAAATAAGCGAAGCCGTGAGTCGAAGTCAAGGTGACCTCTGCCACCGGGCCAACAGGATGATCACTGGAAAAGATGAAGATGTTGCGAGAAATAGTTGCACCGAAGCCACCGCCGTAAGAACGACGCGGATCTGGAGAGGAGCCGCCTTGCTGCTCCATCCCGATGGAGAGACGCCGACGGACAGCGCCGTGAAGGCCCGACGGCAGCCACGGGAACGGCAGGCCAAAATCACAGCCGCCGCGGCCGGGAGGGGCCGAGCTCGAGGGCGCTACAGTAAAGAAGCCAAGGTTGACGCAGGCGGGAGAAGAAGGAAGAGCTCGACGGAGCGCCGGCGGCTAGGGAGGCGCTCTACAAGGCGGCGGCGGCGCCGGCGGCTAGGGAGGTGCTCGAGGTGGAGGAGGCGCTCGGGGCGGCGAGGTGGAGGAGGCGACTAAGGAGGAGGCGGCTAGAGAGGAGGCCGCGAGGTGGAGGAGGCGGCTAAGGAGACGCTCGGGTCGGCGGCAACGGCGGCGAGGCGCTCGGGGCGGCGGCGACGGCGGCTAGGGAGAAACCCTAGCCGCCAGACCTCATAGCTTGTTTAGTTCTAGTTTTTGTTGGGATTGCAACTTTTGTTATTTTTATATACACCATTCACTTTATTTTCTGAAAATAATCTTTTTGGAACTTTGTAGAGTTTTTCTCAAATATCTTAAAAATATTTTTTAATAATTTATTTAGCCTTTTCATACCACTTTCAAAGGTGGTTAAATTTTTTCAACAAAAACTAAATCAAAACTAAATAAGCTATAAAAAAGGGCCGAAATCGGACGGCGACGGCCTGTTTGGTTTGGGCACCAGCATCACCCCTTGGCATCGCCATCAGGCTGATGGACACATGGCGGCGCCGCCGCTGCATGCACCGCGTGTCGACCAGCCGCTGCTCCCATTCCACACCACCGCGCCACCGCCCTGCTCTGCCCTCCCGCCTTTCGCCACCTCCTCCCGATCCACTCACTTCGAGCAGAGAGCAGCCGAGCACTTGCTGCCCCTGAGCGAGAGGCCGGAGATGGCCGGCATGCACCACGCCGCCGCCGCCGCCGTCTACGACGACGACGCAGGTACGCACGCTAACTCGCGACCTGCTACAGTTCCTGTTGCTGCCACTGCTCTGCTGTGCGCCTGTGTTCTTCTTGCTTTTTTTTTATTTTTTTTTTTCTTGGGGCGTTGAACATTCTATTGGTTCATGCATGCCTGCATCTCCTACGTTTCGCCTCTCGCCATGCCAGATCAGATCGTGGAGGAGGCATGGCTGTGGCAGATGTGCATCAACATCCGAAACACAATGGAGCATTAGCTCGTTTGCAGCTAGTGTGATGGATCATGGATGAACGTTAGCTCCAAGCCTCCAAGGCCGTTCCTGGCATTCTAGGGGCCCAGCGCAAGTCTAACCTCTTCATTTCAACAAAGTAAAAAAAAAAAATATTTTTGTACTCCTATTTGTATAAAAAATAATTTTTTATATATGAATTGCAAAGATGTGCAGTACAGACTCTCGCTCTTTACATTAGCGAGATTTGTACCAGCCACTAGCGAGCATTGCAAGCCTAGGACAGTTAGCGAAAAGATCTCAAGTTCTTAGGATTTTGACGTGATATTCAGAGTTGGTCTAAACTCAGGAAAGAAGTGCAGTGCATGGCCGAACAATGCGTACTAAACCACACCTGTTGCACTTGCACACCCTCAGGAACATAAACAGCCCTGATTAGCTCGTACGCCATGCATTGGCTGGTGTTCGGCTGAAACCTGGTGTTCTTTTCGCATGTGGAAAACAGATTTCCGAAACCCTCTAGGTTCCCTCTGATGATCTGATCTGTTTTTAGAAGCAAACTGTGTGCGTGTGTCAAACACCGGTCCTAATGATCAGGGTTGATCGCGGTTATTGGGCCAATTGACAAGCTGCCAAGCTAATTCTTTGTGTCAATATCTTTCCCGTTGATGTCCAGTGTTGAATCCACATTGAGGCTCATGATTTTTGTGGTGAATCTGGCAAGGCAGTCTAGAAAAAAATTCTAGCGCTGAGGAGCTCAAAGCAGTCATTGTTTTAGGAAGGAAGCAATGGCATGATTATACTCTGTTAATGATGACAGTTACATCAGGGGCGCAGCCCTATGCCATTTACAATTACAACATATCCTGCCTGACTTCAGGATTTTCCCGCTCCAAGTTAACAAGAGACTGGCATTTAGGAAATGCAGTGTGTGTGCATGAATGCTTGAATCAGTTAGTGACTTGGGGCAGCTGTGTCATGATATGTTGAGGTCAATTGTCAGTTTCCCCTTCCCTGTGTGCTTGTCTCCTAGCCGATGGTGAAGAGAGATGTTGCCATTGCTGTTGGCGCCAATGCTGAGTCTGAGCATCCCATCCATTCTCCCACTGCTAGGCTTGCTACCAGTTTCACCCCTTTCTATGTTGTCCTGCTCCAAAGATTCAGATACAGCTAAATGAGTGAGCATATCTGGTTTATTCGAAGAAGCTACTGATGATGATTCATCACTCGCCTTGTCCTGCAGTAAAGTAACGTCCATAAGGCTCCTCTCATCAGTCAATGATTTCCCCTGCACAAGTCCATTAAAAAATGCCACATATCACTAGGGAAAACTAATCAAGGTATGCTTGCAAACATATATGTCTGGAGCTAGTTGTTTCATCTTCCATATGGTTTTAGTGTTGGCTTTGTGTTCTGTTTTCTTATTTGTGAGGTTTTTACGCCATCTACAGTAATAGTTCACTAGATACGAAATTCTAGAGAACATCAGAAAACAAAAGGTTCAACAAACAGAGCACATTTTGAGGATTAAGGTTTTCCCGATAGAACTGAAACTAAACTAATGCCAATGTGTTGGTCCCTTCTCCATTTATAGTTTCAATTAATGGAACTACCCTTCAAAGTTCAAAGGCCTGAATATATTATTGCTGAACATGATCGGTTGTTAGTCCTATATGATTAGCACTGAATTCAAGACACAAGGAATAAAGCAATGGATCAAAATGGCATATTGACATGTAAACTAGTTTCAAACAGACAGCTTATGCAACAAGCTCAGTGCATGCTGCTTTGACCACTAAAGACAGCTTAAGAAACATCACACATACTCTAGTATTAGTATAGTGGCCATACCTTTTCCTGTAACTTGCCGATTGTATCACTCATCAACTGAGTCTACACCAAGAAGAAGAGCAAGATAAATGAAAAGAAGAAGAATCGTAATGCAAGATAAGACTGAGCTATCAGCCAGAATGTGAAAAACAAATGCAGTAACTAGTCTCATCTTCCACAAATGGTTGATCAGTAATTCAGATGATCAAATCTTTTTGAGTACTAAAAATGGAGAAATGATGTAAAATTTGTTGTAAGTGAACAATTCCACCTATAGAAGTTCAGTAGTAGTTCGTTAAAATTTGTGCAGAATTATATAAAAATAACTTCTTAGTTAGTGAGCCTACTTAAAACAATTCAAGTGACTTATGTGCTATGACAGCTGACATATCCTTGTTTAATCTCTCTTTGAGTGTCACATCTGTTGGTCTATAAATTTAAAACAAGAGTACTCTGCTTATGATTAATCCTAATCAGATCCACGTAGCTATAGTATCAAACAGGCAAACAGCTCAAAATGGTGCATAGTTAAACTTAAGGCACTACAATTTTTTTCAGGACTAGCATATAATCCATGATTACTTCACTGTTCATTACTTCACTGTTCCTATGTGATTAACAATATACAGGCCTCATGTGTTTGGTATATACAAATAATAAAATCTGCTCAATTTGAGTGTTCTGTTTATTGAGCCTCTTGTTTTAGATCCTTTTCCTTTATAGTGGTTTTCTTTCAAGACTCCTTGGCTGTATACATCTCTCATGTAGAGGCTGGTATCATATTTCCAGTATCAAAAAGAAATGTGTTTGGTATATCTCAAGATTTTGTAGCTTCCTACTTTCAAATGTATCATAAAGAAACCAAGCTCCAACTCAAAACAAATGCATACACAAGTAAAATAGCAAGGTAAGGTACCTGAAGCACACCGTTCCCCCAAAAAAACAGTTAGGCCTTTCCAAAGAGGCAAAGACTACACTCCAAAACACAACCAGGAAAGCTATCAGCTTCTAAAATAGATCTATTTTGTATCTTTTCTTTTAAAACAGGGCAGTACCCATTCCCACTTTGAAATGATGTTACTGAACAATCATTGTTACAGGGCATACATTCAAGTTTAAAGAAGCAGAGCATGCCCACAGTGCCACCTAAATACAAAACTCCAGAACCAACAAAACAAGATGTAGCTTACACAGACAAACATAGAGATTCCCAGTTTTACATTGCACATATACCTTTTTTTTATGTGGTAATTCCCTTTTCTATTACTGCAGTAACAAACTAACAATTATGCCACTCTTGTCTCGTACCTTTCTTGCCATTGTACTCCTTAGTGCATCTTCCAGTTTCATTTCAATTTGGCCAAGCTGCTCAACAGTCAATTCGGATATGCTTGATTCGTCAATCGACCTGCCACTCATTTGTCTTAGCAATCATATGAATTCACTTTTTTCAAAAAATGAATTTATTTCTTGTTAAAACTGCTACACGCAAAACCTCTTTTTAGACATTATTACATGTCAGCAAAGTTTGGCCTTCCATTTCTTGTTCCCCTGGAAACTTTGCTGTTGCTCTATAAAAAAAGTAATGAAGATTAGCACTGGGCCATAACATGAATCCCCATTTTTGGAGAACATCATAACATTTTTGGAGAACATCATAACATGATTCCCAAACTTCAAACTTTGTAACCAGTTATGTGACATACTGACACATCCTAGTATATGAGCGTGGAGATTCAACCTAATGTATGGTTCTGCAAAGGTTCGATGTGCTGTAACAACATATATGCAGCACAACATAATAAAAAACATTTTGGGTCTTGGGTCAACAAGAGAAGACGAACAGACACTTGATTTGTTGGTGTAGTCATCCATCTACCTGTTCAGGAAGGCACTTGTCATCGACTTTTTTGTGTGCAGATGAGAAGTTCTGATAGCGTTCGATAATGTTCTCCATACTGCAAAAGGGGTTCATTTGTTAATGTCCAACTCAGAAATGTAGAGAATAGCCTTAAGAAAGGAGGCATGAGAAGTATTCGAGGCAGATTGAAGAAAGCAACGGGGGAGTGTTATGATGGTGCGGCCTTGTAGAGCCATCCGCATGTCTGAATTTCTGCAGTTTTTTAGGTGTGGCACCTCTGGTAGTTGTTGAGGTGTGCCGAATGCCCCACGACCCATATCCAACTACTATTTCGCGGAGCTAAAAAAAAGGGGAAAATTACCAATTTGCCTCGAAGTTGATTAGCCTTGGCTAATTTTGGATGACCTTTGATGTTTTGCCCTGAGTGGATCTAACTGCTAATAAAATTTACAAACCAGTCCATTCTCAGTATGCGCCTCCGACGCTTCCCTTTCCGTCTTCCTCGCCGCCTCCGCCGCGAAGCCCAAGCCTTGTGCGCGGCCGTCATCATCGCCGCCGGCGCCATCCTCGTCGACGCTGCCTTCTATCTGGCTGTGTTTAGACAAATCAGTGTGGTCGTGCGGCTATGCTTGCTGTCGCGCCATCTTGACGGTGATGGCGCCGCCGAGCTAGCAATGGGAGAAGCCGACGATGTGGGCGCTAGCGAGCGCAACGATCTCCCGCGGCGTGAAGCCCTTGCGTGCGAGGAGGGCATGCAGCCGTGGTATGCGTGGACATGTTGGTGCGCGCGAGGCCGAGCGCGACGGGGAAGCGCGGCACGCCGAGGTCGTCAACGAGGTCGTGAGCGTCGAGCGTGAGGATGTCGACACGAGACGATGCTAGGGCAGGTAGCCTCAAGTGCTGCCTTTGTGCGGGCGACGGCGTCGAAGGAGTCGGGAAGGGGAGCGCCAGCGGCGCAGAAGTTGAGAATGGGTTGGTCTGTAAGATTTTTTAGCAGTCAGATCCACTCAGGGCAAAACATCAAAGGCCATCCGACTTTGGATAAATTAGCCAAGGCTAATCATCTTTTGGGCAAATTGACAATTTCCCCAAAAAATAGTTCGCCTAGATAGGTGAGGCGCCTATTCTCAACCCTCCCGATCCGAGCTTTATTTACCTCTAAACATTCATAAGACAATGCAATATTTTCACAAGTCTCCTATAAAAGATCATTGGAATCACCAACCTCTTGGAATAATAATAAGCTTAGGTTTAGAGGGTAAACAGCAGTTAGTGTCATGCATAGCACTAGACTTTCTCCTCTTTATAGCACTTGATGCAAAGCTTCAATAAGTACTACTCAAGATCTTTAGTAGATCTATCAATCATCTAAAATATTTAATATTTTTGTACAATAAGCATCATGTCTATATGTAGGGCCTCCAATTCAAATTAGGTATGTAGGGTTTCTAATTTCAAAGTACACAAATTTCAAAATTTTCATGATTACGATTTTTCAACTCGACTTAAATAATATTGGACTTAACACTCGCCAATGGTGAAAATATAGTCGATCATACCCACTCAAATCGTCAAACAAATAGATCACCTGACTACCCGAATTATCAATCCAACATCATTCAACTGCTTGGATCTAGAGTTGTGTTTCTTTTAAAGAAAATATCTATAAAATTGATCCCTCACGTACCGCCATCCATTGCAACTGAACCGTTTTGTGAGGGGATGCTAAGCACAAATCTTTCAACCAAAAGTTCCATGTAATTGAAATAGATTCTTTATATGGTACATGGATGAATCTTCGGATATCTATCCACTTCGTTTCTTTTACTACTCTCCATGGCTAGATACAGGCTAGAGAGTCCTAGTGGGTCACAACTAGGTGTGAGTTGTGCAACCTTATCAGACTATTTTTATAGCCATGAATGTTCTTAATAGTTTGACCAACGCAATAGAAACTCAACCCCTCGAATCCTTTCTAGTTCTAGATGCATACCTGTATGTTTCGCATTTAACATAACTATCCTTTTTTATGCATTCAACATAATCATTTGGGATTCATGAATACCATCAATGCTATTTTGCTAAACTCCATATAATTAACCAGGATTCATGAATACCATCAATGCTATATTGCTAAACTCCATATAATTAACCAACAAAACCTAACTAGATGTTTTATGTTCAACATGATCATCTTTATTTTATGCATTCAAACTAATCATTTAGGATTCATGACTACCATCAATGCTTATATTGTTGAAATTCATGAGTTAACCAATAAAACTTAGCTTACCAAAATAGGGACTTCGATACTTTCGCCTTACATACCCATTTGGCACACATGATGGCAAGGAACGAAGCAACTATTCACTTTCCTAATGACACCACACTAATCCCTGATGTCGCCTTGATCTATATGGGGTTGTGGCGATTGGTAGGGCATAAGAGGCTCTTCTTTCCTTATATATCCATTACCATCATTTTAGAGACAAAATAACTCTCTCTCATTTGAGGAAGAGGTTGCGGAATTGAGTGGAAGCGAAAGGTTTGGATGTATGCATTTAGTACCATTTTATTTTTTAAAAAATAATTCACAAAATATGATATGGTATAAAATATAGTGTAGCAAAATATGATATGGTATAAAATATAGTGTAGTGTAGTTTTATAGCTTCCTGTTTTTATATTTGAATTTATATATTTGAGTATACTAATATACGATGCATTGAGTTTGTATTTAATTATGTGTTTACTTTAAAACTGCTTGTACTTCAATTTTTTGATGATCAATGGTTATTTAATTGTTACAATAGAGTATAGAATTGGGTGTATAGTTGTGATACGTTTTAAAGGAATTTCAATTGTGAAATATTATCATTACTTGTTCATAGGGGTGGACCCACCATTGGGGCCGTGGGGCAATAGTCCCTACCTAAGATTTTAGAACACATTTATATATAGGTTAGTATACAACAATATTTTGATAATTTGGGTTGTAGGTGGGGTAGATGGTGGCCCATTTCAGGCCTGCTCACAGTCTTCCACAAACCCACACACCAGCGGCCTAGCCCCGCAATGGCCTACACGAGTGCATCCCTAATTCCCCACTATCCACAAACAACTGACAACTCTATGCCCTAGCGCCCAGCCCCGCTCTCCGCCATCCTGAGCCCAGCCCCGGCGCCGCCGTCCCCATCCCGCTCTACGTTGCCCCGACCCCACTCACCGCTGCCCCTGTCCCACTCGCTGTTGCCCTGGCCCTGCAATGGCCTGCACGAGTGCATCCCTAATTCCCCACCGTCCACAAACAACTGACAACTCTATACCCTACCGCCCAACCCCGCTCTTCTCCGTCCTGAGCCCAGCCCCGGCACCACCGTCCCCGCCCCGCCCGCCGTTGCCCCGGCCCCACTTGCCGCCGTCCCCGTGCAGCTCGCCGCTGCACTGGCCCCACTCACCGCCGCCCGTGTCCTATCTTCCCGCAGGGCGCAGGCCACGCCGCTGCGGTGCCGGACCCTCCCTGCTGGCCGTTAGCCCGGCGCCGCCGTCCCCGCCTCGCTCACCGCCAGCCCGGCCTAGTGTCGCCGACCCACCATGGTCGCCGCTGCCCCGGCCCCTTCTTCCTGCCGGCCGCACTGCCGCAGGCGCTGCCACAGTGGCGGCGCTGCCTCCCCTCCCCCCTTCTATTGGCCGCTTGGCTCTTCCCACATCGGCGCTCTACCCCCTCTAGCCCTCTTCACAGCTCATGGCTGCACAGCACAGGTAATGAGGTACATAAGTAATTAATGAATTGTAATAGTAACTGTAACCGATTATGTGAGAATTGGTCAGTGCAATGTGGTTAGGAGGTTTGGCATTTGTTCTCCTTTCTTGTAATTTAGATTTTCCAGGGAATAAAATGCTGCTTTCCCATGAATCAACTGGTATTGAACATGCATGTTTCCTGAATAAAGAACATTGAAATTGTTCAGCAATTTCCCTCATTGTTTTAAGAGCATTCTCCTTTAATGACATTAATCTATTGAGAATTTTCAAAACACTAATCTATTGAGCTGTGCACAATTGGTGGCTAGAAACAGTTCGCCTCTTAGCTTCAACAACAAGCGACACCTAACACGTTCTTTTTCTTCATCCGTGCATATTTTTGTAGCAGTATATTGCAGAAACTGTTTTATTTGTGGCGCATTACTTAATTATTGGGAAGGACTTCACAGTACATATTTGTAAAGCACATTTAAGAAACTATCTTTTTTAAACCGAGATACGAGGAGATTTTTAGTAAGTGTTTGTAACATAGTAACTGTTTTACTTAATTTTTTGTAACATAGTAAGTGTTTTTTTGGTCTAGTGAAACCGTGAAATGAGAGATTTTGTCTCAGTTTCAACCGATAATCTTCGAGTCACTTGATGATGAGACCATTAGTTGACGATTTTAGCATCTCAAACTAAGAGAATGCAATTGTCTCTATCTCAAGATTATCATCCAAGTGGTATGTTCGCTTGCAATTTACTGATTGTTCATTTTTATGTAGTTGATTTTCTTTAATATACAATTTTTCTAACTGTAGATTGGATTTTATTGGTGAGTTGGTGACATGGCGCGGTTCAAAGATTTTCTACGACATTTTAGATAATTGGTATTATTACTTAACTTCGATGTCGTGAAATTATTTTTAAATTTTCATGTCCTTTTGTTAGTAATTTCATTATCAAATGGATGTGATAATTAACTTGTGGTTATATACTATCGTTGTGTTTATATAGTTATACTAGTTTAGCGTATTTAGTCAACGGTAGACAAAAGACATTTTAGGCTTGCCCCACCTACATTTTCATCCTGCGTCCACCACTTCTAGTTTACATGCTACACGTATAAAATTGGGTGTGTAATTTTGATAAGTTTTAAAGGAATTTTTAATGTGAAATGTATCTTTAATCAATAAACATGTACAAAGTATTTTTTTTCTCGTTTAGAAGCACCGACAATAGGGCTGAAAAAATAGCTTCACAATTCGTACCTTGGCTCGGGCTCGACTAGACTCGAAGGTGTTACCGAGCCTGAGCTGAGCCCACTTCTGAGGCTCGTTAACCTAGCTCGGCTCATTTCTGAAAGCGCCTAGTCCGGCTCGGCTCGACTCGTTTACAAAGTTTGAGAGTGAAAACGCTTTTGACTCGTGGCTTGGCTCAGAGGTGTTACCGAGCATGAGCCGAACCAAGCTTCAGCTTGTTTTTGACCGAGCCAAGCTCGGCTCAACTTGTTTCCACTCCTAACCGATAAGTGGTGATTAAAAAGGAGACATCTAAACACTGACCGAGCATTTGCATCATTTAGTACGAAAATGTAAATTTTTTTGGTACCTTTTTACATCGTACATGAACGTACAAAAAAATGTCTTCATGAGATATCTTCAAGGTACACTTCCAAGCATTGAAACTGAGGACATGCAATTGCGTCCTTTATTCATGAAGAATTGATCTTTAATGGTTACTTTTTATTGCATCCCACATGAAACAAGTAAACCATGAAATCAATAAACCTATAGACCTTGAGATGGGTTGATTCTAACTATGAATATGCTTTGTCGTATCAAGCACAGGGCAACGAGGAATAGACACAGTTTCCGACGATATTTTTTTTATTTTTTATTTACTCACACCACACACGGACGCACGTACACACACCAACCGGTCCAACCCACACCACACGCACAGCGGTCCCAAAGGGGACTCGAGCAACGAGCGACGCAACGGCCGGCGACGAGCAATGACGCGGCGCTCGGCGCCGAGAGCAGAGGCGCGGAGCAGACGACACGGGGCGGCGGCGGACGACGCCGAGCAGCGGCGGCAGAAGGCAAAGAGGAGCGTGGAGCAGCGGCGGCGGGCGGTGAAGAGTGGCGTGCCAAGCTTTGGGGGCGCGAGCAGAGATGCAGCCTAACCCGATTTGGATCAGGATAGCTCCAATCTGGATCGGGAGAAACGGATCTGGATCGGGAGGGCAGCAACTGCGACGAGGTGGGCAGTGGAGCCGAGGTCGCCGGGAACGAGACGACGATGGCGAGACCGAAGTTGTTGGAGATGAGACGACGACGACCGGAGATAGAGGAAGAGATGGCGCAAGTGCAACGCCGGTGGAGAAAACCTAACCACGCTCTGATACCATGTTAGGAATAGCACTTGTATTCATATGGGGGCCAAAGGGCCAGTATATATACAAGTACAAGGGCAAAAGGGAAAAAGGTTAGAAAACCCTACAACAATAAAGTGATGGGCCAGACCTATATACATAGCCCAAATATATCTCTAACAAAAAGAACCAAAGCGGAGAAAATTCTTTACAAATCTAGGCTAACTGATTCACTTGATGCTTGAGGTTCATCTTGCGCCAAGGTTTGGCATGCCGTGGTCATGACGAAAGTGAGGCATCAAGTAACAAAGAAAATTTTCTTAAACTTTTGCAATAGCTTGCAGATAACAATGAAGAGGTTAACAAAGTTTCAAAAATGCTCCTGAAAATTGCACGTTGACTGCCCCTTGTATACAAAAGGAAATTATTAATTGTTGTGCCAAAGAAACCACTAAAGTCATAATAGAAGAAATTGCTGATGACTACTTTTCAAACATGGCAGATGAGTCTAGTGATGTATCTCAAAAAGAACTAGCTCTTTGTTTGCGCTATGTTGATAAACTTGGAAAGGTATGTGAACGGTTTTTTGGAGTAGTTCATGTCTCTGATACTACTTCTTTGTCACTTAAGATTCCCATTGAGCCTTTTAATGGATCACTCATCGAGTCTTGCTCAAGTATTCGGTCGTTTTGGGCTGGCTAATTTTGGCCCACTTCAATTAGCAGCGTAAACTAGTGATAATTTAGCGGTTTTAGCAGGCTACATACCGCTATTAGCACTCAGGATCATGTAGCAACGAAAGGGAACTATCCTTACGTTTGATCCATCCATCAGCTATAGCCGGTTATAGCGGCCGCTATAGCCGGCTATTTAAAACATTGAGTGAATACAACCAGATCCCTCTGAATTCAATTAGACAAAGCTAATTAGTTTTAGAACAAACTAAAGAGATACTACCATGGTGTCAAAGGACCGGTCCTAATTAATCTCTATTGAAATCCAGGCTGATATATATTCACATCAAATCACAAATTTAGTATTTCATTTAAGAGCATCGCTAGCATGATCTCAATGTTTCATTCTCTATAACTATTCTCTAAATCACTATTTATTACCTAAATTATCATCCTCTTCAATTGTCTCTATCTAGCCTTAAAAAGATACAGAGATTGTATATAGTCCCCGAAAATAAATTAGTGAGGAAGACTCTAAATTTAGACTGAGATAGAAATTTCGCTGGATCATTATAGAGACCGAACACTATCCGCAATAACATTTCAAGAACCTGATGATGCTCTAATTTACCATTATTTCGTCCCAAGGCCTTCATATGTAAACGGCTTAATCGACGCTGCGCGCGGCGATTATATTCATGTGCTGAACCAGAATCACCAGCACTTCAGTGTAGCTCCTGTTTATGGCAAACGAGGGGGTCTTATCGCATGCAGATTTTGCTTTATTTTCTTCGTAGACGCCACCGAAAGCTCTGTGACTCCGTCACCGCAGTACCACACCACGCGTGCGCGCATAAATTAGCAGCCAGAAATGGAAACGGGTGCCCCCCCCCCAAGCCCAAGCCAAGCCGTAATTAGACCACCTTCAATGCAACGTGCTTAAAGCTATATGCTTAAGAATGCCATAATACTAAGCATCCATATAAAAACTCTTCCTCCCAATGCATCAGAGTTTTCAGAGGTGTTTATAAACTATAACTGTCTTGTTAGCACCTGAACCAGGCATTTTAATATCCAATGATCGGTGCCTAGCATAACAGAAAAAATACAATCAACCAGCTACTCGATAGGGATGAGAAGGAAGTATCAAGTCAAGCAGTCGTAGAAAAAAGGTCGCAAGCACCGGATAGCGATGCCATCCTCTAAGCACCTCTATTTGCTGATGTGGCAAAAAAAAAGACGGTTTTTTTCTCTAAGTACCTATTTAGGTATATTGGAGCATATTGGAGATGGCTTTAGGCCTTGCTCTTTTCAGGCATTCTTTGCAGCATATCGTTGGCGTAATACTGTAGCAAATTTGAGAACTGTCAAAAAGAGGTCTAAACCTTTTAAAAAATAATTTAAAAATAGTTTTAAAATCTTTGAAAGGACTACTAAAAGCAAGAAAAATCATTACGAATTATCATACCATATAGGCTATATAAAAATAACAAAATTTGCTACATTAATACACAACGACCCGATGCGCTGAAAAGAACCAGATCTTAGCAGCCCAGCGTTTAAAAAAATATGGAGCATTTTTTTTAAAAAATACACGTGGGGAGGAAACCGCCGTCCACGAGCTAGTCCCGAATCCCGATCGCGCGCCCCGATTCCGAGAAAATATCGGGCCGGGAAGCGAAAGGAAAAAAATTACGAATTTTTTCGGATAACATCGCGAGCCAGTTGAAGAGTCAATCGAACTAAGTCGTACCAGTAGCAGGGTAGCAGTACTACTAGCATCGGATGGGAATTTGGGGGCTCAGACTCCGAGTGGTAGGGTTTGGATGCAAAGGCGAAATCAAATTTGGTAGTTTTGGGGGGAGCTGGAGGAGGGGCGTACGTGGAGGGCGCGGCAAAGTGGTGGACGGCGCCGTCGAAGGGGGAGAAGACGAGCAGCGCGACGTGGGCGTCGCAGAGCACGCCGAGCTCCGCCGCCTTCTTGAACAGGCCCTTGCGCCGCTTGGCGAAGCTGACCTGCCGCCGCCCGCGCTCCTCGATCCGCCGCAGCTCCACCCGCCCCCGCACCATCCTCCTCCTCCGCCGCCGCCGCCGCGCGCTGGGAGGGCGGAGTGCGGGAGGAGCCACCGGGGGCCGGCCGCTTATGTCTCCGTCGCCGTCGCCGTCGTACGGTACGCCTTTCGCGGCTCCCCCCGCGCCCCCTTCACCGGACTCTGCCGTCGCCATTTTAACGGCAGAGGGTCCATCGGGGTCCCTCGTGGCCGTCGGATCGCAATCCATTGGCTTCTATTTACCATTTACACGAAAATCGAAGCGTTTCTCTCTCTCTCCTCTCCACTCTCACGGGCGACGGCAGAGGATCCATTCCGCCACGGGGGCTTGTCCTCGCCCTCGTGGACGTGGCACGGCCATGCCCTGTGCCCCTGTTCACCACGCGGCCCGCCCAGTGCCCAGTGCCCAGTGCCCAGCCCACCAAGGAGGAGCTGGAGCTGGAGATCGAAGCGACGGAGGGGTTGAAATGGCGGGGAAGTAGAGCACAGCGCATAGAGCAGAGGAGCAGAGCACGAGCAACTCCAAGAGGCCCTGTATAATACTGTAGCAGTTATAGAGAGGCTGCTGAAGGGAAGGAATCTTTTAGAGAGTAGTGTAATTTATGACGGAATTTTAGAGGGATGGATAGAGGGGACACTAGTAGTGTTTTAGAGGGAAAAGATAGAGGGGGAGTTGGACTTGCTCGCTCGCAGGAAGCAGAGGAGGCAAGCGAGTCGCGACTCGCGAGTTGCGGGTTGCGAGCCCATCCAAACCCTCCCCCAGCCAACGATGCGAGGAGACGAGCCTCTCTCTCGCTGCCCGGAGGGACCCACCCACCAGCAGGAGGGAGCGAATCGGTTGGGCAAAGCGACGGTGAAGGGCACGGAATGGGATCCTCTGCTGTCGCCTGTGAGAGTGGAGAGGAGAGAGAAAAACGCTTCGATTTTTGTGTAAGTGGTAAATAGAAGCATGTACATCGGATAAAACCAGACGCTTTTCTGGGGAAATAAGGAGAGTAGAGGTTAGTGGCTTTTATTACATGCCACCAAGCCGACGTAAGTTGCAAAATATCTCCACAAAAAAGCCACCTTCTTGTCACCGGGTGGTATTTTTTAAATAAACATGACACGATATTTTAAAACTTTTGTTGTACATGTGCCAAAAAAAAAAGTAAAAACTTGTAAGGCGGAAACTATTGAAGTATTTTTTGAAAACAAAAGTTTATGTTTCGTAACAATAATATGTGAGTCATGGATATTAATATCTCATGAACACATGCCTTTTTTAAAAAAAATAAAAACATTATAATATCATAGTTGCATGTTCAATGAAATTATAGGAAATAAAAGATAAGAGAAAAATGATGATGAATAGTGAAAATAATATATGAATACTGACTAAGTTGTTTAAGTTAGAATAGTCAGATAAGCTTAAACAGCGTATTATGTGGTCATCTTGGTATTGCTTAATTCTATGTTACTCGTAGAAGCATATGCAATGTTATGGTTTTGTTAATTTGGACTGATTTTAACGGCTGAACAATTGAAATAACTAAATTTTGATAACTTTTCATAGTAATATTGAGATTTGGTCTAAGTTTGACTTGTTTTTCAAAACGTTAGGACCCATCCTCAAAACATTGAAAAAATGACTAAGAAAGTATAAAACATATATCTACTTAAAAGATCGATAGGCCGTTAAGATGTTAAGCATAAAAAACAGTGCTCGCGGTAAAAAGTGTTATAACCCTAGGTAATTTATGGGTCGGAAGCCCATCCCAAACCCTAGGGGTATTATGGGCAAAACCAAATGTAGGCTAGACTATATATATGAAACCCCTTGTACACAAGAGGGATGAATCAATAAAGATTATTGTGTCTGCTTTCTCTCTCTAGATATGTGTCTCCTGTTATTGTGATTGCGTTTACGTGTGTGCAAGGACTGTTTTACAACACGTTATCAGCACGAATCGCTCTCAGGTTTGTCGCCATCGGTATATCATATTCGCAAACAGATTTGTTATTTTTTGATCTACTATTTCCATTTTTCGATCTAGTAGATCGCTTTTGTTTTGAATCGGTCTATTAGATCGTTATCACATATCAACCTTATCGTGCCCCGTAGCCACACCGCCGCGCTGGCGCCGTGCGCCGCCGACGCCGCGCCGTGCTCGCAGGTCCAATGCGCCGCCGGCCCCGCGTTGTGCGTCGCCGCCTTGCGTGCCGCCGAAGAACCGGTGACGCGCCGCCCCTGGCCACGGCCCCGGCCCTGGCCTTGGCCTCGCGCCGGCCGCACCTCGGCCCGCGTCGCCCGCACTGGCCCCGGCCTGGTGTCGGCCACGCCGACCCAGTGCTTGCCCTGGCCCCGCGCCGGCCGCACTGGCCTCGGCCCTAGTCTCGGCCCCGCGCCGGCCACCGTGCCACGTGCCGCGCCTACCGCCCTATAGTCGAGGATGATGACGCCTACGAGCCTCTTGACGAGGAGGACGCCCAGGAGGATGACGAATGACGAGCTATAGGAGGACTCCGGTTGCTTGCTTATTTTGAGTTATGGATGGCATAGCTTCGAAAGTGCCACCCCTTTTGGCTTTTCCGCTGTATCGGGCCCTGAAATGGGTTCTACCTTTTGTATTGTAAGCTTTGACCTAATCGGTCCCCCAAGAAAAATGGAGCCACTATATATTTTGAAAGACAACTATTATCTGTAATAAAATGCCCTCGTGGGAATCTTGCACGAAATGATTCGGCTCCTTGTAAATTCGTGTTGCATTAGCAGGATCCTGGCCTAACGCAGTCTGCACGAAGGTTCTGGATTTCCTTAAAAATTCTGGTCTGACAAAGCTGATATCAGAGCCAACGACTGTAGAAACCCTATAGCCTAGTCGAGGAAAACGTATTTTTAAAACTAGCAGGAATATTTGTATGTATGTATGTACAAACGTACGTATGTATGCTTACGTATATATGTGTATGTTTGTCTGAATTCTAGTAAGATTAGGAAAATCTCTTGTGGGCTCCCCTCTCTAGCTCAAACTACTCTGTCAAAATTTCTCTACTTGGCTTACTCACTCTTTCCTCAAATTTTGTTTTTGCAGCTTTGGCGTTGTACTTTGCACCCGACCAAAATACCTTTACGGTGGTAGACGCCTTCGAGGGTCCCCGAGGAGAGACCGTGAGGATGCTTCATTGCATCCATGCTGCACTACACCTTCCCGAGGAGGTGACCGTTCGTGGTACCCGAGCGTTCGTCGATTCCACCACCGCTTGGCACGCGAAGGTGATTGTGCCCCAGAGCCCAGGCACATACTCGCGTTACCGTACAGTTAGCCCTCACCTATCTCCGGAGGTCGCTGTAGAAGCGGTAGCCTTTTACGCCACCACCCGTCTCTGTGACCTGTACGCGAGGGAGATTAGCTTATCCGAGTACCTGTTTTGGCCGAGCCTCCCCGTAGATGGTGACAGCCTTATGGCCACTGTGGTTCCTCCGTGGGAGCGTCCCCGTTTTCGGCCACTTCAATAGTTCGCTACTGGATCTGGCGCCTTGGTTGCCGATCTCCTTCGAGAGAACAGTTCACTTGTGGAGATCTGTCTAGCCACCGACTCCACTCTCACCCCCTCGTTTTCCATTCGTTCCCACCGTCGCTGACACCACTCCACCCCCAGGACCGTTCTTAGGAGTGCCCATCCACCCCCTCGCTCTTTGTCGCCGCTTGTTTCCCCTACCACCGCCGCTACCCTGTGCCCCTGTCCCACCTGTCGGCTTCTTCGCACCACCTCCACCTCAGACGGACCAGGATTGTCTCGTCGTCGTTTCTGTTCGCCGAGAGCCAGCTCAGTTTGGCGCCGTCTACATGCGCGTGGCGACACCCCCGTCCCTGCCACGGTGCCTGTGTTGTCGGATGGTACCGACACCGAGTTTGGCCCAGCTGAGCCCCTCCCAGCTCTGTCCCCACCTAGTGGAGGGTACCAAAAAGCATAGTAGCATTATTTGCATAAGGTGAGGTATTTGGCCCGCAAGCACGGGTGGTATGCTTACCCTCCACTGGGTGGGGACGGAGCTGGGAGGGGCTCAGCTTGGCCAGAGTCGATGTCGGTACCATCCGACAACACAGGCACCGTGGTAGGGACGGGGGTGTCGCCACGCGCACTTCGACAGCGCCAAACTGAGCTGGCTCCCGGCAAACAGAAACGATGACGAGACAACCCTGGTCCGTCTGAGGTGGTGGTGGTGCGAAGAAGCCGACAGGTAGGACAGGGGCACAAGGTAGCGGCCGTGGTAGGAGGAAACAAGCGGCAACGAAGAGCGAGGGGCGGATAGGCACTCCTAAGAACGGTCCTGGGGGTGGGGTGGTGTCAGCGACGGTGGGAACGACTGGAAAACGAGGGTGTGAGAGTGGAGTCGGTGGCTGGACAGTGGTGCTGAGCATCTCCACAAGTGAACTGTTCTCTCGAAGGAGATCGGCGACCAAGGCGCCAGATCCAGTAGCGAACTCTTGAAGTCGCCAAAAACGGGGACGCTCCCACGAAGGAAACACAGTGGCCATAAGGCTGTCACCATCTACGGGGAGGCTCGGCCAAAACAAGTACTCGGATAAGCTAATCTCCCTCGCGTACAGGTCCCAAAGACGGGTGGTGGCGTAAAAGGCTACCGCTTCTAAAGCGACCTCCGGAGATAGGTGAGGGCTAACTGTACGATAAAGCGAGTAGGTGCCTAGGCTCCGGGGCACAATCACCTCCGCGTGCCAAGCGAGGGTGGAACCGACGAACGCTCAGGTACCGCGAACGGTCACCTCTTTGTGAAGGTGTAGTGGAGCATGGATGCGACGAAGCATCCTCACGGTCTCTCCTCGGGGACCCTCGAAGGCATCTACCACCGTAAAGGAGTTATGGTCGGGTGCGAAGTACAGCGCCATAGCTGCAAAAACAAAATTTGAGGAAAGAGTGAGTAAGGCAAGTAGAGAAATTTTGACAGGGTAGTTTGAGTAAGAGAGGGGGAGCCCACAAGAGATTTTCCTAATCTTGCTAGAATTCAGACACACACACACACACACACACACACACACACACACACACACACATATATATATATACACTTAAGCATGTATACATACATATATATATAAGTATTCCTGCTAGTTTTAAAAATACGTTTTCCACGACCAGGCTATAGGGTTTCTATAGTCGTTGGCTCTGATACCAGCTTTGTTAGACCCGGATTTTAAGAAAATCCAGGACCTTCGTGTAGACTGCGTTAGGCCAGGATCCTGCTAACGCAACACGAATTTACAAGGAGTCGAATCATTTCGTGCAGGATTCCCACGAAGGCACATTATTACTGATAATAGTTGTCTTTCAAAATACATAGTGGCTCCATTTTTCTTGGGGGACCGATTAGGTCAAAGCTTACAGTACAAAAGGCGGAACCCATTTCAGGGCCCGATACAGCGAAAAGCCAATATGGGGCGGTACTTTCGAAGCTATGCCTTCCATAACCTAAAATGGGCAAGCAACTAGAGTCGTCTTATAGCCCATCATTCGTCATCCTCCTGGGCGTCCTCCTTGTCAAGAGGCTCGTAGGCGTCATCATTCTTGTCTTCTCCATGACCCGAATTTAGTTGAGTCCCCCTTGGCCGCCATGCCTGCGCCCCAAAGGCGCCACCCCGCCCCGCGGCACCAGCGTGCTGGCCATACACCGCGCCGGGCCGCCTCGCCGTGCCGCCGCCCCGAAGGTTGTCCGCCGCGCCGCACCGTCACCATGCGCTGCGGGCTGCCGCCCCATCGGCGGCCGTGCTCCCAGCGCCGCTCCGCGCGATGTTGCTCCGCCTCGCACCGGAGCCGTGCCGCGTCTACAGTCGCCGCTGCGCCTGTAGTGCGCCGCTCCCAACGTAGTTGTTGCCCGGACCACGGTCACCCCCCTAAAGGCGCAGTCACCGTCGTCTCCGACCAACGCCGCTCTGTGCCCCTGCAACCGTCACACCCCGCGCTGCTACGATTGTCGCGGTAGTAGCATGGCTGTGCCGCCGTTGGTACCGTGCCGCATGGCTCCGCCATTACCCCTCATCGAGAGCGCTTCTCTTGAGGCGTCGCCACGCCGGCCCTGTCACCGCGCCACTGTCATGTTCGGTTCTGTCGCCGCCGTCATTTCCCAACCTCCGCAGAATGTGGGCGCAGTGGACTTTGAGCTGGCCAGCTGGCCCTCTAGGGCGGAATAGGAAAGGAGGGGTCCGCTGGATCCTTTTGGACCGAACGAAGATTTAAAGAGATCCTGTAGACTCTGAAATTTGCTCGAAGCAAATATCTCGTAAATTAGGACTAGTAGTCGTGCAATTTGGTCCATTATGTATGGTATATTTCCTGAAGTAAATATATTGGACACATAACCTGTAACGGCCTAGCGTTTTTCTTGCGCATGTCCTGTAGACGGCAGCAAAATTCGGCCCGATACACTAATGTTTTGGATGGACCTGGTGATCCATCATGAAATGGTGCCTGAAAAAGTTGATTGATAGCAACCCTGCACTGTGCTCCTAAAGTTTGGCATAGATCAAGGAGTACAGAAACTGTGTTTTAGTCCCCGAAGGACACAATGTTTGCACGAGTGGTTCTCGTAGCATATCTCCCCTTATAGTCCTTATAATTCCAGGTAATCATAGAAATCCTCTCTTCTTCAGATTTAGATTATAATATTTGAGCTTCCATAATATGCAAAATCTTAGACCTAGGCCACCTTTGGAAGCTGTATATTAATGGGTTTATTTTCTAGCAAAGGGTTGTTATTATTTTTCTACGTTGTTATAATTATAATATGACCAGTAGATTAGAAATAATTAGCAGAAACTCATGAAAATGTTAGAAACTTTGTGGGCACCATTATGTTCTTTATGTCTTGTTTTTCTTGGCACTGTATGTTTGGAGTATAATTTATTAACCTGCAGTTCCTAAATTATTATAAACTCCTAAGATTGCTAGGAAATTATGGGAAGTCTAATGACTCCCGTAGAGTTTGGGTTTGCTCATATTGAGTAGTTTACATATTTTGCTTGATTGTCTCGCATTAAATGCTTATTTCTCTTACGCCATAATAATGGTCTGAGTTGTTCTATTTGTACCTTTTCTCCTGTAGTAGAGTTAATTATCTAAGTAAATGCTAAATAGAACATGGTGCCTGAATCATATGTCTTACATGTCGTAAGCAACCGTGTATGTCAGAGTTAGATATATAGTTATACTTGCCTTGGTGAAGAGTGTTTCTACTCAACACCATCTCAAATGCATAGAGGTTCTGAAGACATGAATTATGAAAATATGTCCTACAGCCATGAATAGTTGGAATATGTTCTGAAGACAAATGTTTCCCTTGTTTGCACTAGAGAAAATTTTCTGCCCATATGTCCATCCCCAAAGAATTAACTTAGCTTAGACCAGCAGTCTACAGTTCTCCTCCGGTGTGGTGTTACCAATCGGTTGTTTAAGGTGTAACACGATGTTACAAACTATATATTGATTTCACGATTGCAAAAATTATACTCCTGTTGCAGTATAGTTATAAAGTGATTTAAGCAGATGCCTATAGCACATGTTATCACTTGTAAGTTTTTGTTTGACGTGAAAAGGAGGAGAGAATTGGGTTTGGGTATGTAAAGGCAAGTTTTTACACCAGAAGTGCAGATTAGATTATGCACCAGAAGTGCGAACGAATAGGTTGGTGATTGTAAATTGTGATGGATTAAATGGCCAATGGACATTAATTTGTCCTTTTAGTGGAGAGATTGTGAATCTTTTCATACGGTTAATTTGATACATATTTAACTCCGATGGACCTGAGCGATCCAACGTTAGCATGCGGGCGTCCTACGCATGTATAGCCTAGGCACGTGCCCGAAGCAATTGCTTAAACCCATGTGACGGGTAATTGTATTATTATCTGAAATAATATGCAAATTATGACCAGTAGTCATATCAGTTTTGTAATTGCATTATTATTGCAAGTTACATTGGTTTGGCTGAAGCAAAATAATCCCAAATACGAGATAATGGCCTATTTGAAGAAGTGACTTTTAAAGATTGTGGTGGGACCGCATCTATATTGTCAATAGCGCCTGAAGTCGCTATAACATGCCTAAAGCCATGCATTATTGTAATATAATCACACCTCCGTAAAGTTATTGTCACATGAACTTGACTGTTATTTGGCATACATGTCGTATTATTGATAAAGTTTTCATGTAAATTATTGATATTGTCGTATTTATATTAAACCTGAAGTTTAATTAGATATATGGTATGAGTAATTGGGCAATATTAAAGGAGCTAGACTTTGCAATCCATAATTTGTTGGGATGATCAGTGACCCCACACGAGTGCGCCGCCCCAGTAGGGTGTGCGGCAACGTAGCACGGGCATGCCACCTAGCGCGGGCATATGATAGCCCAGAGCAAGCGTGTGGCAAAAAAATATAAGTCTAAACTCACTGCATATAGTGTTAGCCCCCAAATGGTAACGCGTGGAATCAAGATATTTAGCAAATATTATCACCACCAAGCATACACTTTTGAGCTTCCACCTGTAGTTGGGGACTTTCGGCTTGTAGTTCCATTAATCTTGTGCTCATAAAAGGGGATTGTGTAAGTATGTTGTAGTAAAAATCGAATCTCGGCATTAGGGGAGAGAAATGCCCATATTCCATGTTAAATGCCTACGAGATCTTCATTGAAAGATTCACGCACTAGTTAATACTCCTGTATGCTAGTAGCAAGCAGTGCTCCTGTACGCTAGAAGCGGGGAGACTGCCAGATATTTAAAGCAATTGAAAAATCATTTACCCGTAGTAAATGAGTCGCTAAGAGTGGAATACCCCGGGTTGAATAGTATATCCACCTTTGCGAAAATTGACTTGTTAAGTCTTGGTCTAAAGTCTGCGGGGACACCTGCGGATCTTAAATTCAATGACACTTGTCAAACAATTGCTCATCACTCCTGAAATTCTCCTAAAGAGAAATTACCATGAAGGTAATGAGCCTCCTGGAGAGGATCATTCTGAAGATAAATACCCAGCAAGTTAATGCGCGCATGTTATAGTGCTGGGAAAGCGGGACGACCAAGAATTATCGTTTTGGGAAATAGCGAAATTCTGGTTAATATTGAAAAGTGCTCTGTCGACGGTTGAGATATCGATCTCAAGTCAACCAAGGTTCTTGATAGGTGAGATAGGAGATGGCGGTACCATCCGACAACACAGGCACCGTGGTAGGGACGAGGGTGTCGCCACGCGCACGTAGACGGCGCCAAACTGAGCTGGCTCCCAGCAAACGGAAACGATGACGAGACAACCCTGCTCCGTCTGAGGTGGAGGTGGTGCGAAGAAGCCGACAAGTGGGACAGGGGCACAGGGTAGCGGCGGTGGTAGGGGAAACAAGCGGCAACGAAGAGCGAGGGGGCGGATGGGCACTCCTAAGAACGGTTCTGGGGGTGGGGTGGTGTCAGCGACGGTGGGAAAGACTGGAAAACGAGGAGGTGAGAGTCGGTGGCTAGACAGTGGTGCTGAGCATCTCCACATGTGAACTGTTCTCTCGAAGGAGATCAGCGACCAAGGCGCCAGATCCAGTAGCGAACTCTTGAAGTCACCGAAAACGGGGACGCTCCCACAGAGGAACCACAGTGGCCATAAGGCTGTCACCATCTGCGGGGAGGCTCGGCCAAAACAGGTACTCGGATAAGCTAATCTCCCTCGCATAAAGGTCCCAGAGACGGGTGGTGGCGTAAATGGCTACCGCTTCTACAGCGACCTCCGGAGATAGGTGAGGGCTAACTGTACGGTAACGCGAGTAGGTGCCTGGGCTCTGTGGCACAATCACCTCCACGTGCCAAGCGGGGGTGGAACCGACGAACGCTCGGGTACCGCGAACGGTCACCTCCTTGGGAAGGTGTAGTGCAGCACAGATGTGGCGAAGCATCCTCACGGTCTATCCTCGGGGGACACTCGAAGACGTCTACCACCGTAAAGGAGTTCTGGTCGGGTGCGAAGTACAACACCATAGCTGCAAAAACAAAATTTGAGGAAAGAGTAAGGCAAGTAGAGAAATTTTGACAAGAGTAGTTTGAGCAAGAGAGGGGGAGCCCACAAGAGATTTTCCTAATCTTGCTAGAATTCAGATATACATACACATATATATACATAAGCATATATACATATATACATGTTAGTATTCCTATTAGTTTTAAAAATACGTTTTCCACGACCAGGCTATAGGGTTTCTACAGTCGTTGGCTCTGATACCAGCTTTGTCAGACCCGGATTTTTAATGAAATCCAGGACCTTCGTGCAGACTACGTTAGGCCAGGACCTTCTAACGCAACACGAATTTACAAGGAGCCAAATCATTTTGTGCAGGATTCCCACGAAGGCACATTATTACTAATAATAGTTATCTTTCAAAATACATAGTGGCTCCATTTTTCTTAGGGGACCGATTAGGTCAAAGCTTACAGTACAAAAGGCGGAACCCATTTCAGGGCCCGATACAGTGGAAAATCAAAGGGGGCGGTACTTTCGAAGCTATGCCTTCCATAATCTAAAATAGGCAAGCAACTGGAGTCCTCCTACAGCTCGTCATTCGTCATCCTCCTGGGCGTCCTCCTAGTCAAGAGGCTCGTAGGCGTCATCATTCTCGTCTTCTCCAAGACCCGAATGTACTTGAGTCCCCCTCGGCCGCCACGCCTACGCCCCAAAAGCTTCACCCCGCCCCGCGGCACCAGCGTGCTGGCCCCGCGCCGCCTCCGTGCCGGCCACCTCGCTGTGCCGCCGTGTAGTGGGCCGCAGCCTCGAAGGCTGTCCGTTGCGCCGTCGCGCCGCGGGTTGCCGCCCCTTCGGTGGCCGTGCCCCCCGCGCCGCTCCGCGCGATGTTGCTCCGCCTCGCACCGGAGCCGTGCCGCGCATACAGTCGCCGCCGCGCCTGTAGTGCGCCGCTCCCACCGTAGTTGTTGCCCGGACCACGGTCGCCCCCTAAAGGCGCAGTCACCGTCGTCTCCGACCAACGCCGCTCTGTGCCCCTGCGACCGTCGCACCTCGCGCCGCTACGATTGTCACGGCTGTAGCGTGGCTGTGCCGCCACCGGTACCGTGCCGCATGGCTCCGCCATTACCGCATGTCGATAGCGCTTCTCTTGAGGCGTCGCCACGCCGTCACGATGCCAGCCCTGTCACCGCGCCGCTGTCATGTTCGGCTCTGTCGCCGCCGTCATTTCCCAACCTCCACAGAATGTGGGCGCAGTGGATTTTGAGCTAGCTAGCTGGCCCTTTAGGGCGGAATAGGAAAGTAGGGGTCTACTGGCTCCTTTTGGACAGAACGGAGATTTGAAGAGATCCTGTAGACTCTGAAATTTGCCCGAAGCAAATATCTCGTAAACTAGGACTAGTAGTCGTGCAATTTGGTGCATTATGTATAGTATATTTCCTAAAGTAAATATATTGGACACATAACCTGTAATGGCCTAGCGTTTTTCTTACGCATGTCCTGTAGACGGCAGCAAAATTCGGCCCGATACACTAATGTTTCGGATGGACCCGGTGATCCATCATGAAATGGTGTCTGGAAAAGTTGATTGATAGCAACCCTGCACTGTGCTCCTAAAGTTTGGCTTAGAGCAAGGAGTACAGAAACTGTGTTTTAGTCCCTGAAGGACACAATATTTGCACGAGTGGTTCTCGTAGCATATTTCTTCTTATAGTCCTTACAATTCCAGGTAATCACAGAAATCCTCTCTTCTTCAGATTTAGATTATAATATTTGAGCTTCCATAATATGCAAAATCTTAGACCTAGGCCACCCTTGAAAGCTGCATATTAATGGGTTTATTTTCTAGCAAAGGGTTGTTATTGTTTTTCTGCGTTGTTATAATTATAATATGACCAGTAGATTAGAAATAATTAGTGGAAACTCATGAAAATGCTAGAAACTTTGTGGGCACCATTATGTTTTTTATGACTTTTTTTCCTGGCACTGTATGTTTGGAGTATAATTTATTAATCTGCAGTTCCTAAATTATTACAAACTCCTGAGATTGTTAGGAAATTATGGGAAGTCTAATGACTCCAGTAGAGTTTGGGTTTGCTCATATTGAGTAGTTTACATATTTTGCTTGATTGTCTCGTATTAGATGCTTATTTTCCTTATGCCATAATAATGGTCTGAATTATTCTATTTGTACGTTCTCTCCTGTAGTAGAGTTAATTATCTAAGTAAATGCTAAATAGAACATGGTGCCTGAATCATATGTCTTACCTGTCGTAACTACTCGTAAGCAACCGTGTATGTCAGAGTTAGATATATAGTTATACTTGCCTTGGCGAAGAGTGTTTCTACTCAATACCGTCTCAAGTGCATAGAGGTTCTGAAGACATGAATTATGAAAATATGTCCCGCAGACATGAATAGTTGGAATATGTCCTGAAGACAAATGTTTTCCCTTATTTGCGCTAGAGAAAATTTTCTTCCCATATGTCCATCCCAAAGAATTAACTTAGCTTAGACCAGCAGTCTACAGTTCTCCTCCGGTGTGGTGTTACCAACCGGTTGTTTAAGGTGTCTAAGGTGTAACCTGATGTTACAAACTATATATTGATTTCACGACCAAAAAAAAATTATACTCCTGTTGCAATATAGTTATAAAGTGATTTAAGCAGATGCCTATAGCACATGTTATCACTCGTAAATTTTTGTTTGACGTGAAAAGGGGGCGAGAATTGGGTTTGTGTATGTAAAGGCAAGTTTTTACACCAGAAGTGCAGATTAGATTATACACCAGAAGTGCGAATGGAAAGATTGGTGATTGTAAATTGTGATGAATTAAATGGCCAATGGACATTAATTTGTCCTTTTAGTGGAGAGATTGTGAATCTTTCCATATGGTTAATTTGGGACATATTTAACTCCGACGGACGTGTGCGATCCGACATTAGCATGCGGGCGTCCTACGCATGTGTAGCCTAGGCACGGGCTCGCAGCAATTGCTTAAACCCATGTGACGGGTAATTGTACTATTATCTCAAATAATATGCAAATTATGAGCAGTAGTCATATCAGTTTTGCAATTGCATTATTACTTAAGTCACATTGTTTTGGCTGAAGCAGAATAATCCCAAATATGAGATAATGGACTATTTGAAGAAGTGACTTTTAAAGATTGTGGTGGGACCGCATCTATATCGTCAATAGCGTCTGAAGTCGCTACAACATGTATAAAGCCATGCATTATTGGAATATAATCACACCTCCGTAAAATTATTGTCACATGAACTTGACTGTTGTTTGGCATACATATCGTATTATTGATAAAGTTTTCATGTAAATTATTGATATTGTCGTATTTATATTAAACCTGAAGTTTAATTAGATATATGGTGTGAGTAATTGGGCAATAGTAAAGGAGTTAGACTTTGCAATTCACAATTTGTTGGGATGATCAGTGACCCCACACGAGTGCGTCGCCCCAGTAGGTTGTGCGGCAACGTAGCACAGGTATGCCACCTAGCGCGGGTATATGATAGCCCAGAGCAAGCGTGTGGCAAAAAAATATAAGCCTAAGCTCACTGCATATAGTGTTAGTCCCAAATGGTAACGCGTGGAATCAAGATATTTAGCAAATATTATCACGACCAAGTATACACTTTTGAGCTCCCACTTGTAGTTGGGGACTTTGGACATGTAGTTTCATTAATCTTGTGCTCATAAAAGGGATGTTGTAGTAAAAATCAAATCTCGGCATTATGGGGAGAGAAATGCCCATATTTCATGTTAAATGCCTACGAGATCTTCATTAAAAGATTCACGTACTAGTTAATACTCATGTACGCTAGTAGCAAGCAGTGCTCCTGCACACTAGAAGCGAGGAGACTGCCAGATATTTAAAGCAGTTAAAAAATCGTTTACACATAGTAAATGAGTCGCTAAGAGTGGAATACCCCGAGTTGAATAGTATATCCACCTTTACGAAAATTGACTTGTTGAGTCTTGGTCTAAATTCTACGCGGACGCCTGCGGATCTTAAATTCAATGACACTTGTCAAACAATTGCTCATCACTCCTGAAATTCTCGTAAAGAGAAATTACCATGAAGGTAATGAGCCTCCTGGAGACGATCATTCTGAAGATGAATAACGAGTAAGTTAATGCGCGTATGTTATAGTGCTAGGAAAGAGGGACGACCAAGAATTATCGTTTTGGGAAATAGCGAAATTCTGGTTAATATTGAAAAGTGCTCATTTATGAGATATGGAGAGAAAATTATCGACACATATTGTTTCTCTTAAGTTGCTATAATAAAGATCCTGAACTAGGTCCATGGCATGGCGTCTGTAGCGCCTGTATCTGGTTATACGGCAAGCAACTGAGGATGAACCATGAGGTTAATCGAAGTTTGAGAGCCAGTAGCTTTAACTCTAGGTCATTATAAATAATGAGGTGGTGAAAGTCCTGGTTCAAAGGTCCCTGAAGTGACCCATGCTCTCTTATGTGTAATAAAAGTTCCGCTAAATAGTAACTCTGGCAGATGATATGAATAAATATGCAATTTATGGATTATGAATATCCTTGTTGAGATCCCAGTATGACTCATTATTCTTTGTGATAGAAGATGTCAAAATTACGACACATTAATGAATCGTATACCTGATAATCCTTTCTAGAAGTAAGGGTTCTTTTCTGAAGAAAGATGAGTTTCCTGTAGGAACGTAAGCACTTTTCTTGAAGAAAAATTAATTATCAGTCGATATTTGATATACACCAATGATCCCCATAGTGGACGATGACCCATTGATACCCGATACTGAAAGTTCGTCACGTGAGCACTAGTGATGTGTATCTCTTTGCAGTAGTTGGAAGAGTGGTGGTGTTCTTTATTACCCTGAAGGTTTTAGGACCAGAAGTTCCTTGCCTCTATAAGCACTTAGTGCGGCAGCAACCAAAAGTTTGGACAGGTAATAAAGTTGTCTTTAGGGACCTGCAGGATATGTAGAGCCACAGGTTATTTGTTAAACGAGGGCCATGTTGGGTTATATGTATGCGAGATTCATGTGTAATCCGCATATTGCTAAATCTCAGATTGTGCTTTGATATTAGTGCTTTATATGTAGTCTCGCGTGTGCGTTTGGCTGTAAAGGATGTTGACCACATTCAGGAGTTATGTGACACGAATATCATCCATACCCCATGTTTATCCATTAGGATAATGTTGCTTGTATTGCAGAAGTGGATAGTGGTCCTTGAAGATTAAGCTATATTGTTCTCAAATTATTTTATTCACATTTTACAGGAGCACAGTGTGATGGATGTCCGAAAGACATCGAACGTCGAAAGGCATCTAGGATGCCGTCCTGAGAGGAGCATGAGCTAAGTATTGATTCGTTTCATACGAAACGTTGAATGTTTCACTTTGTCTAACCCAGTAGATTGACAAGACGATTAATTAATATATTTTACCACACCAAAAAATAGATCCAGAAAATTTATAACGCAGAGGTCCAGTAGACCGTATTGATTCTGAATATCAGACCCTGAAGATTATATATTGTACTCTTTTTCCTTATATAAGTTTTTCCCATTGGGTTTTCTCATAAAAAAGGTTTTTAACGAAGCAATATTGCAATACAACATGCGTGTGCAATATACTCTTTTCTCCGATCATTTTTCTCATTGGGTTTTTCGATGGAGTTTTTGATGAGCCATTGTCATATCGCGGTTTAGCCTAAAGGGGAGTGTTATAACCCTAGGTGATTTATGGGCTGAAAACTCCATCCCAAACCCTAGGCCCTAGGGGTATTATGGGCAAAACCAAATATAGGCTAGGCTATATATATGAAACCCTTGTATACAAGAGAGATGAATCAATAAAGATTATGGTGTCTGGCTTTCTCTCTCTAGATCTGTGTCTCCTGTTACTGTGATTGTGTTTGCGTGTGTGCGACGACTGTTTTACAAGGGAGATTTAATTATTTGCCACTCTCAACATTGACGCTCGTTAAAATGCCACTTTGGCCCACATGTAATACACACAGATGGTCCCACATGTAATACACACAAGGGTGGCATTTTAGCGAGCGCCAATGTTGGGAGTGGCAAATCATCAATTTTTTCTTGTCGACATATCCCCCCGGTACAGATCGCCATGCGGGTAGTAATCGCCACGTCGGCGCGGCCGGCCACCCAGCGCCCCACCTAGGCGCTGACGTGCCCCCGGATGGCGGTGCGTGAGCAATGGCACCATGTCAGCCGACATGTGGGGCCGCATTGCATGGGATCCCAAGGGGGACACGGAGAACGAGCAGATCGCTGTTTTCTTGACAGAGCTAGCAGGTTCGCACAACAACACCGCAGAGACATACGCGTCCGTTTGTTGACCATCATTTGTTCAGAGAACGTATCGGAAGACATTTACGGCGCAGTTTTTTCATTGTTTCTTTCTATGTCATGTAGACTAGAAAAATAATACTAACGAATGATAATCTTGCAAAACGCAATTGGTACGATAACATGAAATGTTGCTTTTATTACAAAGACGAGACAATTAGGCCTTGTACATGTCTGATTAGTGTGGCGTAGCGTAGCGTTTCAATAACATTTATCTTTTTTATATAGCCTATTTGGTGTAATAATTTGTAATGATTTTTCTCAGATTTTTAGTAGTCCTCTTAAAGATCCTAAAACTATTTTTTAATTATTTTTTACAATATTTAAATATCTCTTTAAAGGCATTTAAATTTTATTGAAACGCTACGCTTTGCTACGGTAAGCTAAAATATACAGGACCTTAAGCACATTTTATTTGATTGTGGCCTTGCTCGTGTTGTATGGGCTATCATATGGATGGCTTCTGAAATTTTTCAACCGACGAGCGTCTCAAATTTGTTTGTTTCATAACTAGGGGGAATTCCTAAGGATTTGAAACAAGTAATACTACTGGGAGTGGCTGCTACCTGTTGATCTTTGTGGCGTTGTAGAAATGACGTGGCTTTTGACAGGAAGAAAATTTCGTCTCCTCTTTTGGCTATTCTTCAGAAGCCAGGTACTTAGGATTTGGTGGCTACGTCATATCAACTTTTGGAGAAGGTGACCACGGATTTTTTTTACCCAGTTGTATGGGTGACGATCTAATATTCGGATTGATTGTCAGTAATGCTTTTGTTTTTATCTTTTTAAGCTGTCTGCATCTCAGTTATGCAGAGGCCAGAAGTGATTTTAAGAGAATTGTATCGCCTTGATGTAATTGTCTTGTTATCAATAAATGCTTTCTTTACTAGAAAAGGATAGAAAGATGGCATGGCATAAAATTAATGTAGAGATAAGAAGATCTTTTTCTTTAAGAAACCATTTCTACGCTCATCCCAAAATTATAGAATTAATGCGCAGAGAGAATTTGGCTTTGGAAGAAGAAATTATTAATTATAAAAACAATGTTCAGATACAATGCAATGCAGCCACCGTTTTTTATAATTTCTAGGTAATATGGTATCTATGGTATTGATGTTTAGAAATCTTGCATTGGAACTGCTCCTAGTACCTACGTGATGATTATCTATATTACTTAATGGTATGAATTAAAATATTGAAGAAATTAAATAATGATTAAAAAATGGCTTAGCTAGCTAGCTAGACTGGACCAGGAAAGGCAAGGGGCCGGTGGATGGGCTAGACCGAGGCTACATGAAGGGAGCAAGGTCTAGGGGCAAGAAGGTGATTTTATAAGAGATTTTGAAATTCAAATTTGAACTATGAACTTAGCACAAGGTTTTAATCTATTGCTCGAAATATTATTTTAGGAAAATTATTTGCATGCACAAATTTTAAATGGATGGTCATTTAATATTGTCATAACAAAAATAGTAATTACAAGCAAGCATGCAAGCATAGAAATTCTAAATTTTTTATATTTATACTATTTTCTACATGTCCCAAAATTAGGATGTTACAGGAGAGCAGAGCAAGTTCCACGTGCTAGATGATGAATCTATTCAAGGGCGCGTTAGATCCACCGATGGCTCATGGCTCCACCGTGGATATCAAGGGGAATGCTCGATCCTTTTCCAGTCCAAGGGGGAGCAGAGACTCTCCTGAATATAAATATATCCGTGGTTTGTATAGTGAGTACACGGCTGCCTAGCAAGAATCTTTACAATGAATGCAAGGATATAAACAAGAACATGATGACTATTTTGCATAAGACCTATTCTAGTCAAATTAATTAAAGTGTTATAAAACAATTTGTAGATCAATTAATAATGATACGATTCCCAAATTAAACACACAAAGCTCAGCATCCAAAGCCCCTCTTCAGAACTGCACAAACCTCGAATAACTCAAACTACACCAATCCATCAGGTTTATTATTAACACATAAGACTACCATGTACGACCTTTCTCGCCTTCCATGATCGTGGGAACGGCTATCACGATAGTTTTTAAACTTTACAGAGTGTAGCACACTTTATCCATAAACCTATTGGTACTTTTATTTCTTAGCTCTTTCTTAGAGCCTAGACCAAGTAACGATACAAGACGATTCATTAGTTCCTTCTATTAACACCGATAACCCTCTAAGGTTTTGACCCTTGGGTTCCCCTCTTGAGCCAACGGATCGTAGCCCAATCTTTTCAAAGTATCGTGTGCTAACAGTTTTTCCTAACTACTAAGCCAGAACTAGCACATGTTGACCGACATGCTAAAGCTAACACTTATGGTTGTGCTTGTATGGTTTGGCCGAATAAGCACACGTCAAGGGTGCTTAGACCAAAGTGACTACCTTCACCACAATCCTCAATCCACAAAACCACCCGACTTGCCACCTTTAGTCAACAAACGCCACGTAGGTTTTAGTTAATTAGATTATTAAAGTAACTCAGCACCTCCCATTATACCAAGTCACAAGAAAAAATAAATGGCAACTATGCACAAGGATAGGCTAATAAATACTAAGGCATCAATAAATAGGCTAAATTCACAGGGTAGATGACTCAGTGTGAATATAATATGATTCTAACCCTTCCCTTCATTTCATGCAAGAGAGAAATAAGCAAAGCAATAATCGGGTGAGTTATGTAAAATATGAGAGCAAGATGCAATCTATCTTGCCTTGGTATAACTCGGCGTCCTGGGATCCTCCTCCAAACTGCTCCTGGAAAGCCCCCGACCAGTGCACAAGGTGCGATCTACACGGAGATTCAAATGCATAAGAACAGAAAAATATTCCACATAACATCTATCTCAATAAAATATATAAAATTTTAGGCTATTTATGAGATTTAATGGATCTAGAATCATCCAATTTGTAATTCGGATGCTCGCTAAACAATTTCTAGAAGATTCAGATAAATCAGAAATCTCATAAATAAATAAACCGGTTTTTATTCGGTTAACCAACGGAAAACCGACGGAACCAAACCGAGCGCGCGAGCGGCGCGCAGTGCGGGGCGAAGGGGGGCACGTGGCGCCCTTCGGTTGGCTAGCGCGGTGCGGGGCTGACGCGGCGATGACGCGTGGCGGCAGCTGAGCGAACGCTTGCGCGGGCGGGAGCGGGCACGGTGACAACGCGGGGCGGCGGGCGATTGGGCAACAGTGGCAACCTGTAAGGAGGCGACGCGTGGCGGCGGGGGCGAGACGCGCGCGAGGCGACGGCCGTTCGGCCAGGTGGAAGGCGGGGATAGGTGGCAGCGGATCCGAGGCGAGGCGCACTGAACAAGGCGGCCGACAGCGATGGCGGCGCAGCGGTGGTGCAGCAAACTCCGACGATTTTTCTGGGAGATTCCCTTGGCCAAAAATTGCGATCCATATATCCATCTTGACCGTCTCGACGAGCTCTACACAATAGTGTCATCTACTCTCGGGTTTGGACAAAGATTAGATAGGCATACCTTAAAAACTCGTCGGCGGCTAGGGTTTGGGATCTAAGGGTTTCTCGAGTTGTGTACTTGGGGGGTCTTGGGGGTATTTATACTATCAAGGACAACCTAGGTCCGGCCTTATGGTGGGGAAACTTTGAATTGGGCTCATATTCTACTCGGCTAGGATTAGGACTCTCCCAAATTTGGAAAATATCCAAATCCGTGAATTTTGACCTGAGCTTCTATCCTAGTACATGATTAGGCTTCTAGAATCTCTCCTTCAAATTTGGGCTTGGGTTTCCCACGTTTGCTCATCATTTAATGAGTTTGACGAGCTCCTGGCAGAACAGCAACACTTCATGGAATCATGAGCTAACCTTGAGGTTTGGGCTTGAAATTTGGAGGGTGGCTAAATAATGGCTTTTAAGAATTACTGGAATTTTCTAGAATTTTTCTAAAAGGTTTTCTAGGGTTTTGGCTTAAACCTAATTTAAAATAATTTAAACTAGGGTTTTGTATATACCAATTTTCTTTTATTTTACTTTTAGGGTTTTGAAAATACAAGTGACATATGATAAAATAGAGGATGTCACACTTACCGTGGACGACTGCATTCGATGGATGTGGGTGTAAATGATCGGGACAGAGGAGAAGGCGATTGAGGTATTTCTTGGATGATTGATTGAATTGTAATGTATTAATCGAATGGTTGCAACAAGTAGAGCCGTCGTTGTTTCCTTTTTTTTCCGAACGATATATTAGCAGGTGCTGTGCCTATTCATTAACGAGAAAATTGTGCAAAGAAATTGAGAAACAAAGTTGCGGGTTGACCGATATCCCATGGTAAAATCCCACACTAAGGCCTTGTTTGTTCCAGTTTAAATTAAATTAAATGAAGATTTGTTATTTTGTATAAGCCAAATGATATAATATTTTGTAGTCATTTTTATTGAGTTTTAAATAATTCTTCAGTTCATAAAATATTTTTTTCATAATTGTTTGAATTATTTCAAACGTCTTTCCAGTGGGTCACAAATTTGTTACAGTAAAACTCAACTCAAGTTTAATCTGAAACAAACAAGGCCTAAGGGCCCGTTTGGGATCCTTTCCAGGATTTCGGCCCAATCCCGAGGTGGGGTTCTTGGCGTGGCAAAATTCCTAGGGAATTTTTTATATCTATTTGGAAGGTTGTTTAACAGGGATTATTGAGCTCCTTCCCCACCCTTTCTCCATGGCACTCCGCCCCTCCTCCCGACGTGTGGATATTCTCCTCGTCTCCTTTGCCTCCGCCCCATCCTCTCCACCGCCGCCTCCCCCATCTGCCCATACATCCGACCCCCTCCGTCCCCGCCTCTTGGCCCCTCCGCCCCCCGTCACCAGCCCCCTCCACCCCCACCTACGTCTCCGGCCCCCTCTGCCCCCATTTCATCCACGCCGCTGCATCCGCATCTGCCCCCTCCGCCTCCCTGCCACCCCCTTTGGCTTGGTCGGCGCGCCGACGGTGAGCTCGTACATCTACCCTAACGCGTAGAAGCAGATGACGGGGAGCATGAGCATCCGCTGGTTCATGGAGTAGTCGTGCGTCGTGAACGGTTACACGTGAGAAAATTGGTGAGAAGCCACAATCGTCGTTGGGCTTCGCAAAAATGCCATCCCGCTCGTGGGATTCTTTATAATGCCACCCCCATCGCGCGCCACCAATTCCCATGCCATTTCTTCGATTCCAGCTCGTTTTACCGTGCAATCTGGCACAAATGCCCCTGTCGCTTGCTGGTTGGGTCGCACCAAGTGGCCGAGCCGCTCACCCACGAGCCGAGCCGCTCGGTCGCTCTTCTCTCTCGCTTCCCCCTCTCGCTCTCCGGCGACATCGAAGGCGGCGACACCGCTACTCCCGGTGACGAGCTCGCAGCGACATCGAAGGCAGCGGCGCAGCGAGAGGGAACCCATGTCGCAAGGGAGCAGCATTGGAGGGTCGCAACCAGAGTTGGGGCAGTGCGGATTGCCTCTGGTTCCATGCCCTAGGTCTGGCGACCGCATAATTGAGCTCACATCAAAGTCGAGGAACAATCTAGGGAAGGTTTTTTACAAGTGCTAGAGGAATCAACAAGATGTGAGTTCCGTAAATTTGTTTATCTCCCTAAACTTTTTTTGGATTAGGGTTTTCAATGTTTTTCTCCATTTGTTGTAGATTCCTGGTAGATGCTACTTCTATATGTGGTGTGACGATAGGCAATATTTATCTTAAAGTCTTGCTGAAGTTTAGTCTGCATCTCTTTAGCTCCCATTGTGGGGTTCCTCCTTAGAATTGGCAATGCCTTGTCAGCAATCCAGGCTCTTGTAGCAGTGCTTGATGGAGTACATCTGCTTGTGGAGGTACAAGTGTAATCCTCAATCAATATAGATACTTGCAAACACAACGCAACATCAAACTTACATCCACAATAGCAAACAAAGCACATTACAATTCAGGGAACATAAAAAAATTGACAAAAGCTAGGGAAGTTAAGTTAGTACCATGATAGTTTTTAAGTCAGGTCTTCTGCTCCCAACAATTCTCCAGGGGCATCCTTCAGCTCTGCAATATCCTCTAAATCTAGTGGGATCTGTATTCTGCACACCCAACTCAAACTCCTCATTTATCGCAAACTGTCTGACAACTAATCTGAACTCTTTCATAGATGGGTACAGAGCCAAGATCCATTCTAGGATGATCCCTGTCATATGAGATAAACATATCCTCTGGTATTTGATCACCTACATGCATGACAGCATCTGATGTATCCAAGTCAGGTTGTTCAACACTAGTTTCCCCAGGCTGTGTAGCTCCATTTTCTCCTTGTTGAGCAGCACCAGTTTCGTCCTCATCTCTTAGTCCAAGCAATGCATACACATCCTCCTCTCCAAGTACTTCCACCCTCCCTTCCTCATCCTGAGTTTTTAGTACTTTCAGATTATCCCAGTCAATCGAACCAGAACAATTGGATTTTGCAGGACCATCCCAAACAACCAACTCCTTATCTAGACCTAACCTATCCATCCAGCAGCTAATCTACCAACTCGCGAAAAAAAACATAAGTTACAATAGTTCATCCAATCAACTAAAATGCAACACAAAATTTCCTCTTCACTACCGGCTCAGGTTAACTCGTCGCCCAATACACTCCCACCGATCTAGGGTTTCAAAAGAAGGGGCAATGCGGGCGAAGCAACACAAGGGCACAACGGCAGGTACATAAGAGAGAATGCCTCACCGTTGCCTAGCTGCTAGCCGTCGAGCTCGTCGTCGGGAGTAGCGGCCCCACCGCGAGCTCGTCATCGGGAGTAGCGGCGCCGTCGCCTTCGATGTCGCTGGAGAGCGAGAGGGGAAGCGAGAGGGGAAAGCGAACGAGTGGCTCGGCTCATGGGCGAGCGGTTCGGCCACTTGGTGCGACCCAACCAGCAAGCGACAGGGGCATTTGTGCCAGATCGCACGGTAAAACGAGCCGGAATCGAAGAAACGTCATGGAATTTGGTGGTGCGCCATGGGGGTGGAATTATAAAGAATCCCATGAGCGGGATGGCATTTTTGCGATGCCTAACGATGATTGTGGCTTCTCACCAATTTTCTCGTTACACGTAGATGGTTACCCTCATGTCGCCCTCCGCCACGGTCTCTGCTAGCGTGTGGAACCTGAAGCTGAACGGCCCGCTGTACCGCATCCTATCGACGGGCACCGACGGCATGTTGATCTCCTCGCCGAGGTACGGCGGCGCGAACCGCTCCACACACACCTCGATGGGGAAGTCGACACCGCTGAAGTTGTAGGCGGCGTTGGTGTTGTCGCAAGCAACAGGCACGGTGGTGTCGGGGACGACGGCGTTGGTGGAGTGGTGGAGTGGTACATGTGGGTTGAAATTGTTGTTTTGCTTTGATGATTTTGTTCCCAAAAGTGTTTTCCGGGCGATGGATGCTTGCTGATTGGGGACTGGGACATGCATCAATGAAGCATTGTTTGTGGTGAATGGATGGTTTTAAATGATTGATTAGCAAAATGTTGTTAATCTGTAATGTTTCGAATGATTGATTAGCAAATTGTCTACATTGTCTTGACCGCAGGGATGGCAGGGATTTTACTCACTGCCGGGAAGTTCTCCCCTAGGTTTTGAATTGGCACAAAAATTCCCCCAAAGGATATTTATTCCTAGGTGTTATTCCCTGAGCATCCAAACAAGCCCTAAGGCTAGGCCACTAGAACTCTAGAAGCATGTCAACCAATCGATGAGTTCCAAATCCAAATATTATAGCTCAATTTCTGAATACATTCTGACTGATGATAGAGCATGCTCAGGTTTAGCAGCTTCTTGATTCATTGGAACATGATGCGGACGCTGTGGATATCATCGTGCAAGCAGGCGGAGGCAGTGGTTGCCTGGAGGCTGGAGCAGGGGTTCGTGCGTTCCTAGGATTTTTATGGGCCGTAGGCAGTGGCAAGGCCGGGACTGGCCGAGGACGCAGGCTTCCGAGGTTGATTGGGTGGAAAAGGTTTTCTTCGGCCCGGCCCAAAAACCTAGCTTTGGTCGTTTTCTTCTAGGCCTTTAGATATATGAATTTCCAATGGAAGGAATATATAGCGAGCCCAGTTTCGTGGGACCAACTGAATCATCTGTTTTATACTAGTACATTGCCCGTGCTTTGCAACGGAACTAAAGGGATGAGAAGGAAAACATAAATCGAGACACAAGATAATAAAGTTGATACATTATGATTTCACTGCATCCATAGCACTGGAAAAAAATACTCCCTTAGAACTCGAACTTTTGAGGATGTTCATATTGTATGGCATCAAAGTATTGTGATATTAGGATATATGCCTCTATTCATAATTTTCTTGTTTTAAAAAATCCTGAACTATCTCCCATTTGCCACAGGTACATAGGCTATGAATAATTGATTGTTGTCACAACTCACAACAAGATACGATAATTTTAGCAACAAAAATTACAAGGCTATTTGAATTGCAGCCTCAAAAGATGCTATAAACACACAACAACTAATAGAAAGAATCAAACCTATAATCATAAGTGCAAACATGCTAGTACAATCAATACTTAGCCAACTAATTTAGAGAATTGACTTATTAAAAACATTTGCTCATTGCAGGAAATTGAAGCTTTAGCTAAATGCCTCTTCACAGTGCTCTTTGCATCTATACTCCTTATGGTACCTAGTTATAAGAGCATCATCATTCTTCAAGTACAAGAATATCTGCATTGGCTATTATGATATCATTTTTTGTTTTTTGTATTATATCAGAAACTCATAAATTACATCTACCTGAAATTAGAAGACATATGAAAGAAAAGGAAGCCGCCTTCATTGTAGCATCTCATGGTGTCATCAAATAGTAAAGAAAATCTCAAATGCAGCCCAAATAGCTATGGTCATGAGAGATCTGAAATTTTCCAGAATATACCATTGGAAGGGGGTCACCAGACTTCTAACAACATGAGAACCACATACCAATATACACACACTCAAATTAATAGCACATATAAACAAGCATGGAGCTCTTGAGAAATCAGAAGCATGTGTAATCATACCTTAATAAGCTCCGGCGTAGTTTTCATATTTGTGTCACATCTGATAGATGAACAATATAAGAGTTTTCATTGTAGCATCTCATGGTGCCATCAAATAGTAGAGAGAGAGAGAGAGAGAGAGAGAGAGAGAGAGAGAGAGAGAGAGAGAGCACACTTGTAGAATAGCCAATGCAAAAATGAGTAAGGTTAGCACATCCAAAATGTTGAGTAAACAATATAGCAAGTACATCCCAGATGTTTAGAGTAAGGTTGCTTGCTCCTGATAAATCATTCTAGTAAATAACTAATTTACAAGCCAAAGTCAGTGCCCTAGGAAAGGTTACCTAGGGTCTGGAAAGTAGAAACACCTTCCAAATTTGGATGACAAGATCACAAGAGTAGCTAGGATCTGGATACGGTCATACAGAAGCCGTAGAAGTTGGATAGCAAAACTTCCTAAGCAAAATTTGGACTTTAGGATTTCCCAGGTCTATTTCTTATAAAAATTCACATTGATCATTTATGTGGACTAATAGTACATGCAGAACAAGACCTTTAGAGCATCCCCAGCAGGGGCATCAAATGGACCGGCATCGCTACAGTAATCGCTACAGTAAACCCGTGCAGTGCTTCGCTACTCTCTTCGCTGCTCGCTTCCCCGCCGGTTTGGTTCAAAAAATTTTGAAATAGAGGCTCAAGTGATGAGGCTGCTGGGGATGCTCTTAGGAATGAAAGCAGGAGTTAACAGAAAAGCAAGTGCAGTATGATAAATGTATTGCTATTGTGTCTGAGCTAGAACAGACGGTTAAGACTAATGGCACTGAGCGTGAAGGTAGACTCAAGGCTTTGGAAAGAAAGATAAAATCACTGAAATCAGAGATGCAGTCAATGCAATGCAACTAAAGGTTGATTTTCAGTCTTATTGTTGCCACTGTGGAGCATTTTCAGGTGTCAATAATATGTTTGCCTCAATCAATTCCTAATTATCTCACATTACATCACTTAATCTTTGTTTTAAAAAAATATGGCTAAGTCCCAGGTTCACAGCCCCTGTCGGACGGCGTCCGACAGCAACCGGACGGCGTCCGATCAAGCTCAAAATCGGCCACCCAGCAGCGTCCGACGGGCACCGGACGGCGTCTGGTCAACGGGGGGCGCGACAGTAGCGACTGTCGGACGGCGTCCGACCCGGACCGGACTGCGTCCGACGGCATTTCGGCAAACGACCGAACACCTGGCGGGCAGCCCGTTCGCGTGCACCAGCGCCCTGTCGGACGCGTCCGGTAAGCCACCGGACGGCGTCCGACGAAGCACAAATTTTGGCAAAATCCTCTGTTGGACGGCGTCCGACGGGAATCGGACGGCGTCCGATCGGCCGATCTGAATCTCGCGATTTAATCTGAGCCGTCCATTTCTAGGTTTTCGCCTTGGGCCTATAAATAGGGGCTTGGAGTACGGGAAAAACTTGAGAGAGCCACCATTAGCAGCCACCCCTTGCACTAAACACCCATGAGAGCTCCTCCGATGGATCCCACCTCCTCCTAGGGTTCCATGTGCTTGAGAGATTGAGAGAGAGGAAGAAGAAGAGAGGTAGAGGAAGAAGAAGGTGCCCTACCTCCTCTCATCATCCCCAAGGTTTGCTCCATCTCCCATGGTGTTCTTGCCCTAGTCTTCATGGGGGGAGAGAAGGGGTAATGGTGAGAGACGATCTCGATCTTGTGCCCTTGGAACTTCGCCGCCGGAGAGATCATCATCACGCCACGGGCTTCATCAACCGTACGACTACATCCGCTCCATCCGTTGAAGGCACAAGTCCGTCGTGTGTCGGCGGCCACCTCCGTGTGTCGGGGGTGCCAAGGTGTCCGTGTGTCGGAGCCAAATCCTCCATGTGTTGGAGGTGCCTCATGTGTTAAGGCAAAATCCACCGTGTGTCGGTGGTCGGCGCCGTGTGTCGGTGCTGGTGGGGTGTGAGGACTCTCGCGTGTGAGAGAACTCGTTTCCGTGTGAAGGTTTGGAGCTCGCCTACCATATGTTGGTGAAGAGCTACCGCGAGTAGATTGAGAGCTACGGACGAGAGAGTCCCGACTTCTCTGTGTGAGAAGTTTCCTCAACGGAGACGTAGGTGTTCATGTGTTGAACACCGAACTTCGGTAAACAACTCGGTTTGCGTCTCCTCATCTCACTCAATTACTTCCTCATATTGATTCGATCGCTTGCATGTGAGTGCCATCGAGCCTCCTAATAGTCGCTTGTGCTTCATTGTGATTGCTTCCGCAACTTGATTCTAGATCCATCGATAGTTTGGGTTCCCAATTTGACTAGCTAATCAAGTGAGTTGAGAAAAGTAAAATTGAAAAGAGCCGATTCACCCCCTCTCTCGGCTTAGGATCCTTACAGTCTTTCCTCGGGTTCCTGTCCGTTGTCCTGTGCCATGCCGTCGGATTCGTGACCGGTGCTCGTTACGAGACGATAAAAAGATGCTATGCAACTGCGCGTCGCTTCCTACAAGCCACACATTGAGAGCATTGTCGTCACGTCGGTAACACATGTTTTTGGTAATAAATGATTAATTAGGAATTAATTAATTAGATAATTAATTGACACACGCTCGGCTATAAAAAGGCGAGCGATCCTCAGTTCGCAGGCAAGGTGCTCAGACAGTGTTGTAACCACTTCACTTCACAGACATCCTCTCGCCACCAAGTGAGTGACATAGAGTTTCCATCGCCGCCAAGAGAGCGTCTCTTCGAATCTGTCCCACAAGGTGTTCAGCTGTCCATGTGTCTATGTGGAGGTATTGGATGTGCGCAAACTATGCGTACGATCGAACAACCGAGATGGAGAAGGTATTGGATGTGTGCAAACTATGCGTACGACCGAACAACCGAGATGGAGAAGAAGGCAAAGTACCCTGTAAGTTATTTCTTATTTATTTCTTCCGTAATGAACATATACACAAAAATGGTAACCTTAATCTTATTAGCCTCCATTGTGCGAGTTTCTACAATATTTAGACGCGGAGCAGACTCCCAAACAAGAGCGGCAAATGCATAGGGAGGCGGCGAGCCAAAGGGCGAGGGCCGAGGAACGGTGGCAAGAAGCCCTCACGGAAGAAAGAAACAAGCGTGCGAGAGAAGAGTTTCAGGCGCAGCGCGAGGCTGACCGGCTGCGGCAATTTAATGAGCGTGAGGCAGACCGTGCCAGAAAAGCGCGAGAGGGCTGCTAGAGTTAGGGAAGCAGGACCTAGCGCGTTTGTGAAGGGCAAATACGGGCGTTGCAACCAGTAGAATGATTATCGTGTAGCAAAACTATGTTTCTAAATCTTCTAAAACATGTAGGTTTAGTTATGATGCACTACTATGGTAGATTGTTTTATGCATCATTCGTGCCATTGCTTGTACCATGTAATCGTAATGTTTTATTATTTAATCACCGGTTCTGTAAAACCATATACTTTGGCGGTTATATCGAGACATGATAGCAGAAGGTAAAACGAGCCTTCGTTTATTTCGTCAGTGTGATCGAAATACAAGTACGCATGCATTTTATGGCATTTAATTTGAAAAATAACTTACGTAAATACACCATCGAGTACTGCATGAATGGTTTTGTTCGAAGTCTGGGTCTTTGAGGTGCCCATACTCCCTCCAAAATTTCCTTCGTCTGTAGCGCACTAGACCGTTCGGATTGTCGGGATAGTGACAGCAAAAAAGACATGTAAAATTCGTGCATGGGGGTTCACTTCATATTGTGGGTTAAGAACTAATTGTCTTCGCTTCCACTCTGTCTCTTGTGCACTCAGTAAACTATTTACTCGGTGTTCTAACTGTTGTATTCTTCCGTGCAGACAGTCTATGTACGTGGATGTAGCCATGGGGTATGGATCATCCATCCATTTTGTAAAGTCACAATCATGTACCTACGAAAAGTAGAGTATATTTTCAATAACTTTATGTTAACGTAATAAGATTAACTATGATGATATACGCACCTCAAATATGGGACATCGGTAGAACTTACGGCTCGTAAAACCATCTGCAACACGATAAAAAATCAGCACGACTGTGTCCACCCCGTGGAGGCACTTCGGGCATCCTCTATAGAACTCAGGATCTCTAAGTATCGTAGGATTTGTGTTGTATTGAGCTCTCGATACGACCGACAAATCTTCAGACGGTGTGTGTGCTTGAACTCCAGACCCGTATGAAAGCCACCATCTAGATGGCACAAATGGACGAGTAGTAGTATGCACGTTGTCCATGTACTATACATAAAGAAAACGATAAAACATATACAACACGTATATTAAGCAGTGTGAACATAATAAAATTAGAAAATATAGTCACATATGTAAAATTGTAATTGAATTAAACCGAATCTCCTCATTAAACAGATTAAAAGAAGAGGTTACCTCACAAGCTCCTAAAAATACAGTGCCAGTGACAGGGACGAGTGTTTGAAAATGAGATATCTGCTTCGGGTGTTGGTGCGGTGCGAGAGGGGTGGGCACCGGGTGCTTGATTTAAAGGAAAATGGCCTCCTAGTGTTGTCACACCGGTTTTAGAAACACTGTGTGAGCAGCTTTGCCTCTTTGTGTTGTCACATCGGTTTCAGAAACACTGTGCGAGCAGCTTTTGCCTCTTCGTGTTGTCACATCGCTTTCTGAAACAGTGGTTTCCATCTTGTGTGTACTCATGCATCATGTCGATTTCGCTAACCAGTTATCATAGTTCTCGCTTTCAACGAAAGCGAATGCAACAAGCAACAGCTGATCATTCAAATCCATTCCTACAGCTGTCATATTTGTTCTTCTATACTTCCCGGTCAAAATGTATCATCGCAACATAGCACCGATCGACAGTGCCTGAAAGTCTCAACACAACACCCAAATGCAAAGAAAAGACGCTTCAGGACCTTAAACCTAGAATGATTATCATCTGTATGGTCTTGAATATTGAAGTACATGCTATGATTTCTTGTCTTCAAGACCTCCAGCAAGCGAGGTAGATTGTTGTACGAAGCTTCATAGCTACCATAATGAGACACCAATGCTTTCTGTTTAGCCCTCCATACTTTTCCATAATCTATCTTATAACTAAACCTCGTGTCACATGCATTCATAATAAACTGAACCGCTATATCCTGCTTTTGAATGATCTCTTGCTTCAACATAGCAGCAATCCAGGTTGAACTCATGTTGCGATGTTCCTGCAGCATACCACTCAAGGTACATGTGTGTGGGTGCACGCTTGAAATCTACCACTTTAAAGCAAACTTAGACTTACTCACATGCACCCTAAACTCGCAATCATTCTCCATGCATCGGACCGTATACCTACTCTTGTCAGATTTGTTTACCTTGAACTGTCGTTGCATATGCATAGACCACATCTTCACAGCATTTTACACAGCCTCCTTTGAACCATATATCTACCCAATAACAGTTGACGATCCATGACTATCACTTACAAGAAGCTCATTTGAATTGTTTCTATCCCATTCTTCTGGAATAGCCCCATCTTCCTCATCGCTTGAACCATCGTCTGTTTGCAACTGTTCCTCCTACATCGCTTGTGCATCATCGTTGTTCATATCATCCACAATTGCTTTGTTAATCTCTCCCATGTCAGCTACATATTGTCTGTCTCCACCTTGTTCCTCCACAACATGTTGCTCTCCACCAACTCTTTCGAAAACACCTTATTCTGCTACAATACCTCCTGATTCGTGTCACAACGTGTCAGTGTAGTCTCCCTGTATTGCCGTTCCACTACCTTGTTCAGGTTCGCCATCATTTTGTGCTATAGGGATACTCGGCCTTAGGATATCTTGCACCAATACAACACCCCAACAATTTCTCCTCTAACAGCCCTGTATAAACCTCAACAGGCAATTCTCTGTGATAGGGCTTCTACAGACTTAGTCCATAAAGTTTGTATCCAAACTATATGATTTTCCGGTGACCAACCAAATAACTGACAAATCCGCATGTGGAGTTTATGTAGCGTTATGTTGTTCGTATCTGAATAAATTGTCTGCACGTAAGCAAATTGACTAAGGTCTACCCCATTCGGACCTTCCATGATATTACCATGACCATAATGGATGACAAACGGTAACATATTCATTATCTGAAATTAACAGAAAAATTAAGTACTCCATTGTTAATATATACAAAGATAACTATACTGTTCAATTATCTACTATATTATCTGCTAAAAACAATACTCAAATTACCCCTAAAATCCGCGAAGTTAAAGATACTATATTACATGCTGTTAAATATAACTATAAAATTACCCCTAAAATCCGCGACGTTGAAGATAACTATAGTACTAAAATTATCTACTATACTATCAGTAATATAATTAAAGAATGACTATCCTACCATGTTTTCAAATATATATTAAGAAAATAAACAGTACAAATATATTAAAGTTAAATTTATTACTATACTTACCTACAACAGCTTCCGTCCTCACCTCCCTCAACTCTCTAGAGAATGAGGTTCTCCCGTCTTCACCTCTCTCAACTCTCTCTAGAGAATGAGGCTCTACTGCGTAGAGGGCTGGTTGTTAGAATGGAACTCGAGGGCATGAGAATAGACCTGATCATGGGCGGCCCGGCCCAGTGAGCCCGGCCCGACCCGGCCCGGCCGGTGCATCGGGCCGGGCTCGGGCCTCGGTCTGAAGCCCGGCCGTCGGGCCGGGCCGGGCTCGGGCCCGAAATAACTGCGCGACAAGCCGTGACCGGGCCGGGCTTCGGGCTTTCGGGCTTCGGGCCCGAAACCGAAGCCCGGTGCGTCGGGCCGGGCCGGGCTCGGGCTTGGTCCTGCGGGACCGGGCTTTGCCAAGCCCGGCCCGAAACCCGGCCCGGCCCGGCCGTTGATCAGGTCTACATGAGAATGGAGCTCTCGGCTGGCAGGGCTATTATAGCTGTGTGCGGAGGCCAAGCCGCCCTCACCGGGGGCGCCCTGCCCTAACTAGGCGCCCTCGGTGGGGGCGCCCTGCTCCTTGGCGCGCTTCGTGGGGGCGCCTCGCCGCAAATGCCGTCCTAGGCTAGGGCGCCTAGTCTCAAATGCCACCCTGGCCACGAGCGCCTAAGGGCATTTTTTAAATTGCGTGCACAGCGTGGGTATTTTTGCGTTTGCGTTTTTTTAGGGCAAACAGTAAATATTTTCACGAACCGCCATGTAGCATGGTTGTTTAACAGTATGCATGCATTAAACTACCTCACATTTCTTCTCAACCTTAAGTGGTAGGTAGCTACAGTCTAATCTATGACACATGATAATCAATTTGGAAAGTAAAAAAAGGAAGTGGACTTTTTTACTGCTACATATGTTCTCTCAGATCCATGCATAGGCTTTCTCTGAAAAAAAACATCCTTTAATTTAAATTACGGCTAGTGACAACGCCCTCTTTCTATTTTTTTTCATCCTTCGTTATTAGCCCGGTCATGAACCCCATATTGTCATTGAGTTGTGGGTCGAGGCAGGGTGCATCAGCAAGTGGTAGCCGAATGGTGGTTGGTCCAGGTGGAGGCTCACTATACGGAGTAGATAACAAAAGGAAGAAAGAGGAGGAACTTCTTGTCATGATTGGGTGCAGTCATGGTGCATGTGCGGTGGCCGGAGGAGGCAGTGAGGTGGTTGGGCGAGGAGACGGCTTAGAACGTAGGGGGGAGAGATTAGTGCTTTATTTTTTGGCCAAATTATATGATAATTAAGAGAAGAAGTAGCGCGCAAATCTTAGTATACGATCGGACGGCAAGGACGTGTCTGGAAACACTTGTATCGGTGGATGGTCTTTTCCTCGACAGAAACTGCTATAAAATAGTAGTCATCAACATGGTGCCTCGAGTCTACACTCTACACACCCCACAAAACCCAGCACCACAGCTAGCTCAGCTCTCCTGCGCCAATGGACATTGGCCTGTACAAGCGCGCCAGAGGCATCAAGCACAAGGCCGCGAAGCCCTTCTACCCCCGGTCGCCGGCGGCGACGCCCGCCGCGTCGCCTCCCCCCGCCGGCAGCAAGCTGGCGAAACCCGCCGCCGCGGCGCCATGGGCGGCGGCGCCGGCTCCGCCGGCGGCCGCCGCGGAGGTTGTCAGCGCCATGTACAGCGGGGGCGGTGCACCCGGCGGCGCCGGCGACGCCGACGTCGACCGCCGCGCGGCCGTGTACATAACGAGGGTGCAGGAGCGGCTCAGGCGCGAGCGCATGATCGATGACTGGAGGGCTACGTATTACTGATTCATGCAAGCTTTTTTCTTTCGATCTTGCGTGCTTTAATTAGACCTATATATATTTGCTGCGCTTCTATATAGCGCGTAGCGCTGCTTCTCCCCCTCGATGGCCACGTCGCCCGAAATTCCTTGGCCGTCGGATGATCGTATGTATGATGGTGCGTGTATATTGTATGTGTGCTTAAGACAAACGAGCAAACTGTGTGATATTATCGAGGAGCAACTACGATCCTCAGCAGCTACGGCACACTGCATGCCGTCAAGGTCACCAACATGGACCCCTGGCTATATTTGGTAAACCTGTCAATGCCTGTAACGGAAGTGCCGTTATGGCAAAGGATCCGAATTCCACCGAGGTGGTCGTGTTTAAGGTATTGATGAAGGGATTTTTATCGGGTAGATATTTTTAGATAAAGGAAGAATTCCGGTCTTTATGTTCGGTGAGGTGATGTACACAACCATATTATATTATCAGGTGCATAAATGTTGATGCATGAAGCATAAAGAAACAAATATATGCGGAAGGAGAATGAATCTTATCCTTTTGGCAGCTTATGTGCTGATTTGTACAAACTCAGATGATTATTACAATTTAATCTGGGGTTATCTCGCAGCGCACAAGCTCCATCTTTGGCTGGTGCTAGTGTATAATTATCCGTCAATATATTTTTGTTTTACATATTGAAAGTATATATCCAGCAGTATTTTTTGACAGTGGAAATACATTAAAGAAGAAGATATTCGTTTGGATATATGCATTATATTTAATTAGGCAATTTTTTAAAAGGAGGGAATTTCACAAATTCTTCATAGAAACATTGTAATTTCGTCGAGATTTTTTATGATCGAGACAGTCTTTTTGATGGGATAAGTTAAGACGACAGAATCCAAGAATTATGCTAAGAAAAAATTGTTCAATTGCTTTGAACTTATCTATACCAGTTAGAATATGAACCCTCGTCTGCATGATATTGCTTACAAAATTGTGGGCATCCAGAGGGGGTGGGGGTGGGGGTGGCATCGGTCTAAAAATGAAAATATTTTAATCCAATTTTGAGTTTCCAATTTTTTACCAACCAATTTTATATGTACAAGCGTAAGATATATTTCGTGCAGCTACTAAAAGACGACCGAAATCATTTTTTCCCCGGTAAGCTACATTCAAATGAACTTGAAATATCTCACAATGTTCTTTTACTAGACCTGACCAATCATCACTCTATTCTCCTAAATTTTCAATTTTTTAAAGAAATTTCTCCTATATTTGTGCTACCTACAATTTTCTATAATGATTTTAACCATGGAACCAAGGGCATAAGTGTCATTCCACCAAATCTGCTAGCCCCATGTGATGGTCAAAGACATTTGACTCATGGTAGCGCAGAAATAAAATGGAAAATAAATCTCGTGGGAAAAACGACATGTTTTATGTTGGCACAACCAAAATTTCATGACTACCTTTGATTATTCTTATGATTATATTATGTTCGTTTGATTGAAGTTTGTGGCTAGTAAAAAGGAAGGAAATACTTTGTGAACGAGGAACATATTCATAATAATATTACATGTAGTTGCAAGGACTTGGAAAGAAATTGGGATTCTAATCGAAAATATTAGGTAAGAAACCTATTGTTAATTCATTAAAGAATTTTATATACAATAAAATAAGAAGGAATAAAAAACTCAAGTTAAATTCAATTGTCTATCCATGGTTGAATACGTTGTAGATTTTTTATTTTATTTTTTTGCCAGATGGACGACTACGGCAAATTGTTTCTTGAATAGTCTTGCACTCCGAAATCTCCCGATACTCCTTAACTAGTATTCCAAGGCAGTAAGATGAAGATCCCATGGAAAAATGTAATTAATCTCTTAAAAATGATATTTCAATCAAGAGCCGAATCTCTAGTAAAAAAAAATCCAGCGGCATACAAAAGACCAATATTTTTTTAGGGTTTAATTTGTGTTGGGATGTTTGTCTACATAATTTTACAATACATGGAGTCATTTGTAGTAATGTGTGTATGAAACCATGGTTTCACCAAAACTCCATTAAATCATGGTATTCATTGGACTATTGTCAGTTTAGATATATGTTTTTTTAATAATAAATTTGACTAAATATGAGAGCCAGTGACTAGCCAAACCATGTAAACTGTATGTACGAGTGAAGTTTCAAATACTAAAAAAAACCTAATTTATACTAAACCATGGTTTTAAGAGAGTTTTTTTGTCATCCAAACATTTCGTTGTTTTGAAAATCATGGTATTTTTAGAAAGCATGGTTTTACCTCAAACTATCAAAAATACTTTGTTGCCAAACAGACTTTAAGGATTTACAAATCTCCTGTTCTTTTTATGGAAAAATCGTCTACTTTTTGGCGCTTTGTGGTGGCAGCAACCCATCAAATGGTTGCAAAAGCATATTCTCAACCTTCATTTGCTTTCCCTTTCCGAGGAGTAAGACTGTATTCTTATCTTTGACCATATAACGGCAGAAAAATTACTACTACAAATGTATCCAACGCCGATATGCACGGAGCACATGTTGGCTTAAGTGTCAGCGTCTAGCGTTCATACCTTTTCTTTTAAAATTCAATTATGAGATTCCCATCTAGAATGAAGGGGAAAAAATAGTCCACAGTCGAGGGAACCCCTGCATAAAGGTCAAGAAAACCAGACTGGACATTTGAGCTCGCATTGCACACAGCTACAGCTGAAATCTGAGCATGACAATGATCATTTTCCTCTTGGAGAAGCTTGCGACTAGAACTGATCAGAACGTCTACAGCTGGTGGTATTACGAGATTGCATAAGCAAGTTGGAACAAACTATAGATACAACAATTAAATACAGTATCTCTGCGCTCGATTGATTTTGAGCCTGTCGACTGTAACCACTGGCGCAACAATGAAATACGTTTTTTTACATGTAGTCTACGATGTGGCAGCTTCGTTCGGAATGATAGCCCAAACTACCCAGTGAGCAACAGCATTCCCTATACGCATTGGATAAAAGATCAGCCACTGTGATCACACCATTGGTAGCATGAGCGGTTCTTGGTCCGACGCTGAGCTGCTGCGGAAAATAAGACAAGGAATTAGTTGATACCTGAGACTTGTTTAGCAAAAAAGTTCATACTCTTGAGTTTAATATTATGTAACGCTGCTCGGGATTGCAGGTTTCAAATTTGGTGAATACCTTACATGCAGAATTGCAGATACTACGATATCGTCAGCAAGAATTCATCTCAATTCCTATTCTAAAAGCTGACAATCCACAAGTCTCCAGTGAAGATTCCTAATTCCCTATTCTAAGAAATAATTAACAGAACAAAAATTAAGCATGGTAAATCTAACTGACTAGCCCATAGAGGTGTGCTCTGGCCAAGCCTAGGCAGCTGCCATGTCTCCCGTAGTGTTGAATATGCCCCAGTCCAGGGATTTCCAAAAGAACTGCTGATAATTTAACATGACAAATTCTAGTAAAAAGAAAACGTGTTGAGGCAAATCAACATGTGGCATACAATAAGCAAATTGACGGTTCAGAAAAAGGAAATTGATACAGGGTTTGGTCAGAATACCCTCTTCATAAGAAAGAATAAGTAAAGTGCTTGAATCATGGTTTTTGAATGATAAATTATGACCCATAATTAAAGCAAGTAACATGGGCACTATTTACTTGTGAAACTCACACGCGAATGCCAGCTGATATATGAATCAACCTGGCCATAAAATATAAATGATAAGAGCATTTCTACTGAAAGTATTGTTATACATTAGAAAAGTGTTTAGTCATGGACTTGTTGCACTTAAAAATCAATCACAGAATTCAAAGCATCAACTGGTAAAGTGGCTGTGTCAAAACCTTACATTATTTTGGTGGATGTACTTTCTGGAGCAGCATTAGAACTTAGGTCGCTGATTGGCTCTGGACTGTTTGATTCTGCAGAATGAACCAAATTTACTGTCAATTTGAATAGCTCATACACTAACAAGAAAGAAATACACACACATTATCAACTATTTAACTCACCTTCGCTTGCAAAACTTTCTGGCTTTCACTGAAATACTGATTAGGATGATTGATTCCAGTATCACATGAGACACCATGTGTTGCCTCAAAAGTCATCGTGCAAGCTAGCTGCAAGTTTTATACATCAAATGATTTGGGTAGTCAAAACGATAGATGATTGCATAAAAAAACCAAGGGCAGTGAAACAGTACCTGATAGTGCCTGTTTTTCACTTTATCCAGTATCTCTTCCAATGTATACCCACCAACTCCCATTTTGTTGAGAGCTGCTCTCAAGTTTTCTTCACTACAAGTATAATACATTGAAATGCTTCATGAAAATAGATGTTGACAAAAATAAGGTGGCTTTAAAATGGGCATGTTAAGTAACTTTATATAGGTTTCCTATGGCGGCCCCAAAGATGAACTTCAACGAGTAAACAAAATGATAAATTGCATTTATGGTATATTATAATAATATCTTCAGTTGCTTCTGTTTTTTGTTGGGTCTATTTTTGTAACTTAAAAAACTGTAGGTTGGAGTGCTATTATTCCATTTGACCTTTTTGGGCTTCAAATGACATAAGAATCAAACCTCAGAGTTCAGAAGTGATCTAGCAACTTTCATGAATCGTTCTGGATCCAGCATGCTGCCATTCAGGTCAGCACAAAAACTTCAACGCTCAAAGTCTAGGGCCACTATAGCGTCACATGCTAGAAATACTGTTAGGAAACTAATGCTGATAGAAAATTCTGAGGAACCACAAAAAAAGCCAAGTTCTTGTGTACTCTGTTAATTATTGTGCAAAAGGATGCTCTAAGAATTACATCATACCCAAAATGTCGATAAGGGCAACCATGGTGATCACCAACACCAGGTGTTGCAGAGATGATCTTTTGACATGAATATGGAGTGTAATCCTGGTGTAGCCATTTGTAAGAGTAAGTAATAGCCCCAATATCTTTTTAAGTTACCCACATCAAACAAGGGGCGTACCGTTCGCTTTCCTTCTTTTCCATAATTATGTCTGATACTATAGGCATATTCCTTGTCAAATCGTTCAGAGCCAACCTATTCCAGAGAACATCCAATGTTAGTGAAGCAATAGAAACTCCAATGACTTACAACATGCAACGTAGGCTATTAATTGTTTAACTTTGGCCTTATATCTGATTAATTCAATTTACAATGCTACAACTAAGAATGTAGTACAATTTTTTTTATAAAATGCTTGAACTTGACACAACCTCAACATCTTGAAAAGCACAGATAAGGCTTGATAACTTTCAAAACTTAGAGGTTTATATTCTCTAGAAAAAGTTACAGTACCTTATGAGAAAATTCTGCCCTCCAAAATGCTAGAGCATCCTCCAACTTTAGTCCAGCACCCTAAATCATAATTTTGAAGATTTATGTTACTGTGACATAACTAGGATATATTTCTGGTGCTTACATAACAAAAGGTCCCCTTCATTTAATATTTACCTTAAGAAAAAGACCAAACTGCATTCTACCCCCATGCTTCAGATGATGGTTTTCTCTCAGCTGCAAAATAAAAGCAAACACTAAGTAACTTGATTACACGGTAAACAAACGCGCAAGTACATTTTAAGGTGCCTTACCTTCTCTAGCATGTGGCGCATACAAAGAGGGAAAGAAGTTCTAGCCAGTTGGTCAATATCCTTCAGAGAAATCTCAACAGCATCCTTTGGCTGTATGAAATATTAATTATATGCCGAAATAAGCAATATAGTAAAGATTAGCATTGGAATCAAATCTAGCTAACATTATCTGGAAGATAAAGGGTATGTGAAATAATGTACCTGAGAATAATCAGGTCCGAAATATGCATTGCTTAATGCCTCAACAATCTGTCCAAATAAAATATGCATTGTAAAATTACCAAAAGATTAGTCTGCAAGAAATACAAGGAACTGTTACACCTGGTACTCACAGGAGTCAACCTGTCCTTTTCTTGTTCCTTAATGGCTGCTGTCCATTTCCTGTGCATTAAATGATTTCACATTATATCTTAATACAACTTATACCAATAAGATTCTCAATTAAGAAATTATGCGAAGTGCCAATTGGAAACATAGTGAAACAGGCGGGAGTGGAATTGTTAAACAAAGAGAACATGTGTATGAACTCAAGCTTTTCATTTGTCTAAACATGAAGAAAAATTGGATGATGAGACATAAATCACAATCGGTGTTTGTCCACAGGGCACTCATCAACTTGCAATTTTATGCTGAATTAAATTATTGTCGAACAACAAAAACATGGCTAAATATATATCGTCTAAAGGCACAAGAAACCTCTCGTTCAAAAAAGAATAAGAAAGCAGCCAATTAAAGGTGATAAGCTACCTGGGTAGGGTAAAAGTTTGTTGACAACATACCTATTTGTTAGAACGAGTGCCTTTGAGATATTGCAGCGGAACTGGGTAACCACAAGCGAAACCACCTAGTAAATCATACAGATATATTTAGAATGGCCATCAGGCGAAAATTATATAGAAGCTTTCCCTCTCAAGTTAACAGCAAACCTGACTCATTGCAACATAAGCATAGCCTTTTGAAAGAAATACTCGACGACCGGCAACAAGATCCGGAACTTCTTGAAAAGGCACCTTAATTGGATTGAACATAATTTATTATATCGAGTAATCACAGGAATAAAATTTTGAACTAGATGTGGAATTGAAGCACTTACCTTGAAGAACACAGATTCAACTGCGAAAAAGTATAAAATAAAGTTAGTTGCTAAGTCAACTTAAATGGCATAAGAAATGAAAGAAAATGTTTTAAAAAGTTGAAGTACTAGTGGTTTCACATTATAATATACAAGCAAACTTTGTTTGAGTTTCAATGAATTCCCAAAGTTCAGATCCAGTATCCCAGCCGGTCTTTCAGTATACTGGCCACTTTGGAATGATTGACAGCAATACGAATTATGAAAAAAACAAGTATCTCAAGCACCTATTCTGCAACTCATACTAACATATCCTTTTAACAGCAATACACAACAAACTAAGGGTAAAACACTGACAAATAATTGAACATCTCAGCAGAGTATTTCTAAACGTGTGTCCCTCATTTCAATTGCTAGCTACTATCAAGAATAGAGACATAACGAAATGTTCCTTACCGCTTGCAGATTGGCCAATGGAGCGTGCAACTTGGCTTAGCTTATCTTTCACAGCCTAAACCAAGAAAACAATATCATTTGAACACAGTAGAGCATAAAGATCCAAGTGCTTGGCAATTATTTTTCCATAATCAATACCTCAAATTCTGAGTGCGGCAGTGCTTTGTATGGAAGCTGAAACTCCCCCATAAGCATCCTCTGAAAAAGGCAGTGTATAGACTGTATGGTAAGCACTAAGCAATAGCTCAAAAGTTAAAACTTAAAGATAAATCATCTCCCTTGTAAAACATGTGATAAATAAGAAGTCACCTGTGATTCAGGACTCTCAAGCCGGAAACGATACCGAAAAAGTGTAGTCTCCATGGAGAGAAACCACTTTCGCAATTCATCCCTAAACAGTAGGCATAAATATACAGCTTTTCTATAAGTTGTCAAAACACCAAAAACAAACTGCCAAGCTTATCAACATACAATAAAAATGTACTAATGTCAAGCTTACGTCCTGCAGTAGACAAGACGGAGCACAAAGTGAGATATTATGTCCTTGTTCGTAGTCTCCATTGGATCCTGGTGCCTCATGTGTGTCTTCCACAACTCGCTGACCTAAAGGGCAAGGAGAAGACATTTTCAGTTTCGTTTAAATTTTTTAATTATCATCCACCTACGTCAGCTAAGCCCAAATGGAATTCTGAAAATTTTCTTCTTGAATCAGTATTCAACCTAAGGAGAAAGTAACACACATTGCATGAAAATTAAATCACGGTGAAATAGCAAGAACCTACATTGTGTGGGTAGTCCACATCTGCATGACAATATTGTCAAAAAAAGATAAACAGTAGTGATTTTTAAAGAGTACATCAAGTAAACATCCAAGAGAGTCTGACAAATTCAGACTAAAAACTATCCATTTCTCTAATAAATCAAACTCTGACCGAGGTATTCGCAAAACCAGAAAAGCATCACTAAAATCGCCATAAAATTGCACAAAAGAAAGTTTCCTCGCGAAATCGCCCCAAAGGATGCGAAAGGGAGCCGCTCACCAGTTTCTCCATCTCCTCCGGCCTCCTTCCCCGCGATAGCCCATCCGAGATCCCCTTCAGAACTGACCACCACGAACAACACAGGGCAAAATCGCGTCATGCTCTCTCCGAATGCTACCCGGATCTAAGGAAGGAGGGGGGCAGAGGGAGAAGCAGAAGCCCGAGGGAAACAGAGGCCGGCAGCCGCACCTCGGAGGCGGTCGATGGCGAAGAGCTCGAACTCCTCCAGCCGCACCTCCAGCTGCGGTGCCACCCGGTACGTCGGGAGGGCCCCAGCGCCACTCCCGCCGCCACCGCCGCCTGCGGCCGCGGCCGCGAGCTGGCGGTGGGATCGCACGATCTCCATGGCGGCGAGGGTTTACCTGAATCCAATCGCGGCAGAAGCGACCCTGTGTGTGCGTGCGTGTGTCGAGACGGCGGGAGAGAGAAACCGGAGGAAAGAATTGGGGAGCGGGGATTCGTGGGTTTTGGCGGGAAGCCGGTGTGATTTTCCCGCGGCTGGACGGGAGGACGACCTGCCGCTTGATCCTCGTGCATGCCTAGAGCTGGCCGAATCCAGCGGGCTGATACTTTGCACCGGGTCGGCCCGGTTCGGTTCAGCGAAGTTGTGCCTGGGCCTAGCTTTCAGTCCGTCGAGCCGACACGGTTCTGTTCGCATAATAACAGTCTGGTTCGGTTTGTTTGACTTGTTCTACTGTAGGAATTTAAAATTAAAATTTAGAATTCCCGCCGCTTCGCGTCGCGCCGCGCCCTGTCGGCCCCACCACGCGGCTTGCCCCGGTCCCGCCCAGAAGCTTTTCCCGCCCCGCCGCGCCCACCTGCGACACCACACGTCCCCCCTATGCGCTTTCCCCACCCGTGGCCTCGCCTCGCCAATCGGCGGCGGCCACGTAGCCACTCATGGCCCAGCGAACCAGGCGTGTCGATTCGTTCGGTTCTTTTTTATATCCGTTGCAAATATAGTCGTTTATATCCGTTTGAACCTTTAAAAATTCATAAAAAATAGCAAAAGAGCCCAAAATATCTCAAATGTTTTTCTATTACCCACACCCTCATCAACCAGCCACACTTCAACCCCATTCTCTCTTGAATTTCTTCTGTGCATTGCGAATTTGCAATTTGTTAGCTAGAAAAGTGTCATAATTTGTAAATTTGGGCAAAGTTAGAAATATTTCAAACTTCCAGATTTGTTGGTGTCATTTTATGAGGTTTTTATATTTCCATATATTCATTTTATATATATTTGTGTATAATGATTCTAAACTAATTGTTGTTTTGTTATTTCATGTGTAGGCGATTCCCCGAAATGGCTGATGGAAGATCTCCGTACGATGAATTTTACCTTAGCCAGTTCGGATTAAGACCGGATGACTATGAACTAATCGGTCAAAGTGTACCTGAGCCGGTTGAAGAAACGGAAATTCAAAGAACCGAGGATCATCCCTATGGATCTGGATTCGGTTCAACTTGTGCTTCCGACTCCAATACCGGCGGATCGAAGCGAGCTCGACTTAACCAGTCGGATGTGTGGAATGACTATGAAGAGTTGAAGCACCTTATGGACGGCAGCCTAGTGAGGTACTCAACTAAATGTGAAATTTGTGAACAAGAATTATCAGTGGTAACGGGCTCGGGTACCGGACATCGGAAGAGGCACGCTGCGGTGTGAAAGAAGAAGAAAGGTGTTCAAATGAGGCAACAACAGTTGAGCTACAACCCTGATGGTTCGGTAAATAAGTGGGAGTATAATCCCGAGGTAGATAGGGAGGCATTGTGTTGACTAATTGATTTTGAAAATTTACCTTTAGTATTTGGTGATTCTCTTTATCTCGAAGAATATATTAAAACTGCTCATAATCCTAAGTATAATAGTGTTTCTCGTCAAACAACGACTATATATTTGAAAAAATTATATACCACCAACAAGTTGAAGTTAAATGAACAATTTAAAACCTGCACATTTTCTGTTTCGTTAACCTCGGACTTTTGGGTTGTTAGGACTAGATAAGATTATTTAAGTATTGTTACTCATTATGTTAACCAAAACTGTCAGATAGAAAAATGCTCTTTAGCTTATTGATGTTAATCACAGACGAGAATATTGCTGAATGCGTTATGAATGTTGTTCAAGAATTTTAAATAACGATAAAATTTTTGCTACTACCGTGGATAATGCATCTGCTAATATTAGTGCCATGAATATTTTAAAACCCAAGTTATCTACATGCGCTGAATCTTTTTTAATGCATCAACGTTGTGCATGTCATATTTTTAATTTAATCGTTAAATGTGGTTTGAAAAGATTGCAACCTTATCTTCAACTATTGTCATGCAGTATCTATTCATCCTAAGAAATTTGGCCTAGACATGTCTATTAGGTGGAATTACACCTATCTTATGTTGCAACACATATTACCATATTGACAGGTTTTTGAAGTTTTTATTAACACTCAGTATCCAACTCAAGATGGAACGCCACTTTTGACTTCATAGGTTTGGCAGGTACTTACTCATTTACATTCATTTCTAAAGATTTTTATGAAGCTACCGTTAGAGCTTATACTGTGTATGAGATTACATCTTCTTCTATTATTATGTCCATTTATCATATTGCTAATCAGTTAAAAATGTTTAAAAATGATCCTATTTTATTTAATGCAGTTAGCCATATGAAAACCAAATATTTAAAATATTGAAGAGATATTCCATTATTATATTGTTTTGCTTTTCTCTTAGACCCTAGAGCTAAACTTCCTGTATTTACTAATGCTCTAACACAACTTGGTGCTGTTACTAGAATAGATTAATCAAATTACGTTCAAGAAGTTAGAAATAAACTTAATGAGTTGTATAGAAAATATGAAGAAAAGTATGCAAAGGTTCGCCCACCACGACCACCACCAGTTCAACACAAGGGGAGAAAGATGTCCTTTCGGAAAACTATCACGGGCAAGGACACTTCAAGTTCTTCGGGCAGTGCAACTCGCCCGACTACACAGGCATCGCGCGGAATTGTTGGCGAGATTGCCTCCTATCTAGTAAAGGATGTCGTTGACTTTTAAGAAGAAGAGTTCAATATATTCTTACATGATGGCAGCAGTATAGTGGAACATATCTGGTGCTATCCATCCTATCATGGGATGTGTTAATTGTTTCAGTCTTCACAATTTCTTCCGAGTCCGCTTTCATCCTCGCTGGGAGAATTATTGGAGGATAGACGGACTTCCCTCCATAATGACATGGTCGAAATACTACTGAGTACAAAGGATTAGGAGTTAGCCGAAAGACGCGAACAGAGTATCGTCGCCGAGCGACAAAATCAAGAGTTGGCGGCTGCATTCGGGGGCTTAGAGCTTGATGAAGATTGAAGAAGGCCCCAAATTTTTTTATGCTTGTATTGTAAAGCTTCAAGCTGTACTTTTTTCTAAGGCAAGGTTTTCTCAACTTTGAGTTTGTTGCTTAGCAAAGTTTTAAACGAGGCAGATATGTAAATCCATATAAATAATAAAGCTCTGCAATGCATTTTAAATATTTCTCCATATAAATTTGAATTTTTGAATTATTTGCATGAGTTATTGTTCACATTTATGAATTCCTCGGATTTTCCTAAATTTTTTGAGATATTACACTAAAACCGGTCCAACCGGCACCAACCGAATTCGGGCCGGCTCGGTTCGTTTGGTTCTTCATCCGAACCGAACCTAGGCTCACCTCCCGGCCCGGCAGTTCATTTGGCCCGGTTCGGTTTTTGACCCTCATAACCATGCCGAACTGAGCCGGCCCGTTGGCCAGGTCTGTGCATGCCCGTGTGAGCACATCTCCAATGCTCAATCATGACATTTCTTATTATTATCCATTGCCTCCGTTTTTTATTTGACGTCTTTAACTTTTGAACATGTCTTTCATCAATCGTCTTATTCAAAAATTTAGTACAAACATGTAAACATATAAGTCATGCTTAAAGCACCTTTAATGATACACCAATAAGAACAAAATAAATGATATTTACATAGTTTTTTCAATAAGACGAATGGTCAAAATCAAGTTCAAAAGTCAAAGTCGTCAAATAAAAAAGAACGAAGGGAGTATATTTTAATATATTTATCATATTATTATTTATCACTTCAACGGTTTGCTAAAAAATTTCACTTCTATAATAATAACGGAAATGCTTCTATTTGGATGTCCGACAGCGTCGGACACCCACGGCCCAAAAGCACGGCCCGCAACCAACGCATGCGCCCTCGCTGCTGACTGCTACAAAAAACGTGCCTTTCATTTTTTGCCTATTTAGATTTCTCATTTTTGTCTCTATTTCATCTGGAGTCCAAAATGCCTAGAGCAAATTTCATAATTTATCTAAAATCCTAATTAACTTACTTTGAATACTTTTTTATTTTTTAATTATGTTCATTAGCTAAATTGTTTCAACAATCTATACATATTGTTTCCAATAGGCTAAACTAATTGTTTCAGCAGGCTAGACATATTGTTCCAATAGAAAAAACTAATTGTTGCACTTGCCTAGACATATAGTTCCAGTAGGCTAAATTAATTATTCCAACAGGCCAAAAATATTGTTCCACTAGGCTAAACCAATTGTTTCAACAGACTAGAAAGATTGTTTCAACAGGCTAAACTAATTGTTTCAACATGCCAAACATATTGTTCCAACAGGCTATACAAATTATTTCATCGAGCTAGATAAATTGTTTCAATAGGCTAAACTAGTTATTTCAACAGGCTATATATATTGTTCCAATAGGCTAAACCAATTATTTTAGCATGCTATATATATTGTTCCAATAGGCCAAACCAACTGTTTCACTTGGTTGTACGTCCACTAGATAAAAGTAATTGTTTTAGCAGGCTAGCCATATTGTTTTAACATGCTAAATTAATTGTTCCATTAGGATAACAAATTGTTTCAGTAATTTTTTTATATCAACATTGGTCTTATTTTGTTCGTAAAAATACGAGAAACGCAGCGGTGCAAACGGTTCGTGCATTGGAGCAACCAGTCAAAATTTATGGCCTTCGAAGTAGAAACTGAAAGGAATCTTTTCGTCGACGTCATTGCATGCATGTAAACAGGGGGGAGCTTTCTCTCCTTTCGCGAGCACGCTGCGATGTGTTGGGCTGGGCCAGGGCGGCGTCCGTCCCCAAGTCCGTGCCTAATAATAAAGCATATCCATTAAATACGTCTGGAGGCCTTAAATCCTTGATCCATCCTGGATCCGACCCCACTCGTCAGGTCCTCAGCCTACCCTGTACTCAAGGAAAGGAGATGAGGGGGAGAACCTAGCCATGAGGTAGGGAGCCGTCGTCACCACTGTCGTGAGGGAGCCGGTCATCACCGCGGTTGCCATGGGGACAAGTCACCCTACTGCAGCATCTCACCGCCCTGGTGTCCTTGCCTCCGCGCACCTTCCTTGGCTCTATGCCACCGCATTCCTATAGTCGGCTACACAAGGGAAACCCTAACTTGGGGTGGGTTAGTGGAAAACAAGAGGCGGGGTCGTCGATAGCAAACGCGAGGCAGAAGGCGGCGAGGGGTGGAAGGATTGAAGGTCGCGATTGAGTTTCGAATGGAGTAAGCGTGTCAGAGGCAAGTTTGGAATGGAGACGATGGGTCAACAAGAGAGAGAGGGAGACGAGGACACGTAGGTGAGGCACACTAGTCGCACCACGCACAGACTAGCTGTGCCCATACGAGGACATGTAGGTGAGGTAAGGCTTGGAGACGAGTCAAGGCAAGCCAAGGCGAGGCGGGGCATGGCAGCGAGTCCAAGTGGGGCGGGATGCGGCGGTGAGGCGAGGTAGGCCATGGTGGCGAGGGGGAGTGCCGGAGTATGGGCGAGCTCGTGATGGAGCAGGTGAGATCGTGAGAGGAGGAAGAAAGTGATTAAAAAATTATTACTCCTAAGTCTTTTGTTAATTTTGGAGTTTGTGACATAGATAAAATGGCAAAGTATTTGGTGCAAAAGTTTTCTAATAGCATAAGTGCAAAAACTCACCATGACCTCTTAGATAGATCGAACCTAGACAGCCTAGATGCATATTGAGGTGGAACTTCCCTCTCCCACTTATGCACTTTTGCGCAAAACCATGGTGATTGCTTCCCATGTTCCCAGGTTTTACCTGGACCACTGAGATTAGATCCAAGGGATAAGAATGGTTGTTTGCACGTGTGCACATAGAAAGCTTTTGCACCAAGTATTTTGCCTAGATAAACGACTTGTTTGTTTCAGCTGAGAGTTGCTAAAAACTTTAATCTAAAAAAGTTGTGACTCCTCGAAAGACGTTTGAAGAGTCTTAAAAAATCTGAAAATTATTTTAGTGTTGTTGCTCATTATGTTAACCAAAACATGCCGATAGAAAAAAGTTTGCTCTTTAGCTTATTGATGTTAATCACAGACGAGAATATTGTTGAATGCATTATGAATGTTGTTCAATAATTTGAAATAGCCGATAAATTTTTTGCTACAACCATTGATAATGCATCTGCTAATACTAGTATTATGAATATTTTAAAACCCAAGTTATCTACATACGCTGAATCTTTTTTAATGCATCAACGTTGTAATGTCATATTATTAATTTAATTGTTAAATGTGGTTTGGAAAAGATTGCAACCTTATCTTCAACTATTGTCATGCATCATCTATTCAGCCTAGAAAATTTGGTTTAGACATGCCTATTAGGTGGAGTTACACCTATCTTATGTTGCAGCACATATTACCATATAGACATGTTTTTGAAGTTTTTATTAACACCCAGTATCCAACTCAAGATGGAACGCCACTTGTGATTCCATAGGTTTGGCAGGTACTTACACATTTACATTCATTTCTAGAAAATTTTTATGAAGCTACCATTAGTGCTTATATTGTGTATGTGACTACATCTTCTATTATTATGTCTGTTTATCACATTGATAATCTATTAAAAATGTTTGAAAATGATCCTATTTTATTTGATGCAGTTAGTCATATGAAAGCCAAAATATTTAAAATATTAAAGAGATGCTCCATTCTTATATTGTTTTGCTTTTCTCTTAGATCCTAGAGTTAAACTTCCTGGATTAACTAATGCTCTAACACAACTTGATGCTGCTACTGGAATAGATTACTCAAATTATTTTTAAGTAGTAAGAAATAAACTTAATGATTTGTATAGGAAATATGATGAAAAGTATGCAAGAGTTCGCTCACCACGACCACCACCAGTTCAATAGACAGGGAGAAAGATGTCCTTTTGGAAAACTATCATAGGTAAGGACACTTCAAGTTATTCGGGCAGTGCAACTTGCCCGACTACACAGGCATCGCGTGGAGCTGTTGGCGAGCTTGCCTCCTATTTAGCAAAGGATGTCATCGACTTTCAAGAAGAAGAGTTCAATGTATTCTTACATGGTGGCAGTAGTATAGTGGAACATATTCGGTGCTATCCATCCTATCATGTGATGTGTTAACTATTCCAGTCTTCACAATTTCATCCGAGTCCGCTTTCATCCTCGCTGGGAGATTATTGGAGGACAGACGGACTTTCCATAGTGACATGGTCGAAATATTACTGAGTATAAAGGATTGGGCATTTGCCGAAAGACGCCAACAGAACATCATCGCCGAGAGACAAAATCAAGAGTTGGCAACTGCATTCGGGGGCTTAGAGCTTAATGAAGATTGAAGAAGGCCTCAAATTTTTTTATGCTTGTATTGTAGAGCTTTAGGCTTTACTCTTTTTTCTTTGGTAAGGTTTCTCAACTTTGAGTTTTTTGCTTAGCAAAGTTTCCAACGAGGCAGATATGTAAATCCACATTATTAATAAAGCTCTGCAATGCATTTTAAATATTTCTACATATAAATTTGAATTTTTTAATTATTTACATGAATTATTGTTCACATTTCTGAATTCCTTGATTTTTTTCGTATTTTTTTAATATATTACACTAAAACTAGTCCAACCGGGCCAACCGGCACGAACCGAATTCAGGCCGATTCGGTTTGTTCGGTTCTTCATCCAAACTGAACCTGGCTCACCTCCCGGCCCGGCAGTTCGTTTGGCCCGGTTAGCATAATAACCGGGTCAAAAACCGAACCGGGCCAAATGAACCAAGCCGGCCCAAATCAGTACCGTGTCGAACCGAGACGGCTCGTTGGCCAGGTTTGTGCATGCTTGTGTGAGCACATCTCTGATGCTCGATCATGACATTTCTTCTTTTTTATTATCTACTATCTCCGTTTTTTTATTTGACGTCTTTAACTTTTGAACATATCTTTCACCAATCCTCTCACTAAAAAATTTAGTACAAACATGTAAAAATATAAGTCATGCTTAAGGTACCTTTAATGATACAACAAATAAGAACAAAATAAGTGATATTTTCATAGTTTTTCCAATAAGACGAATGGTTAAAATCTTGTCCACAAGTCAAAGGCGTCAAATAAAAAAGAACAAAGGGAGTATATTTTAATATACCTTGTCATATCATTATTTATCACTTCAACGGTTTACTCAAAAATTTCACTTCTACGATAATAAAGCATATCCATTAAAAAAAGCATATCCATTAAATACATCTGGAGGCCTCAAATCGTTGCTCTGTCCTGGACCCAACCCCACTCGTCACCGCGGTTGCCATGGGGGCAAGTCACCCCCACCGCAGCATCTCACCGCCCTGGTACCCTTGCCTCCGTGCACCTTCCTTGGCTCTGTGCCATCGCATTCCTATAGTCGATCGGCTACACAAGGGGGAAAATTGACCTCACTGACACGCAATTCGATGGCCTCGTTTCAAATAACATTAAGTTCGTTCGCCTTGACGCGTATGACACCGAATACTCGAATTCGTAACCTCAGTGACATTTTTCCTATTTTTCGGATTTTACCCGTGATTTACACTGTTTTTCTCTAGTGCAATGACCATTTTGCCCCTGTCTTCTTCAACTAGCATCCCTTTTCCTCCCTTCTCCTACTCCGGGGGCCAGCGAGCCTAGCGCCGCCGCATCGCCACCGCCTCCGCCATGCCTCGCCGCCGCCCCTTCCCTAACGCCGACGCCGCCGCCTCGCCTCGCCGCCGCCTCCTTCCCCAGCGCCGCCGCCGCCGCCGCCTCGCCGCTGCACCCGCCGCCGTGCCTCGCCGTCGCCTTCTTCCCCAACGCCGGCGCCTCCTCCCCCAACCCATCTCTCACTAACATGTGGACCCCATGAGGGCAATATGGTCAAAAAATAGGAAAATCGACGGTAAATTGGAGAAAATGCAAAATGTCACTGAGATCACAAATTCGAGTGCCCGGTATCTTACGCGTCAAGGCAATCGAACTTAATGTCATTTGAAACGAGGCCATCGAATTGGGTGTTAGTGAGGTCAATCTCCCACACAAGGTAGACCCTAACTTGGGGTGGGTTAGTGCGAAGCAAGAGGCGGGGTCGTCGACAGCAAACGCGAGGCAGAAGGCGGCAAGGGGTGGAAGGATTGAAGGCCGCGATTGAGTTTCGAATGGAGTAAGCGTGTCAGAGGCAAGTTTGGAATGGAGACAGATGGGTCAACTAGAGAGAGGGAGACGAGGACACGTAGGTGAGGCACACTAGTCGCACCACGCACAGACTAGCTGTGCCCATACGAGGACATGTAGGTGAGGTAAGGCTTGGAGACGAGTCAAGGCAAGCCAAGCCAAGGCAAGGCAGGGCATGGCAGTGAGTCCAGGTAGGGCGGGATGCGGCGGTGAGGCGAGGTAGGCCATGGTGGCGAGGGGGAGTGCCGAAGTATGGGCGAGCCCGAGATGGAGCAGGTGAGATCGTGAGAGGAGGAAGAAAGTGATTAAAAAAGTATTACTCTTAAGTCTTTCATTAATTTTGGAGTTTGTGACATAGATAAATGGCAAAATATTTGGTGCAAAAGTTTTATAGTAGCATAAGTGCAAAAACTCATCATGACCTCTTAGATAGATCAAACCTGGATAGCCCAGATGTATTGAGGTGGAACTTCCCTCTCCCACTTATGCACCTTTGCGCAAAACCATGGTGATTGCTTCCCATGTTTCTAGGTTTTATCTGGACCGCTGAGATTAGATGCAAGGGATAAGAATGGTTGTTTGCACGTGTGCACATAGAAAGCTTTTGCACCAAGTATTTTGCCTAGATAAACGACTTGTTTGTTTCAGCTGAGAGTTGCTAAAAACTTTAATCTAAAAAAGTTGTGACTCCTCGAAAGACGTTTGAAGAGTCTTAAAAAATCTGAAAATTATTTTACATACCATAGGAATAACTTTTCAAAACCCCACAAAAATAGATACAAAGTATTACGTCATTTAGCTTGTAAAAATAACAAATTTTCACTTAATTCAATTTAATTTAAGCCGAAACAAACAAGGCCAAATTAGACCTGCCGAAATGGGCCTATTCGGCTCGTACTGTTCATGAACCGGGCCTGCCCGGTTAGGTTAATCGAACCAAATCTAGGCTGGCACCTTGGCCCGTCGGGCTAGTCCGGTTCGGTTCGCATAGTGGTGGCCCGGTTTGGGTCACTATTGTAGTGTATTTATTTAATTCTATATTATAATGTATATTTATAAAATATAATGTTTTTTCTAATGTATATATTTAAATAAGATAAACCAGCCTTTAAAAAATCAAACCGACCCGGTTCGATCGGTTCACTGTGAGAACCGAACCTGTGCCGAGACCGCAACTGTTAGGATATGCGCCGATGCAAGATCACGAACGACACCAGGAGACACGATGTTTGGTAACGCAGTTTGGCTTTCGCCTACATCTGCGGGGCTCTGATTATCAGCGTTCCTCCCCAATCCATAATACCGTAGCATTCCGGCTACACAGGTCACTATCACATGCCGGCCGCTGATGTAGGCTTCCCAGCGTATTGCGTATGGTTTTCTCCACTTTGAAGTCATTATAGCGTATTGCGTGAACCCTTTTAACCGAACTTTTGTTGCCCTCAAAGCAGGCTTCCTAGCCTGCCAATGCGCACCACGTCCGTTCACGGCAAAACATGTCTTACCCTGGCCATCCGCATACACGTCACAGCTTTGCCCTTAGTGACGTTATGTAGCGCCTTCTGTGCAACATCCGGTCGCATCACTGCTCCCACCGTTCCTATCTATTTGACACCCTTCCGCGCCTGCCGGTCTGATCACGAACGCTGAGGTCGTCGTCGTCACCTACCGACCTCGCCGACTACTTTGTCAACCTGATCGCCACGTCTGGTCAATCTCAGCCAACAGTAGCCCATCGAACGGTTCGAGCCTCCTGCTCGAAGTGTCCGACACCATCGATTAAATCATCTATTGTCGCCATGCTCCACCTTGCGCCGATAGGGCGTTTTCCAGACCTGGCCAACGGGTCGGCCCGGTTCGGCACGATTCGTTTCCAGGCCGACCCGATTTGTTTGACCTGGTTCGGTTCTCGGCCCAGTTACTATGTGAACCGAGCCAAACGAACCAACGGGCTGGGTCTCCGGCCCAGGTTCGGTTCGCTAGAAGAACCGAATGAACCGGGCCGGCCAGGGTTCGTTTGGCGCGGGTTGGCCCAGTCGGCCTGGTTTTCGTGGAATATATCAAAAAATTTAGAAAAGTCCAAAAAATTCAGAAATGTGAACCATAATTTATGTAAATAATTTTAAATTTTCAAATATATATGGAGTAATATAAAAAATGCATTGTAGAGCTTTTTTATTAACGTGTATTTACATGGTTGTCTCGTTAAAAACTTTACCTAGTAAAAACTCAATTTGAGAAAACGTTGGCAAAGAAAAAAGAGTACAACCTAAAGCTCTACAATACAAGAATAAAAAAATTTGGGCCCTTCTTTAATCTTCATCAAGTTCTAAACCCCCGAATACAACCGCCAACTCTTGATTTTGTCTCTCAGCGACAATGTTTTGCTGTCGTCTTTTGGCTAATGCCCAATCCTTTGTACTCGGTAGTATTTCGACCATATCACTATGGAGGGAAGTCCGTCTCTCCTCTAGTATTCTCCCAGCGAGGCTAAAAGCGAACTCGGAAGAAACTATGGAGACCGGAACTGTTAACACATCCCGTGCTAGTATGGATAGCACCGGATATGTTCCACTATGTGCTGCCACCATAGAAGAATATTAAACTCTTATACCTGAAAGTCGACAACGTCCTTTGCTAGATAGGAGGCAAGCTCGCCAACAGCTCCGCGGGATGCCTGTGCAGTCGGGCGAGTTGAACTGTCTGAAGAACTTGAAGTGTGATTGCCTGTGATAGTCTTCCAAAAGGACATCTTTCTCCCCGTCTGTTGAATTGGTAGTGGTCATGGTTGACGAACTCCTGCATACTTTTCTTCATATTTTCTAGAGTAAAATGCACCGGAGATCCATTAACTTGTAGCGTGGTGTCATTTAGATCCATCAACTTCCAAACTGCAGTTTTGGGTCCATTAACTCTTTAAGTTGTTTACTGCAGGTTCGTAGCCCTTCGTTTTATGTTTAGATCCGACGTGGCATATGCGCCGATGCAAGATCACGAACGACACAAGAAGACACAATGTTTGGTAACGCAGTTCGCCTTTCGCCTATATTTGCGGGGCTCTGATTATGGACGCTCCTCCCCAATCCATAATACCGCGGTATATCGGCTGCACAGGTCACGACCACATGCTGGCCGCTGACCCCTCAGACTTATGTTACTATTATGAAGTTGTTCCCCTGATTGCATCAGGGCTGCTTCTCTTTATGTAGTGGAGGCCTGGCTAGAGTCCGACTTTTAACTCTAAACCAACCATGCCTATTAGAACACAGAGTCTTTGTAACTTACTTGTACACATATTCGACACAAAACTTAATAGCAGCCCATTGGCCCGGTTTGCATAGTAATCAAACCAACCGGCCCGGCCCGGCCCGGTTGAACCCGTTGGCCAGCTCTAGGCCAAATTGTCGAAGGAGTGGTGATTAACATTATCGGTTTTGCTACTTCTCAGGCGACTTATTTTTATATAAGTCTTAGTCGATTTTCATATAGCTAGATTCTACCGTTAGATCTTTTATACGTCCTGTAAAGATGTTTGATCAACGGTCTAGAAAATCGACTGAGAGATAGATAACTCTCAGGCGTACGATGATAAGTCAGTCCCTAACGTTATTATAACCAGCAGAAACCAGAGCTTTTGCCGGCTTAAAAAATTGGCCTCAAACAATGCAGCGTATATCCTGTTTATTTGTGAATCCCTCGCAGGAGCTTCCACAGTTCCACTGCACTAGAGACAAGACCCGTTGGGTTTCTCCGCTCTCCTGCACCTTCCTCCTCTTTCATTTTCTGTGCAGCATTTGGTGCTTATTGATTCATAATCCGGATCCTTCCGTCTGTTTGATGTTCTTGGCTCCTGCTGCATTTCCTCCACTATTTATACCTCGCATTGTCCGCGCAGCTAATATTGCTCAATCTCGCAAGCAGCCAAGAAATAAAACAACAATCTAAGTTGCTACTGTGAATCTGTGATCTTCAGGCAGATCCCATGGCGAGTGATTCTGCCATCGCCACCCCTCCAGCTAATCCGAGCCTCGCCTCCCAGGAATCATGCGGCATTGCAGGTAAATCGAGGAAATATTGATGCATTCTGAAACTTTAATTTTTTGCTACCTTGGCCTTGGAGCACTGTTTGTATTGACAGGAAATGTGCCTTCTTCAAGAACAGCATGTATGCTTGACTTGCCATGGCAATGCAGGCAAGAAAGATGATGCAGTGGCAGTTCTAAACCCTTCCAGGAAGAGCAGTGAAGGTGATCTTGCAGATCATCCAGATAAACCTGATGTGGAGCCGATGCCGAAGGAGCCGTGTGTGGAGAAGATCCAGCAACCTAGGATCCTCCCTCTTCTGGGGAAGCCATACTTCACATGCATCATGTGCAAGTCTCATGTTCAGACGCCGTTTCAAGTGGTATGGCTGCTGTCACAACTCGTTTTCGACTGGTTTCAGAGGGCGGTGATGCGTGATGTCTCTCATAGTCTTGGTGTTCTTCAGTGGAGTACAGATTTTGATCTTAAGGATCTAATTGGACTATTGGAGTAAACCTTGGGTGGATCATAAAGGGGCATTGAGCAATGCATGCAGCATCGTAGGTCTTAAAACAACTGTGAACTGTCCTCTTATGTTTATGGAACTAACAGATGCTGATTTCTGATGTTTGTAACACCTTATTTTTTGTTTCCCTAAATATGTGTATCTTTGCAAAATATTAAATTTATTAGCAACATTTTTTTGCGAATGGTGAAAACCTAATAAAAAAACCCTTGATTGTTTAAAGGAATAATATTCCACATATTTAAATTTAAAACTCTTAAAAAGCCTTTCTCGAAGGGTCGTAACTTTTTTCAGATTAAAACTCAGCAACCTTGAGCTGAGAAGAACAAAGCCACAGGCTCTGTAACCAGATCCTCCCAAAGATCCAGATACAGATGAACTTGATCCAGATACAGATGAACTTTTTAACTTGGCAGAATCTGAATTCGCCCTGAATAGTACCTCTGTTCCAGAATTCGGACCAGACACCTGCACATATTACTAGTTTGGCTTTGCATGTTGTAAACCATTGAGGTCTTTCTTGCTGCAAAAATCAACTGTCCAAACAACAGCGCTTTCCTGAAAGTGACATGTTGGCATGTTGCATCCAAACAAGTGTGATCAGATTGTCGCTGGCATTGCTTTTCTTGCACACTGCTATGACTGCTGAACTGTTTGAATTTCATCATCCAAACAACTGTTTTTAAACTCCGAAAGAAACTTCTTCTTGTTGATCAGATTGTCATACAATGATTATGTCAACGTGCAAGATCGTTCGCAGGTGGTTCCAAGGTCGTTCGCGCCATTCCTGCCAACATCCAAGACGTCGCCGGCGACCCTGACCATGGGCGGCCGGTCGTGGAGGCTGCGGTTCACCGGCGGCCGCGTGATCCAGCGGCTGGAGGCCGGGTGGCGGAGCTTCGTGGTGGACAACGGCGTGAGGCTGGGCGACGGCTGCGTGTTCGAGCTGGTGGACGGCGAGCGCCTGCTGTTCAGAGTGCAGCTCCTCCGCGCCGACATCCCGTCGACCATCCGGGAGAGGGCCGGCGGGTACACCTTGTCCACCCCCATCGTCATAGAGTAGCTAGCCTACCTAGACTACGGCCTTGCTTCATCGCCATTGTTATGTGAGAGCATCCGCCCCGATGCTCTGTTCCTCCACTCCATTTTACTTAGTTACTTCCTTTTTTTTTCTCTCTAAATTTTATTCATAATTTACGCTGGATCTATCCCGAACTACAGTGGTTTAGTACGACCGCTGAGCATCAGCTTGAGGTGACGTCCAAAGAGATGCAACTTTGAAAGAGGGTGCGTTCTCTGGGTCGTCTCGGGAAGATCTGTGTACTATGTGTGTCTCGGTTTGAACCAAAGGGCTTAAGGGCAGGAACAACTTTGCATCTTGCTGTTCTGTGAACTCCTGAATCGTACCCTGTCTCAAGAACAACCTTCCATTTCTTCTGTTGATGGTAAAATGCAGCAGGTGCAATGCAAAAGTCATGTATAGAATGGTGGGCATTGACAACTTTGTACCGCACCATGCACATAGGGAGCAATAGCAATGCTGTGATATTGTAGGCTTGTGGCTAGTGTGGCCGATTTATCTCCCTCAAGCAGGTTTCGCAATAATCAGTCGACTATTACTCCCTCCGTTTCAAAATATAAGGCATGCATGTATTTCAAAATATCAACATTTATAAATTTTGACTAGTAATTAAGCTAAAAACATATATGTTTAGTCTTATGCATGCGGTATAGTTGGATTTGTATTTAAAAATACTTTCATATTATGCTAATTTTGTATTTGTTGATGATATCTTGTGAAAGAAATTAATGGTCAAAGTTCTATATTAAAGACCGTGCCAAAAAATATACGTCTTATATTTTGAAACGGAGGGAGTACTATTGCTCATTTCATTGCAACGCTGCTGCACATACAATAATGCCTACCTCAATTATAAGCAAAAGGAAAATCTATCCACGATCGGCTAAGGAATTCTCGATTTATTCTTCACCGTTAGGGCTCAGTTGGGAGCCCATTTCCCGGCCGAGATCTCGGACCTTTCCTAGGGTATAATTCACGACGGGAATATTTCCTCTAGATATTTTTCGGGTCCATTTGGAACCCAATTCCGTAGTATTTTCCCCGGCCCAGCCCAGACGTTTCCCTGGGAATCGATCCACCTGCCCTCACTCGTGGAACTTTTCCTCCCCTCCGCACGCCGCGCCTCGCCTCGCCCGACCTAGCCCCGCTCCCCGCCACCGCTGCCTCCACCGCTCCTCGCAGCCGCCACCTCCACCGCTCCCCGCCGTCGCCGCCACCGCCTTCCCCGTTCCCCGCCACCGCTTCCCCACTCCCCAACATCACCGCCATCCCTACTCCCTAACACACTACACCACAACATAGCAATGGAGGCATTCATTCTGCCGGTAAAAATGGCTTTCAATGGCAAACTCTCTGCCGATAATGACTTTTCCCGACGGACATTCTGCCATAACCGTCCGACGGGAACCCAGCCGTCCACAATTCTCTTTGCCGACAGGCAAATTTTTCCCGACAGACGGTTTACCCTGGATTGTCCATTTTTCCCGGCAGACAGTTTGCCCTGGCAGAAAGTGTGCCACTGTTATTGATTTTTGCCGGCAGACTTCTGCCTCTAAAGGTGTGTTGTGGTGTAGTGACACCGCCGGCACCTCCACTGCTCCCCACCGCTGCCTTCCCTGCTCCCCACCATTGCCTCCATCCCCGCTCCCTTTCCCAAGACCACCACCCTAGACCGCCGTCACCTCCACCCAAGACCACCATCGCCTCCATCGACGCAGCTTTCCCTGCTCCCCACCACCGCCGCTGCCTTCCCCGCTCCCCACCACCACCACCGACGCCGCCTTCCTCGCTCCCCACCACAACTTCCACCTCCGCCTTTCTCTGGTACTCATCCAGCCGACCGGCTCCAAGAAGGCCAGTGCTCTGGTAAAGAACCCTAAATCTTGGATGTGCCTTTAGATTCTTGCTACATAATTCATCTCGTGCTGATATGTATCCAGAGAAAATTGGATGTGCCTTTAGATTCTATCTTGTCATGTTTTAGGAAAGTTCTAATATATCACACGCTCATGATATCAATTGATGTGATGTTTTAGGAAAGCTCCAAAATGGTGCAGTATTATTCAGTCATTTCTAGGAGGTGAATTGTTAGAAAAGGGTAAATTCAATTGAAATGACGACTGGCAAATAAGATAGTGGCAGATGTTTAGAGTGGCAAATGGCCACTAGAAAGGAGTTGATTAAGAAGTTTATCCTTAGAGAAGCAGAGGATAATGATGAGTTGTATCTTGAATTAATTCCTACCGTACTTTCGTTTTCTTGGGATGGAAAAAGGCCTGTCCACACATCTTCTTTAACCGGTGCAAAAAGAATTGAGGAGATCTTAGAAGGTCATGAGCGTTGGTGTATGTTGAGTTCCGAATGGAACCCATGATATTTAAGTCCACTGCACAATTTCTTAGAAGAGAGGGTTTCTTGCGGGACACAAGGGGTGTTAAAGTTGAGGAGCAACTAGGAATGTTTATGTATATGATATCCCACAATGCTTCTAATGAAGATCTTCAGAAAGTATTTCAACACAGTGGTGAAACAATTCATAGAAAAATAAAAGAAGTGTTTGATATCATTCCCGCTCTGACTCATAGATTTGTCAAGCTCCTTAATTATAGCGAACCGCATGTGAAGATTGTGTCGAACCGACGTTTTTGGCCTTATTTTCAGAACTGCATCGGTGCCATAGATGGAACACATGTTCCGATAACTTTTGCTGAAGAAAAGGCAGCCCCTTATAGGAATAGGAAAGGAACATTATCGCACAATGTAATGGTAGCTTGTGACTTTGACTTAAACTTCACATTTATCTCATGTGGGTGGGAAGGGTTGGCATCGGATGCCGAAGTCCTTAGATCTGCTATCCACAGGGGGTTTCAGGTCCTAGAGGGGAAATTCTATCTTGTAGATGGTGGATATGCAAATACGTCGTCTTTTCTTGCCCCATATCGTGGAGTTCGTTACCACCTTGGAGAATTTAGGAGGAGGCGTCAGTATATAGACCATAAAGAGTTGTTTAACCACCGCCATGCTATCGTTCGGAATCATATAGAAAGAGCAATCGGTGTTTTGAAGAAGCGGTTTCCAATTCTCAAAGTTGGCACATTTTACCCCATTGAATCACAAATTAAGATTCCTACTGCAGCAGTTGTGTTTCACAATATTATTAGGGGACAAAATGGTGATGAGGGGTGGTTGGATCACCAACCAAATAACATTGACCCATTGGAATTTGTTGGTGTACCAGAAGTTGATGATGTTAACTTCCATAATAATCTGGAGTCAACTGCTGGAAATAACTTAAAAGATCAAATTGCATTTCAAATGTGGGCCGACTATAATAGTTAATTGTATTGGTTGTAGTTATGGCTAAGGAAGGGGCAAGGGCTTCGTGGAACTCTACGTTCGAGAGAGCTTTGGTTGATATACTTCTTGACCATAACAACTCAAATTTTAGAGGGCAGAATGGATGGGTAAGTGAAGGATGGAAAAGTATAGTCAGTAAGTTCAATAAAAAATTTCCAATAGCCAGTTTCACGAAGCAACAAGTCTTAGAAAAGGAGAAAGAGCTAAAAGCAAGTTACAAGCTTATACGAGATGCACGAAAACAAAGTGGTACCGATTGGAACGAGTCACTTTGCATGATCAATGATGAACCCATCATATGGGATAAAAAAATTTCCGTAAGTTCGTGTACTCTCTTTACTAATAATATTCTTTTACTTTTGAGCAAACAATACTTTATTTCTCTTATTTAATAGTACTATCAAAAAATGAAGAGGTTTGGTAACAAGCCATTCCCATTGTATAACTACTTGGCAGCATTGTATGAAGGATGTACCGCCACAGGAGATTTGAATTTTACTTCAATCAATCCTCCAATGGGTGAACCAGCTAACCAGGTTATCCCCAACAGCATTGCTGTCCTCAATGCAAATCTGGAAGGTGAAGGGACATCAAGTGCTCACATGGAAGGTACTGCTGAAGTGGAACATCCTACGGCGGCTGCATCATCTACTTCAGGACATAAAGATGATGTCCATGGAAAGAAGCGCAAGCAGAACCAAATTGCTGTGGTTCTTCAAGATTATCTTGAGTTCAAGAAGGAGCGAAGCAAGAATTTTGTAGAAGAGTTGAATGAACCAAAAAAAGGTGATGTTGAGTTCTCTGTTTCAAAATGTGTTGCTGCCTTGGAGTCCATTGAAGAGCTAACGGATGCAGAGAAAGCTAACGGATGCAGAGAAAGCAAAGGCACTACGACTTTTTAAATGTGAGTTGAATAGAGAAATCTTCATGAACACCAAAAACCCAACCATCCGTCTCCTTTAGATTAAGGGTGAAATTGATTCATAGGTATGAATCTTATAGTATAGTACTGCAACGCTACAATTCATATATCCATGATAGATATGCAGTCTTTTATTTGTTTCTCTAGCTAATTGATATGTAGTCAATAATAACTACATCGTCCTGCTAACAGATCCGACAGATTGTTACTGTTTCTGACATTGATATGTAGTGAGTAATTTTATTGCATTCCATTTTACATGCTCTGATCCTTGTATTTCAAATGTTTTTGCTGATATATCATGAATAAAATCCTATCTTGATTCCTGCCTATTGAGTGAAACCATCAAAATCCCCTTGCGTGGAATTTTGACCTTGTGATTAATTATAGTCCCCCTGATCAACATCAAAGTTCTTTTTTTTCATACTGCTACTAGTTTTTTCCCCTAACTTCTCAAATATAGTAACCCAAAATCTTTGAATGGTGATATGATCTGCTTGGTTAGTTCAGTACACTTTTATTGGCATGTTGTATGGTGTGTATGACATGTAATTTTAATCTGGCATCTTAATCACCCTGCCCAAATTGAAAATCCAAGATCCTTACAGTGGGTTGGAGGAGGGATAAGGAGATAAACGGTGCACTGTTTTGCCTTCTTTGGTGTTGCAGGGTAGGTTAAAAAAGTTAATGGCCTACGTGTCATTTTAGAACTAGCTTTGAGGTTTAGCTTAATTGAGAGGATGGCATGTATAGTTTGTTATGTAGTATAATTGAAATCAGGTAAATTGCATTGACCCAGCTTCCATTGGTATGGTTCCTGTATTTTAGTTCAAAATGTAAGAATCAAGTTTAATGATCGATCCTCATACCTGGTCAGGTGGAATTAACTAGTTGGTAATTTGCAGGTTAGAGTACGATCCAGATCAGTATTTATGGGAGACAACTAGGAGGCAAGTACGGATTTCAATTATCGAGGTTTTTTCTGTCTTTCATTGCTGCTAAGAAATTTGACAGCAACTGTGAGCATCTTTGTTGACAGCTTAAATGTTATACTTTAACCTTGCAGCTTACAAATGAAAGAGTTCATACCTTAAAATGCAGCCATTATGTTCCTGCTTTTCATCCAGAAAACATTGTCCTTCCATGTGTGATGTACTGTCATGGAAATAGGTATTTACTGTCTTGCTCTGTGTGTGAGTGCTACATATGTTTGCTCATGTGCCTCCTTTTTTCCAATATTTTTATTTTCTATAACTAGATCTATATTAAAATATATTTCTAAGCATTCGGACAACATCGAATTAGCTTAATAGAACAAATGATAAATATCTCTGAATTCTTGCTCGTAGTTGCTTGGTAAGTTTAGTTGAAGAGAATTACAATTGATGATTGAAAAGCAAGATCTTTACATTCTTTTTTGTGATGCAGGTTTTCAAGTTCTCGTGCAGTACCAAATAGCATTTCATACTATGGAAGCATTTGTTGCTTTTGATACTTCTGAGACGTTTGAGGGATTACATTCTTTATGACAAGAAGCTATGAAAGAATTTGGTGTTTTTGATGTAGTATTTATGGACATCATTGAATCAGTGAAATGCCCAAGTGTGGTGTTTTTTTATGTAATATTTGGTGAATGAATGTTGTGTTGTCACTGTAGCTTATTAGCAGTATTGATTAGCACATTATAATTTTTACCTGAATTTTCTGGATGTTAAAATCTATCAGTTTTGAATTTTATTTTATGATATATCGTGTTGTCTAGGCGGTGAAATTTTGTGGTTGATATATCACCTTGGCTTCATGCTGTGTTCAAGACTTTACATAATCAACAGTTCCCCAGTGGGTGAGGCACTACTCCCTTTGGCTGCCTAATCCCCAGGTGGGTGAGGCTCCTGGGGATTCTTTCCCAGGATTTCATATGGGCCCATAAAATCCTCTCAAGGGAAGTTTGTCCCTGGGATATTCTCCCCTTAGCTCCCAAAGGAGCCCTTAGGCTGGATGTCAAGATTCCCCACCTCAATTATGCTTCACCTTTTCTTCCGCTTTCAGTGAATTTTTAGGTTCTACCCACATTTTAAAAAAGATCCGTGGCACAACTCACATGTTCTTCTGCAAAAACGTCTCTCAGAAAAAACAATCAAGTTCTTCCTCTTCCCACCTAAGTCGTCCGCCACTCGTTGTGGTGCGGCGGCTCGAGCGCGTGTTGTTGTGGCTCCATGCGGCCGGGCGGTGGTCGCCGATGATGATGACTAGTGACAGTTGGCTCATTGGAGAGAGGAGAAATAAGAACTCGATTGTTTTTAGAAATTTGAAGGGGTGTGTTTGCGAAAGACCGGGTGAGATGGGGTTGATGCTGAGCACAAATCATAAGGCACAACCAAGAGTAGAGATAACACGAGGAATTCCATAGCTAAGGATGGAAGTTGCTCTCTAAGCAAAATTCCATTGTAAAATGCAGCATGCACAATACACTCGTCATCTATATCATCTATAGAAAAAAATGTATATATATTGGGGGAGTTGCTCAAGTGACACTATTTAAAATTTGCATTTGCTCAAATGACACTCGAGCCCATTCTCAGAGACTCAGGTGGTCCCATATGTCTTACTCACATGAAAATTGGCATACGAATTCGATGTCATTTGAGCAATTTTTCCATATATTATTTGGTTTTGAACTATATCTGTTATGTTTGATGAACCATTTTGGTCCCTAATATAAAATGTTGTGTGCACATGATCTCTGAAGTACAAAAATGGGCTAAAATGATCATTTCACCGGTCAAAACAACTTCATGAGTTGTTTTGTATGATGTCACATCTATGTAAGGTTAAGTTTAGTGAGGCTCTTATTCAGATTTGGTTATTTGTAAACAAGTTGAAACATTGTTAATATCAACCCTCTCCTATGAGATTAATTATGTGCCTTGTTGATGTTGTCTCTTTAGTGTTACGTTTAGGCCTTCTATGAGAGCATTTTGAATAGACCCTCTATTCCTCCCTCCAAAAACACTATTCATTGAGGGAGCTATAGACGAATTGTGGGGATGCTCTGAATGATCTAACCAGAGGCATCATTGATTGTATATATGTTAAATATGAATATGATTGAGTTAGTGATTAACTAAGGACAATACTCCAATATGTGATCAACCTTATGCGACTAATTGAGGAATTATTCATGCAAAGTGGATGAGTTATTCATCCATACATGCATGTATTATGGTAACTATCTCATTAGGACTAAAAAATTGATTGTTGATATTCCTTAGTCTCACACATGCAAATAGGATCGATAATATAAGTTGAGGTATGCTATTTGGTATCTTTTTTATATATTATTGTAGGGGAGGCACCTCCACCCCTTGCAACAAGATGACTAGTGCGACCTACACTGAGCAAATCACCACGGATCATACAGAAGGAACATACATGCCTGGAAGTGCAACCACAACCTTGGAAACCTTGGGGATGCCAATTAGTGAGGTCTCAAATGTTGTCGCTGCTCCTAATAGTGTAGGCATGATCATGAATGTCACGTTAATTGGGACAAATCAATCATTGTAGATGCAGCTAGCACTAAACCCAAATCAATCACTGAACACCTCAATGCTGTCAACCATGATTGAACCATCGCAGACCATAATAGACGGTTTCAATACTCCGAAAAAGATTCCCAAGTTGCCTCTCAATGTGAGTATGACAATGTTTGCTATTGATATATGTCATTTACATGGAATGCATAATTATATTAATGCATAATATTTTCATTTTAGTGTGCATCATTTACACCGGAATGCCGAGATGATTTGAAGCCCATGGTGGGGATGACTTTTGACAATATTGAGGTCGAGGAGGAGTTCTACAAGGCATATACATATGACGTTGGTTTTTCGGTCCGGATTGGATAACAAAAGGTGGTTGATGAGGTTCTTCAGACTAAGAGATATTCGTGCAATAGACAAGGTTACAGATCGAAAAAAGAAAAGGCTATTGTTAACCCTTTCCTAGAAAAAAAAAGAAGGCACAACACACTGTGAAGGAAACTAGAAGTGGATGTGATGCACATATTTTTGTTAAGCTGTGTGATAATAAGTACAAGATATCATCAATGATTGAGCAACATAACCATGGACTAGTTTCTCCTGACAAGCGTCATTTGCTTAAATCAAATCGTTCTGTTAGTGAGAAGGCAAAGAATGCATTGTTCACATGTCGCAAAGCTAGTATAGGCACTTCTCAGGCATATAGGTGTTGACACCCAAATTTGGCAGAAAACCGGATATTGTGAAAGGGCTAAATTTATCAGAATTATTGGGCTGAATCAGAATATGGGCTTATCGCCAAAGGAAAAAGAGCATATTGAAGAAACCGATGGAGACAAGACTTCGGGAGAAACACGATCTGATCGGAAGCGCGACACGGTAAAATAGGTCGTATCGGTATCGATTTTGTAATACTATAAATAGGACCTTAGGCCTCGAGAATAGAAACATCATACTCAATACACAAAATACTTTCTCGAATCCGATCGACTTCGTCGAAAGGCTTCAAACCGCAGATAGAGCTATCTCGATGGGATAATCGATTCTCTCCTTGTAACTCGTATGCATAGCTGCATCATATTGATCTTATGTATACAAACCATGTTAAACTGTCTCGGGATTCACCGATTTTTAACATGTTCTCGCATATTGCACTGTCTCGATTTAATCGATCTGTAATGTGTGTTTATCCTGCAATGCCGATTGTCAAATTACTATATAAACAGGGCCCCTACGGCGTTTAGAGGACCCTGGCCAATAGATTTCTCATTGTCACATACTGCTCGCTGAGACCTGCTGATCTCGTCGAGTTCCACCTTGTATTCATCCCTGATATATAAGAGAAGCTGGACGTAAGGCTATTATCTCTCCCGAGAGGCCTGAACCAGGATAAAACCCCTGTCTCCTGTTTGTTGCTGATCGTGGTTGTTCGGCGTGTCTCCTATCTCCTCTTTGAAGAATCTTGGTTGACTTGGGTCAGTATCCCAACCGTCGACAGTTAGTCTTTCTAAACTTGAGTTTGTTAGAGTCAAGATTTGGTGTGAGAACATTGACGAAATTCCTCCCAGGGTGAAAGGAGCAGTTGGAAAGATAAAATATTGGATTACTTTTGAAGTGGAAAAAGATGGTGTAGATGAAAAACAAAAGAGGGTGGCTGAAACTGTTGTCACTGGGAATGATCCTAAGGACCTAATCACTGGTGTTGAGGACAATGGTAGCATTGGTGAAAATGCTAAGAAAGGCTCAGTGTTTAATAGACTAAGTGGGTCTGGCCCTCCTAAGATCAATGCTTATGGTGGCAATCAATAGAGGGATGTTGGAAAAGAGCCTCATCATGATCCTAATGAAAGGAAAGGTAAAGAGATTGTGGAGGAGGGACCAGGTGATATCCCTAGCAGTGATGAATTCTATGATGTTGAAAATTCAGAAGAGGATGATTTATTGATACATGACATACTGGAGAAAGCCTATCATGATAGTTTGGGGGCTGGTCAAACTTCTGGACCCTCGGGAGAAGAATCTCGACAAGTGTGATTAACTTCATGTCAATATACTGTGGCTTTACAACATTTGCTTAGCCAAGGTGCTGGGTTGATCCAAGAGAAGTCATCTTTGTGTGGAAAGTCTACATGGACAATCCAAGAAATGCACACTAACAATATGACCAAGGGTGATGACATGATCCAAGGGAGCATGAAAGCAAGTGATAAAGCTTTAGAAGGTGGGATTAAGGAAATGCTATGGCCTGCTCTGAACAAGAATGATGATCCCTCTTGCGACCATAATGATGAAATGGGGGAAAAACCTCCAGGGAAAGGCTTGAGGAGAAGTTCCAGAATTTCTCATTCTGAAAAGAGTGTTGGAGAAGGCTAAAATGATCCAGAAAAGGAAAAATCTTGAACGTAACATTTATTCTCATAATTCCTTTGCTCCCTTAGGAAACGATGTTTTATTGGAAAATGCTAAGGAATTGTGGATTGAAATTCTTGATGAGATGGACATTCTTAATGAAATAAAAAACTTAGCAGAAGCCAGACTTGTTTTGTACAAGCAAAATGAGGAAAGAATGAGGAAGGATAATTCTAATGTAATTAATGAAATTCAAGAGGGTGTTCAGATTATGGACTAGAGAAGAGGTTCAGATAATGATGAAGAGGATGATGAGCTGAGGGAGAGAGATATTCCTCAGAATTCCTTTAAAAAGGTAAAAGCCAGCTTGGAGACCCAGTTGTCATTGGTCCTAGAAAAACCAGACAGAGGACTATCTGCCTTTCTAAAGGGACAAATAATAAGAATATCAAAAAGAAAAAAAATGAAAGGAGTCTTCTGGAATTGTAGAGGTGTGGGGGAAAAAAGGCATGGTTCTTAATATTAGAGAAAAGATCAGAGATTTTGATCTTGATTTCATTGGTCTAGTGGAAACTCAAAAATCATGCTATAAGGCCAATTTTTTTTAGAAGTATTGATGGTGGACGGTGGTGATAACTTCTTCTGGAAATTCAGTCTGGCAAAGGGGAAATTAGGAGGGATTTTTGTTGGTGTCAAATCTGAAAGATTTGATGTGGGTCCTTGTTTGATAGGGGAGTTTTTGATTATGCTTTGTCTTTGGGATAAAAAGCTAAAAGTTAAGTGGTCTCTTATTGTGGTTTGTGGGCCAGCTCAATCTGAGTATAAAATAACATTTCTGGAAGAATTATGGAGGATTTGTAGCACTGTTGACCATCCTATGTTGATGGGTGGTGATTTCAATATTCTTAGATTCCCCGAAGATAAAAATAAAAAGTGGAGAAGTTGTAGAGTGTCTCAACTTTTCAATAATATTCTGGATTCAATGTCTTTAAAAGAATTGAATGTTGTTGGGAATCAATTCACTTGATCTAATAATCAAAATCCTCCCACTTTGGCGAAATTAGATAGAGTTTTGATTAATCCTCGGTGGGGTTTACTTTGCCCTATGACCAATATCTCTAAGGTGTCCAAAATTCTTTCAGATCATAATCCTATTGTCATAGATAATAGTGAGTAGGGTACCAAGAAATCTCAGGGGTTTAGATTTAATGTAGCCTGGTTGCAGGTGGAGACCTTTGTCGAGGAGATTGAAAAGGTGTGGAATATTGATGTAGCATCATTGGATGGGGAGCCAATCTATATGGTCATAGGAAAAAAGCAAAGACTGATTCTCCAAAAGAGATTGTGCCTGTTGGAAGATAAGGAAGGTCTTTGTACAATTTCGATGGAGGAATGTGAGGAGAAAATAGAGATTATTAATACTATTCATGATCCGTTGAAAGAAGAGGAAAAATTGTGGCATCAAAAAGCTCAGGTTGATTGATTGTTGAATGGTGACCTAAATACTAAATACCAAATACTTTCATATGATTGCTAGTGGTAAAAAAAAAAAGGAAAAAACCATCTCTCAATTTGTTCAAGATGACATGATAATCAAGGGAGATGATAAGCTAGCATACCATGCTACAAAATTTTATAAGAATCTTTTTGACTCTAGTTAGTTTTAATGTTAACAATGCTGTGTGGGATAAGGGAAGTGTGTTATTCAAATGTGATAATGATGATCTGACCTACCCTTTTACTGAGAAAGAAATCAAGCAAGCTATTGATGAAATAGGGAAGAATAAAGCATCAGGTCCTAATGGTATCCCTGCTAAATTCTATCAGAAATGTTGGGGGATTATCAAATGTGATATTTTGATGCTTTTTGAGTGTTTTCATAATGGTGATTTAGATATAGAAAGACTAAACTATAAATCTGTTATGTTTATCCCAAAATGCCCTGAGGCTGAGGCAGTGCGACAATTTAGGCCCATTTGCCTTCTGAATGTTATATACAAATGGTTGACCACCAAAGTCCTGACTAATAGGATTCAAGGTGTGATGCACAAGCTTATTAGCAAAACTCAAAATGCTTTCATCCCGAGGAGATTTATTATGGATGGGATTATGGCCCTTAATGAGGTGATTCATCACACCAAACAAAGCAAAAAATGTGGGATATTTCTGAAAGTTGACTTTGAAAAAGCGTATGACAAGATAAATTGGGATTTTCTAATGAAATGTTTAAAGTGGAGGGGTTTTGAGGAGAAATGGTGCAAGTGGATGGAGAAAGTAATAAAAAATGGAACCCTCTCAGTAAATGTCAACGGATTTAAAGGGCCCTATTTTAAAAGCTTTAAGGGGGTAAGACAGGGGGATCCTTTGTCTCCCTTACTTTTTAATATTGCTATGGATTGTCTTAGTAGAATGATGAGTATTGCTAAAAAAAGGGAAGACAAAAGGATTAGCTGATCATTTAATCAAGGATGGAGCCCCTATTTTTCAATATGCTGACGATACTATACTTTGCCTTCAAGATGACATAGAATCTGCAGTTAATGTTAAATTCATGCTATCAATTTTTGAGAAAATGTCAGGCCTCAAAATTAACTTCCTTAATAGTGAGATTATCTCTGTTAATGGGAATCCTGACAAAGATATTGCTGAACTGTTTACTTGTGTGGTGGGATGTTTCCCCATTAAGTATTTGGGAGCATTAATAAGTCATAGGAGAATTAATGTAAGCAATTGGGAAGCTCTGGTGGAAAAAATTTCAGAAATTTGAGTTCCTAGAGAGGGAGATTTCTTTCCATGGGTGGTGGACTTACATTGATTAACGCTTGTCTGTCTTGTATGCCCATGTATATTATGTCAAAGAATTTGCTACCCAAAACAATTTGTAATAAAATTGATAAAATCAGAAGAAAATTTTTGTGGTGTGGGCTGGAAGGAAAGAAAAAATACCACTTAACTAAGTGGGAAGAGACTACTATGCCTAGAGATAAAGGGGGTTTAGGTATCCAGAATATTAGACATTTGAATATCAGCTTGCTTTGCAAGTGGCTCTGGAAGCTGGAATCGGGACAGGGTATGTGGCAAGACCTTGTTAAGGCTAGATATTGCAGGAGGCAGGGGCTGGCCTTTATAAAAACAAAAAAAATGACTTTCCCTGCTGGAAAGATTTGATGAAAATTAAACATTTATATATGAATAATAGAAGAGTTGTGGTGGGGAATGGTAAATCAACCAGCTTTTGGTTTGATAATTGGTATGGGGATAAAATATTAAGTGATCAATTCCCTGAGCTGTTTGGCATCTGTCAGAATACAAACTGTTATGTGGTAGAAGCTCTGGATAATCAAAAGGCTTTGAGATTCATAAGAGATTTTGATGGGGAGGCTAATCTGAAAGGACCAAGATGACGCATAGAGGGGGAGGTGAATAGGCATGACACCAAATTCAATCTTCCGCTGCACTGCGGAAGTAGGTTCGGACTGTCCGTGACACCCCTCGGACAGTCCGAGGTCAGGTTTGAAAATCTTGCCCCCAAATCTCAAGAAATGTCCTGCATAACTCAACCAACAAGAATACCAAGAGCAATATCACAAGAACACAAGAGAGGTCTCCCTCAAGCACAAGATAGGAAAACAAGTGGATCTAGCAAGAGAGAAAACTCAAACCAAATAGGAAGTGAGACACAGGAAGTTTTATCCCGTTGAGGTAGGCTCAACACCGTGGAGCCCGAGTCCCACTTAGCTATATTCCTCTCGGATTTGTGCCAAAGCACTCATCGAATTTCACCTTGATTCCTTTCCTTGCGGAGGCGGAATCACGCCTTCACAAACGATCTGAGGCCAACCACACCGCTTTGTTGGCTCAAAGTGACGCCTAGCCGTCTAGGAGTCCTCAACCTCCAAGATCCAGCGAGAAACCACTCACTTGGAGGTGACCAAGGTTCTCACGAGATGAATGAAGCTCAAATCTAGCATCAATCTAGCTTCTCCACCCTCAAATCAATCTCACAAGATGCATTAGGAGGGGAGATGCTTTTAGGGTTCTTGGGTGAGAGAGAGAGAGAGAGTGAAATGAATCTGAGTTATGCGCACAGTGGTACCCTGCTGAGAACAGTGGAATGGGTATATATAGCTCTCCCAGATCTAGCCATTAGGGTACAGTAAGTGAGATTCGGACTGTCCGCAACATCCTTCGGACAGTCCGAGGTAGGCTGTGAATAGTGTCCCAAACAAAAGTTATATTTGAGATCTGGAGGGTATGTGGATCAGAGAAATGGGCTCAGAATCTCCAGATGTGGCTAAGTGATTCGGACTGTCCGAAGATCTCTCGGACAGTCCGGTAAATCGAATAAATCAAGATAGAGAGCTCAACTAGAGGATACCTCGGATAGTCCGACCATTCGGACAGTCCGGACCAAATCTTCGGACAGTCCGGTAAATCGAATAATTCAAGACAGAGAGCACATCTGAAGGGTGCCTCGGACAGTCCGACCTATTCGGACAGTTTGAGCCAGGACACCGACAGTCCGAAAGCAGAGAAGTTTTTTGGGCTTGGAAATAGTGGGGAATCTATTGTATGACTAAGATTTGACCTAAGACCATCTTTTGAGCACCAGAGTCACTCATATAATGATTTCTCGTCGAATCCCCCTTTATAGTACGGTCGTCCTTAGACTCAATAAAGATTACAAGTGAAGAATAATTGAGCCTTCAATCTAATACTTCTTCAAGTCCTTCGACTAAATATGATTGCCAATTTAATTCTCTGTCCACAACTCAGTTAAATGGTTAGTAGGAGTCTTTAGTAGTTGGCATCAATCACCAAAACAAAGTTAGGGGCCTAGATGCCTTTTCAATCTCCCCCTTTTTGATGATTGATGACAACCACTAAAGCTTCAAATAGATAAAACGAATGTTGACATATAGAGAGCTTCCCCTAAAGATATGCAGGGAATAAAAACAAAGAGCTCCCCCTATGTCTAGCAATTAGAGCACAAATCCAAAATTTAAACAACAATGCATATGACATGGTAAGCACTCAAATTTCACCAATTATCACATAGATAGCTAATCAAACGACGGCTGTTCTAACAATAGATAAGCAGTTCAACAACACAAGCAGTTCAACCACAGTACCACACACATATCACATGAGTTATTACAGGCACAATAGTTCAACAACAAAAGTTACCACATAAGCACACAAGAGGATTTTGAAGCTCTCCTTTCTCCTTCTCCCCCTTTGTCATCAAGCACAAAAGGAGATATGAGGAGAAAAGAGAGAAGCCGACTCAAACATCTTCATCTTCGTCGCTGCCTTCCTCGCTCTCCTCCTCTTCTTCTTTTTCTTCGTCGTCGTCGTCTTCTTCTTCACCTTCGGCCTCCTCTTCTGTCATAGGAGCTTTGCCCTTGGGATCAAGGTGACCAAATATGGCAGCCTCATTGAACTCTTTATCTTCCCCGCTTGACTCCACCTTAGAGCCGTGCGGCACTTAAACTCCATGCGGCGCTTGATGTCCTTCACATGTCGAAGAGTCTTTTTTTGAGCGACACGAAATCTTTTTGTAGTTCTTCCGTCCAAGACAGAAGATGGCTCTAAGGGCATTGAGAATGCTGGAGGTGCTAGAAGTGTAAGAAGTGGTAGAAGTGGAAGCTGGCTTTGGATGAACTTTGCGGCCAGAGGTGATGGTCCTAATTCTTAACCTGGTATGCTTTTCCTCTTTTACAAACTGCAGCTTGGTCACTATTTCGATCATCTTCATTATGAATGGCGCATAGGGGCAGCTCCTTATCGGTGAGATGGAAGTGATGCGAATTTCTTCCCAAATGAAGTCGAAGACATTGAAAGGCTTTGCACTTGGCCTCTGTCGACGGTTGAGATATCGATCTCAAGTAAACTAAGGTTCTTGAGAAGGGGAGATAGGAGACACGCCGAACAGAGCGAACAGCAATCAACGACGAACAGGGAGACACAAGGTTTTTATCCTGGTTCAGGCCTCTCAGGAGAGATAATAGCCCTACGTCCGGCCTTTCTTTATATCAAAGATGATTACAAGAGGAAAACTCGATGTGATCAGCAGGTCTCGGTGAGATTATGAGTGTACAAGAAGTAGTATGCAAAGACTTCGTACCCTCTACACGCCGTAGGAGCTCGGTTTATATAGTGTTGAACAACCGATCTACCCGGAGATAATCGGGCCGGGCTAACTATGAGATCGTAACGAACTCGTACCATGCCAAATACGTCCCATGGTAGATAAGGTAAACTCCAATTCTTGGGGATCACGACGTCTGTTCCAATCAGGGAAACCACCGTCCGGGTCTTCACGTAACCGTGCAGAACTCTTGCTCGAGTCGGACTCGAACACGAATCCTTGGCCCTTACGCACCGTGCCAGCCAGGAAGCTGTTTGGCAGGATGCATATGGGCCAGATAGAACCTTCTAGGGAGCTAGGCCCTAGTAGGCCGTTCGATTGGACCGTCAGGGAGTGGGCCATGGCAATGGGCTATAATTTTATCCCCGACAGCCTCACTTTGAGCATAAGATTTCTTTGATGTCCTGAGATATTGCTCGCATCACCACCCCTTGGAGTCATGGTCTTCCTGAAGAGTCGGTTCAAGTAATTGTAGAAGGGCTTCATGCCCACAGTGGTGCCAAACTTGATGTTCATTTGATCATCGTACATGATCTCCATCTTCTCAGGAGCCATGACCTACTCATTCTGAAGCTTGTATCCAATGTCAAACTCCTCCCTTGTGAACCCCAGAATAGCTCCAAATCTCTTGTAGGACACGGAGTACCATTTTCCTTCGGTCATCCAACTGATAGTCCCAGCCTCATCGCCCTTGCAATAATAAGTGGCATAGAATTATGCAATGATTTCCTTGCACCAGTCATACTTGAGACCCATGATCCTTCGCAATCCAAGCGCTTCACATGCATCAATGATCTTGTCAAATGTAGGGTCATTTATCTTAGACATGTGACTCCAATCAACCTACTGCATGTCAGTGATCGGAGTCTTCTTTGTCAAAATCACTATGGCATAGAAGTCGACGTGGAATTCCGACCAAAATCGCTTATCCACACCCACTTGATTATACTTTGCAGGGTCCTCCATACGCCTCTTCCTCACTTTCTCTCCAGCCTTGGAATAGTCAATTACCCTCCTTGGAGCGTCAAAGTGCTAAAGAGGAGCGTGCATGGTGAGAGGCCCGATAAGCCCTCGGAGGTGCTGCTGGACCCTCCTCTGAATGGCTGCTTGTCGGGTCTCGAGGTACTAGACATTTTCTTCTTAGCAACAACTGCTCTTTTTCTCCCCACATTTGTTTCATTGGGGTTGTACTCCACATCTTCCTCTTCCTCAATATCACGCTGAGCACTGCCCCTGGCATAGTGTCATGCCGCTGCTTGGTTCGCCTTTCTGGCTGAATAGACATACGCCCTCTTGGCAAGTTCCTTGAATCCGAACCATCACCTTGGCCAGCGGAGTCCCAATCTCTGAATATAGGAGATAAGGAAGCAAATAAGAGTAAAGCATATGAGATATGATTCTAGAATTTAGAATTGAAGCCAAATTTCTGCAGAGTTTGGACAGTCCGAACCAGGACTCGGACAATCCGAACAATCGCGAAATAAGGTTTCAACCTAGACTTTTCAAATCAACCAATAGAACACTATGCCATTTGAAGGAGATGAAATAGGTAAGTAATAGACTTGTTCTACCAGGGAATTTCAAAAAGTGTTGCTCTATTTGATAGATCGGGCAACAAACCCTAAAAATATGGAAAAATAGAGCCATGCCTTGGAGAATAATACCTTCTTTCCCTAGCCATTGTGTGGAAGCACGAGGAGAAGAAAAATCCGGCCTTCGGAGCTCAAATCTGTTGCCAAATCGAGGGAGAGACCGAAGCTATAGGTCACCGAGGTAAGCACGAGGAGGAATGAAGAGGAGAGAGGAGGAGAGAGCCGTGGGAGAGTGTGGGAGAGAGAGAGAAACACGGGCCCTCCTCGGACATATGTAGCGAAGTAAGTGAGATTCGGACTGTCCGATAAATACGTCTGGACAGTCCGAACCCCCTAGACAAAGAAATAGTCTCATGTGATGAATTGGTATGTGCAATGTGTCCGCTAGGTGTCCACCCAATTGTTATGTCTCCACGCATTTCAATGACAACCAGCCAGTTCTAGATTCGAGTGGCATGTTAATTTTTACCCCTAATCATAACCCATCTCAGTGAATTCGGGACCTCTAATTAGTCTTATTCTAGCTCCATCTGTATAGTCTTATTTAGCATTTAGCTTCATCCTCATCATGTGTATTCGATAAATCACTCATAACATGGACATGTACCCCATAAACATGAGGAAGGAATTAGAGAAGTTGAACAATGTCACACAAGTTATACCTTACAATTACAAACTTTGTTTTTGTCATTTGTGCACTAGAAATTCAACATGAACTGCATACATATGGGGATGATCCAAAATAATAAAATAGAAATTAAGAAGGTGAAAAACGAGAATTGGCTACAGGTCACACCATACAATTACAAACCTTTTTTATTATGTGAAAACTAGAAAGTCGACATGGCCATCATCCACGCAAAATTCCAAGATGGCCAAGATCACTACCCCCATCATTGCAATGGCAGCGAACCACCCAACCATACCCATCCTCTCTACGCATCTCCTCCGCGTCACAAGAGCACAAGCGACAGAGCCTCCCTCCATTGGAGAGCACAACGGTACGACGGCGGAGCCCGATGAGCTCAACGCCAGCGAGTAGCTGCAGCAAGGATGCATCGCCGCTACGGTGCTGTCTCCGTAGGAGCAGACGCTGGACGCGCCTTCCTCCGCCGTCATGCAAGCGCCGATAGCCTGCTGGAGCGAGGATACGAGGTTGCTTGGCGAGCGGTGGGTGAGGGGGAGGAGGCCGGCGGCGGCAGTGGCAGCGGAGGAAGGCGTAATGTTGTCGCCAGTGAAGGAGCGGCTGTGGCGGCGCTGGGCGGCGGAGCAGTTCGCCTTGCAGGCGTGCCAGTGCCGCTCCAGGTCTCTCAGGCGCCTCTCTAGACTCCAAGCCACAACCGGCATGGTCACAGCTCGGTCGGTGGCATGCGTGGCCATGGTGGGCACCGTGCTGCAAGTGCTTATGGATGGCAATGCCCGCGAGCGCGAGATGGGTGCGGGTGCACGTGGAGGCCTATAGAGGTGGCCACATAGGTGATTGTCAAACCGAACTAACCGTTGTTGCATGAGCGGTACGCCCTCCCACGTTTGCAAGGCTCCACATTTTTGCACTTTCAAATAATTCTTGTTAGACAACCACGCTACCGGGTGTAGTCCGAGGTTGCCTAGCAGTGCGTAGATCGTAGACGATGAGGAACAATCACAGATGAACACGAGGATGTAGGGGAGGAAGTATTCTTTATTGCTTTTCTCTTTGTGTACATAATAGATTGAAAACTCTCCTATATATGCTTGAGTGCTAGGGTTTCGGCTGGTCCATCTAAGTGGGCCCCACCCCTTAGCCGAGCCTGGCCCAAGGTCGGCACGGATGGGTGTGGTTCCTTAACACTCCCCCTTGGACCTTGCCGTGTGATGCATATGCCCCAAAAACTCCACAAAAATCCAGTGAAAAATGTTGGAGAAAAAGTACATAGCATACGCATATCCACCCAACGTTTCTTCATATTTATATATTCATTCATTCAAATTGGGTACTCGAACTTCATGTTCAAGATTACAATTCATAATATGTGAAGTTTCTCCCTCTGAATTATGCACTTCTTTAAGCCTTCTCATTCTAATTCCTTTCATGCATCTTTCAAAGTTAGATGCAAGGAGTGACTTATTTAATAAGTCTGCTATATTCTCAATTGACTTAATGTGCAGAAAATCGATTCTTTCTTGGGGTTCATATACTTAATAAATTTCTCTTCACATACTCAGTTTGCACTTGTGCGACACATGCTGCATTATCTTCATAAATGATAGTCGGGGTTCATTCAATGTACAATCCACATGACTAAAAATGTGGAATGACCTTCTTCAAAGCCATGCATATTCATAATAGGCTTCATTCATTGCTATGATTTTCGAATGGTTTATCGACATTGACATAAGAGTTTGCTTTGACGACTTCTACTTAATTCCAATTCTTACCACATAGGAAACATATCCATATTCATATCTTGGTTATTTCATTCCAAGATTTCCCTTTCTTCAGAGGTATCGGGAGATGTCATTAATTCTTTCAAATGCCCTTCTTGTGCTCTGCATTATACCAAGTTGATAAAAATTAACGGCAACTGCAACGTACAGCCGGCAAATGCATTGTACTGCCGTATGCTATTCACAAGATATATGAGCCATTCAAATTCTGATACAGAACTTCATGTTTCTGGACGTCCTCCCCCTCATCCCTAAGTCTGTACAGGTCTAGGTCTATAAGAAATGACCAACCAACCATTGGGTTTTCGTGGATACACCTTCTCAAAATCAAACCTTTACAACACGATCAACGTGTAGGTTGACTGGTGTAGCGAGATTCATTTGGCATATGCTCAAGGTGTTAACCTAAGCTGCAATGGCCAATCCATTCATCTCTTTCTCATACATCAAGTATGTACTTTATTCTTTTCTTCAATCTGTATGGTAATGCAAAGGATTACATAATACAAATTTCTATTCGCTCTATCTTGGTTCAAGACAATGATACTCATGTATCTTCATATAAAAGTCCATCCAAGTCTCTTTCTAGTTACAACATCCATTCAATTCATTTTCTTTGTCAACTTTCAGTTAAGTACTGCCATTGAGATAAGGGTATCTAAAGGTTACACCACCCATGACAGGGGAATAAGTTTCTTCATAATCAACGCTAAGGCGCTGAGTGAAACATTGTGCTATCAGCCTTACTTTGTACCATACCACTTTATTTTCTTTATTTCTCCTTTCGAACAAAAGCCCACGGGGCATACATGAGGGAATGTGCGGCGAAAAAGCCTAAGCACTTCTCCTTTGTTCAGAGAAAATAGTTCCGCGGTGATTGCCTTCTTCCATTCTTTTCGGTCCAACCGTGTCTTACACTCAAAAGAGATGCAGGCTCAGAATCGGGTTCAATTGCTTTGGCAATCTTCTTTGCAAAATATATGTCGATATTGGCTGTGGTTCTATTCAATATTTCCCCGGAGTACACAGAATTTATGGCCATTTCTTTAATGGGGTGCTTCGTGCACATGTGCTTCTTGCACCATCACTCGCTCTGCACCGCTATTTCCCAATCGCGGGAGCAAGGACCTTTAGATGGTTGCCGATGTGCGCATTCACATGCTCGTCTGCACGCCCTTCGGCACGCTCGTTTGCTTGTCTTTCGGCTTCTTCTTTAATTCTTTCTTCTTGTACCGGTAATTTCAAATCTGGGAGTGCCTCGCTAACAGGCTGCTCACCAGTGCCAGGTCTCAACTGGCTCCCCTTCTACTTCCTTTGGGGCATTTTCGTGATCGGTTGTGGCAAGCTCTCTTATCCTTTTTTCTCCAGGCGTCCCCGGATACTTGGGATTCGAGTAACCAGATTTTCTGTCCTTTTCTTTGCGGCCTCGGAACAGAATGAGGGATACCTTCTATGATATTTCAACCCTCTCTGGTGCATTATTGTCAATAATGCGACTTGATCACACCCTTCAAATCACAAAAATGATTAGGCAGTTCATTTGCTAATTGTTTTATTACTTTAAATTTATACTAGTGCAGCTAATGCGCAGAAATGCATTAGTGATGTCTGAGGTTAGCCACATCTTTTCCCGGCATTCTTCTTTTCAGAGTTCTATTTCTCCCCATAATGACGGGAATTAATCCTCGGTCATTTTTAAATTCATTGCAAGTGTGGTATAGGTACATAAAACTTGCATTCAAAATTAGAAAATTTCTTTTCTTTGCAATAGTCGGATGTTGTGAGACTACGTGTCCCTTACATTAATTGATGAAAGCTGCTTGTCGGGCTTCTATTTCTTTATTCAATATATGACAACTCAGCAAGTGCGGACGGACATCTCTAGTCCATGACGCTCGGACATAAGACATATAGTGCTCTTCATTGATATTTAGTACAGTTCAATGATCATCGATCAGCTAGCATTGTCCTTCTTATTTCGGACTTCATAGTGATGATCAGATAATATATTCTTTAATTCTTATGATCTACGAGATCAGCTTCACGAACATGTGGTCTGTGTAAAGAATAAACTCATGCCTTACTACAAGGAAGCAATTATGAGCACTAGAATGTCGTTAAGTGCCCTTGGCAAAAGGCTGCATACGGCCGCGAACCTCTCCTACATGCATTCTAGGTAAGGTGAAAACTCAACTTAACCTTTAATAGGAGAGTGCCTAGTTCAAGATTTAGGAATTTCTTATACTAATACTATGTTCTTGCGAGTTGATTGCACCTCATCTGTTCTATAATTGAGATGGCAATTCTACGATGCTAGATGAAAGAGATTAGAGCTTCTAAATACATTATAATGTAGTATAGCCCAAATTCAAATGGAGGAGAAAAATTCTAATATTCTTTACACACATCCATCATGCTTCAAAATGCATAACAATTCATTGGTCTCAACACGGAAATCTTCAAGATGGATGTCTTTCGAATTTAAGAGAGTTCAAATGCATTCTGGGTAAAACAATGCTTCTTTAAAGTGCTGATGTAAGACTCATAGAATTTATGTCGTCTCTTAAAATTCTATTGGTGTTGCTAAACTACCAACAATTCATATCTCCATAGGGCATTACACTAGTTCTATTCATAGTTGCAATCAGGCAATGGCAATATTCATAATTCATTTGATTCAAATATTGATTGCAACTTCAAAGTATATAATGGAATATAGGATAAATTCATAATGAACATAAGGATTAAGGTTTGCTCTTCGAGAGCTTCAATTCTTTCTTTCAAATAGTGTGCTCTTCGAGAGCTTCAAATTCTTCATACAGAAATTCATAAAATGTCTATTAGCGACCACAATCTACAGAGAGAATGCTAATAGTGCAACTCCTGCATAGTAAAATGTTACAATTATGCACTTTCTCTTAGCGTCAATTCTATTTGTCGAGATCTTCTCTTCTTTATCCATTTCTGGTGGCTTCAATACTATTAATGGGCGATGCAAAGGTGTCACTTCATAAGTGTATTCTACCAAGAGATTTCTTTTCTAGCCACAGTGAGACACCTCTACTTCTTTGAAATTCTTTCGGTCTAATAAGACACAATTTCATCAATAGGTTTGCGGCGAATCTTCGACCAATGCCCCTAAATATCACATTTATAGCACATCTTGACCTAGTGGTCATGTGACTTGCATTATGTGACTTCATTATTGTATTCTGTGTCGCTTGGACAATGGGCTATCTTTTGTAGGTCAATTTCTATAATTCCCTTCTTTGCATTCTTCCAAGAAATGGGCTTTTCACCCCAAGTAGCTGCTCTAATTGCACTGAGGTGAAAAGTGGGAGGTACTATCCCCTCGTTTGTGATCTTGTCACATAGAAAATGATCGTATAAATTCTATGCATATTGAGTTGTACTCGGTCATAATTCTATAGTCTGCAAACCTTATGTGCAAAAAATCCTGTTATACTTATGACAGGATAGCATGCTTAAGCTTCATAAGCCACTTCTAAAGTGCAGCATATAGCATCAATGTGCTCCCCCTCAACCATGCATGCAAAAATTTGGTAAGGAGGTGGTGTCTAAGAAAGTGCAGTGCTTTCATTCTGCTTACCGGTAGGTTTCTTTCCTTTGCAGGGACCTAAACCGATTGACAGTGTTGGGATTCGAGGGACCGAATACAATCATCATGTTACATGTACTATGTCCACATGAGATAATTCAGGCCACAAGGGGCCAGTTTCTCAAATTCATAAATTATGATACCAGATAATTTCATATTTCAAAATTCGTTCATAAGATTACTATGAGTAATCTGGTGGGGTGAGTGGTGCTAGATAGACTTTAAACAATAAATTCTCATGTAAATCCAGTATTCCTACTTATATGCCATTACCAATTCATATAATAAACAGGCAAAACTGATAATTACATAAGCAAATTCAAGAGATAATTGCATAAAAGTAATTAACAGTAGCTAAATAAGCTTGCAAATTCAAAACCGAGGTCAAAAAGAACTCCCAGAATGCTTTCATGCCTGAATATATGCTTTCTTCAATTTCTGCTAATTTCAAGGGCCTTTATGGAATTTTCATTTCTTAGGAAAAAGCTATGCACAATTTCCATAATTCTCAGAGGCTTCCTACAATATTCTTAAATTCAGAAAATATTTCATGTAATTTTTTCAAATGCTAAGGATTTTTCTGTAAAACAATTGCCTAGAAAATTTCTCATAATTTCTAGGAAATCCAAGGACTTATTCACAAGATTACAGCCCAAACAGGTTTTATTCCCCATTCTTTCCAGTCTGCCCCGGCCCATTCTTTTCTTTTCCTTTTTGGTCTGGTCCGTTCAAAACCAGTCCAGTAGCCCCTATTTTTCATATGACCCAGCCTGTGCCCTTCTTTTCATATTTCAAAGTCAAAGTGTAAATTCATAAAAGAAATACACATGCAATTCAAAATTCAAGCCCCATTCATTTGCTTCCCCTTTCTTTTCTTTAATTCATTAATTCTATTCCAGCCCATTGCCTTCTTTGTCTTCTCTTTCTTTACTGCAGCCCACCCCTTTCTTTTCTTTTCATACTGCACAATCCATTTCCTGGCCCGAAGGCTTCTTTTATTTCATTTATGCCAGCGGCCCAACTCGGCCCCTCTTTTTTTCTTCTCCCCTTCCTGGCCCCTTTTGGCCTACTGCAGGGGCGGACCCGGCGCGAAACACGGCCCAGGCGGGGCGGCCCGGCGCGGAGCACTGCCCAGGCGGGGCGGCCCGGCGGGGAGCATGGCCCAGCGGTGCGGGGGCAGCTAGCGCGGGACGGGGCTTGCAAAAGGGGCGGCCCAGCCGGGAGCGGCTGCACAGGGTGGGCCAGCCCAGCGCACGGGGGGCACGGCCCAGCTGGGTGTGGCCCAGACGGGCGGCCTGCTTGAGGGAGCGGCCCAGGCGGGCACTGCTGTGCGGGGAGCGAGGACCAGTGCGGGGCGGCCGGCCAGCGGGGCGAGGGTGGCCCAGTGGGGCGAGGTTTGACCTGCAAGGCCTGCTCAGGGGCGGCGGCCCATGCGGGGTGCAGCACGGCAGCCTGCTAAGGGGCGCGCGGGCGCGGTGGCCTGTTATGGGGAGCCCGTGGTGGCCTGCTATGGGGAGCCCGTGGTTAGAGTATCCCTACCGCCGTCGCTGGTGGCACGGGCTGCTTCGGGCGCACGGCAGCAAGGCGCACGGCGGCGAGGCGCAGGCACGGCGCACGGGGCGGCGCGGCCGACGGCACAGCCCGCTGCTAGGCGGTTCGGGCGGGGCACGGAGGCGAGGCGCGGGCGCGGCCGGCGGCGGGGCGCACGGCCGGCGAGGCGCCTTCCAACGGGGCCTTCCATGGTGCGACGCAGGCGCGGCGGCATGGCCGGTGGCAGCGCGGCCCGCTTCAACGATGCGGGCGGCGGCTTCATGTCCAGACGGCGTGCGGCGCGGCACTGCCTCATTCGCACGTCGTGGCGTGGCCGGCGGCGCTCGCAAGATTATTTCATACGAAAATTCATTGCAGTTTACTCGTTCGTTGTCGATTCGAAGAACAGACAGTTCAATTCAATGGGGTCTTCAAGATCCCTGCAATTTCTTTAATAAATTCAAATGGGATCCCACAGAAAAACCGATCTATACCTTCGATTCTTGTGGCAAAGACAGCATGCGTGAACTGTCGCGTAGGACAGATCAACGGTTCCCGACTAGGCCAACGAAGGGGACGAAGATGCGATGCTATTCGTCGGCGACCGATCTCCTGCGTCGTTCGTCAGAGCTTCGTGCTGATAACGTGTTAGACAACCACGCTACCGGGTGTAGTCCGAGGTTGCCTAGCAGTGCGTAGATCGTAGACGACGAAGAACAATCACAGATGAACACGAGGATGTAGGAGAGGAAGTATTCTTTATTGCTTTTCTCTTTGTGTACATAATAGATTGAAACCTCTCCTATATATGCTTGAGTGCTAGGGTTTCGGCTGGTCCATCCAAGTGGGCCCACCCCTTAGCCGAGCCTGGCCCAAGGTCGGCACGGCTGGGTGTGGTTCCTTAACAATTCTCACGTATCTTCTTGCTTCAAGTCTTCAACCCACGCAAGTCTGGTGAGGAAATGCGTTAGGTTTCTGGTCTAACCTAGCTCGTTATAGTTTTGTTAGTATGGCTCTTATGTTATGTTTGGTTTGATTTACTTGCTTATGATGGCCAACTTTATTGCCATTGAAGGCCAACTAAATCGGGTCGCTCTTAAAAGTCAGTTTTTGTCGTCTTAAGTCAAACTAGCCCTCAAAAGCAAGATTTTTTAACTCTCACTAAATAGTTAGCCTTAGCGCCCTCGCCTATGTATCCAAACATGCCCTTAATTCAGATGATGAAAACGACATAATTTCTTTTGACAACGAAAGAAAGTTAATCCGAATCTATAGGCGAACACGAATTTGGAAAACTCGGTGCACCAAAAAATTGAAATAAAAATCCAAAAACTAGGTGAATATTTTAAAGAAGTGATATGGAGTACCACTTATCATTCACCGAAAACCTCTAGCAGAGATAATGTGTCATGCCCTGTTTACACTTTAGCCCAGCCCAAGCCAAAGCCTGACCCATCCATCTTGTCTGCACATAACAATCAGAGGGACCGAGGGGTTGAGAATCAATCGATCCTACACCTCCCTGCCTGTAGGCAATGCGCCTCCTCTCCCATATGCAGCATCGATGTTGTCGTCTTCTCGTATAACCAGCCTCCACCATCTCCCGCCCTTCCCCTAGTCACCTTGTCGGGAGACATAGTCGTCGCCGGGAGGTTTTAGGTTGTCACTCCATCGTCATCGTGCCAAGCGTCGTCATCTCCTGATTGGATAGCAGCCACCGGCCCTGTTGGCTCACGCCACCACCATCGACGGGTGCCTTCGCTGAAGGTCGTTTTCGTCTACGTCACTTGACACCACCTATCCCTATTTTTTTGGCTTGCCATTGGAGGAAGATTAGAGGAAGAGGGAAGGAGGATTAGTGCAACTGGTGGAAGGTAGTGGGGAAGATGAAGGACATGTGAAGGAGAAGTATTGCTTTCTAGAGATGAGTAGAAGGGAGAGAGGGAAATAGGGAGAAGGTAAAAACTAGGGTTTGTAGAATTTAGGGTTTACCTCAATTCAGTGGTAAGCATTGAAATAGATGTGTTCTCATGAAATTGTACCTTTTCAGATGGTGAATTTTGCCTATTAATGAAGATTGAAGATTAATGGATGGAGTTGAAGTTTAATAGATTGATTATGCATGAAGTATGTTCGATAAGGTTTTGATTTATTTAGGATCTGAATCAGGGCTCGGTCAAGTGAAAGAATTTGTTTGTCAGTGTTTTAGCTTTGTTTCGAGTACAAGAACGTAGAAAATGGACAAACTGTTTGGAATATACGACAGTGATTTAGTTGGTAAGGGGAAAGGAGTGGGTGTAGATAACAAGGTTTATTTGTTGATTTAATTGTTTAAGACATTATATTGAGAATTATTGTTTTATGTAAGGGATGGTGCAAGGATTAATATCAACCGTGTGTCGTCCTAATTCATGAGGCAAAAGGCTAGTATATGTTAAACAAATGTTTGTTTGATGATGTATATATTAGCTAGTTTAATTGCCTTTTGTCTGTCCTTATTATATAGTTGAGAGAGGTTTATGTTGATATGATTTTTGAAATTTTGATGTTATGCTATAGATAAATGGTGAAAGTATATGATACCAAACAACTTTTCCAATGTCCACCGTAATAAATATGATACCTAGCCAGGTAACGCATTAGGCATCCTCGTACGCCAGTACTACCCTGGTATGGTCGGTGAGGAGGGGGCATAGCATCATACTTGATCTTGGTATGACTACAAGGTGGCACCGCACGGTGACAACACCGCCGCCGAGCAAAAAAGACGGGAGTTTTGGGTGAGTGATAACATTTTTGTTTTCCATACGACGCATGAGTGCTAACTAGTTTTCATGGTTGCTTCATTTGTTAGCTTAGGTACCGCCCTCATCCGGGCTTGGAGGAGGTTGACATCGATTCTGTCATGGACAGGAACGCCAAGCAGAAGGTGCAGGATCTGATGTCTGGTGCACGGATCACCACGATTCAGGATTTCCACAGGTATTCACTTATTGCATCTGTCATTTTCGACGCAAATGGTTCCAACACATGATTTATTTTTGTTTTGTCTAGTTAGGATTGTGAAGGGCGAGAAGATTACTCAGGCCGACGCGCGCATGCTGTACCTGTAGGCTCAAGAGTACGCGCAGGTTCGACCGGACTGGGTATCGAACGTCCCAGATGCCTGGGAGGCCCTGTCGTAGCACTGGGCCAGCGAGGCGTTATGGAAAAGTCCATGAAGGCCAAGAAGAACCGAGCACCTGTGACGAGCAAAACTATGACAGGGAAGTCGTCTTTAGTACAGTTGAGAAAAAGGATGGTAATGTATTTGTTTTACTATTTCGAACTTCATTTTTTGTAATAACAAATATATCAACACTACTTGTACGATGCAGGGCACCACGGCCGACCAATTTCCATCTTGGTTGTCCGTGTTCCGGAGGGGTCACTCCTCCCATAACAAAGATGGCTCATCGGGCCCGTGGACCATGTAGCTATGCAGCAAGAGGTATGTACTAGTTCATCAACTTTTGCTTCTTACACATTTGTACAATCTAACTCATCTTCACTTCAATATAGGCACGCTACAAAGAGGCTTACGCTGAGAAGCATGGGCAAGATAAGGATCCAAAGGAGGAGCCACTTGACCCAATAGTCCTACACCAAGCTATGGATGGGAAGGCCCATGGGAGTAGCACTCGAACAGGACCACCTGAGGTAGGATATTGTCTTATTTATGTACGAGTCGGCTCAGGTGATATTTTGTAACTACTGGCACTACTTTGTTGCATGTCGAAGGATTACATGCCAGAGGTGCGGGCTGCCCACTCGCAAACAGAGAGCCGGCGCGCCTTCGAGGCCCGGATGGAGAGGGAGGAGAGGGACAAGGTGATGGAGGAGAATAGGTAGCTGCTACAGGCAATGAGGGAGAGCCTGAGGAGCCACGAGGAAGCAAGGCAGAGGCAGGAGGCGGAGATGGCGAGGCAACGAGCGGAGTTCGAGCAGAGGTTCGCCTATCTAGAGTCTCTCTCTCGACTGGGCGTGGTAATATCCTAAAACCTGTAATATCCATCCACATGTCGTTTATTACAATTTATACACAGGTTAGACGTAAAAAAATTTTTAGGTTGGCCCGAGTGGTACCGCTGGTGGTCCGGCCTTCTATGGGGTCCCCCACCGTTTCGCGGTGGATATGGGACACCGGCTCCCTACATGACCTACGACGCCCAGACTACACCACCAGGTGACTACGTGGGCCCAGCTCACCACAGGGTGACTTGCCGTAGTTACGGAGGCGGTAAGTCATTAACTCAAGTTAATTCATGTTGCAAACTGTTTAAAAATGACGAGCTGATAAACATATGTTTTGTAAATATATGCAGGGTCCCGGTTCAGCGGCTCTAGGTGAACTTCACGGCATGGAGGGAGGTGACACATCGGCGAGCCAGGAGGGTCCCACCTGAGTTACCGACCTCTTCGCGGGCTCCCCGCCAATGTTCACCTAGCCGTCCAATCCTCCGTCAAGCGATCCCCAGCCGAGCGATCCCGATCACTAGCTTGCTAGGTTTATCTTTCGAGAATATTACATTCAGTTTGATGTGTTAGGTGATTGTGGTGATGAACTTGGACTTAGATGTGTTATGTGTGGTGATGAAATTATGTTCAATTTTGTGCATTTCTATATTTTTGTGTGCTTTTGATGAATTGTGGTCGCATAAATGCGATGTGGGTATATATGAATTGCAGGGAGTTTTGGTTTTGCAGGTGATGCTGCTACTGGGAACAGCGGCAGTAGCCGCGAAAATTTATGTTTTTTTTGTTTTTTAAAATAATATTTTTTCCTATTCTGTTGTTGTCTCGACGGCCATATAGCGGCCGTCGAGACTACCCCGCAGGGCCGATGTGGGGTCCACCTGTCAAACTGTCGACGGCTACATACCGCCGTCGATACTGTCTTCCCGAGCCACGTCACCAGGAACCTGTTGAAGTGGGACCCACCAGTTGTAGTCTCGATGGCTAGTGGTCAGCTGTCGAGAATACGCCACCCTTATGTCAAACGGCGTCTGGTGGCTCTGTATCGACGGCTAAGCCTGTAACCGTCGAGACTATGCGTCAAGAAGCTTCCTCAACGGCCCTTTCTCAATGGCTGACCGTCGAGACTGAGTAATCTCGACGGTTTGCTTACTTTTCTCGACGGCACAAACCGTCGAGACTGTGGCAGTCTCCTATCGTGATTGGACTATACCGAAGATAATGTCGCAGAGTGGTATCATTGCTTTGCATTTATATAACAGAACCTACCTTGGGTAGGCATCCCACATGAGTGGGGAAAAGACCTATTTTGGTTGACACTTCATGAGAGTGGAGTAATTGATCATCGCAAGCAAGATGTGGCATTAACGGATGCCCATCTACAGAAATAGACATGTGCATCTCATTGTGTTGCATCGAGTGGATAAGAAGTGAACTGTTTTGAGTATTGGATGGAAGTTTGCTTTGAGTATATATTCATGGATGAAGTTTTATCATTTTCTCTATTTATACATATTTGTTGAGTACTTGCTCTTACTTTTACTTGGATTTTAGGTACATGTGGCATCAACATACATGGGACTTTAGGAGATAGCACGCTTGGTCTTTGGTTGCGACACAATCACAGGATTGACGCTTCCGCACGTGTGTTCATAGAAATCCACTTTTTTGTGTCAACATACTGTATAATGAAAAGATGGAAAAAAAGGTGCAAAAGGTAAATATTCTTTGTTTTGATATCTCAAGTGTACTAATTATCGGGATAAGCCCATCGATCCCTTGGATGCTGCAAGGAGGAAGAAGATCTCAGACTTAAGGAATAAAATGGAAGATCTCATTCAAAAGGCAAAGCTTTCAGATGAAGGCTTGTACTTTCTAATTTCCAATGTGTCTAACATAGAGGCTCCTTTAGCTCTGATGTTGCCTGTTTCTAAGAACACTAGATGAGAGGAATATGATGCTTTTATTGGCTGCAAGATTCCAAAAAGCTATAGAAATACACCCACCAACTGATATTCACTCAAAGGGGAGAAGGAAGAGAATAAAGAAAAGCAAAGAAGATAAGCCAAGTAATAATTCAATATCCAAGGAAAGAGTGCCACGTATGTGCAAGAGCTGTAAGCAAGTGGTGTTTCATGATGCTCGCAATTGTCCAAACAAATGATGACAAGGTACCTAATAGGAGCTTGAACAAAGATTGGTGCATTTATATTTTTTTTAACGGTATAGGCTGCTGGCTATTAAGAGTTTGTTTCCTATTGCAGTCAGAAGATGTTTCGCAGCTCAGGAGAGCTTGTAGTGCTGCTTTTGTACTTATGCTTGGACTTTGGCCAATGGTGTAACCTTATATGGGTCTTGATGTGGAATTGCCACATCACATACAAACTGCACAATTGCACATTGCATTGCTTTTGCTCAATATGCTTATTGGTGTTCTTTGATTATGTAACTAATGACTTAATGATCTGGTGACATTGTTTGTGTACCTTGGGGCTCTATTTTATCAAGAAAAATCACTTTTGAGTAAAACATTCATATATGAGGAAGCAGCAATCCTGACCCATGAGTAATGGAAAGTACTTTGGCTTCCAGGTTCATATTTGCTTGCAATGAAGCATTTAGATATATGTGGCTGGCCCTTGAGATCTTAAAAATTTTGAGGTTTGAATTTGCCATGAAACTGGGATCCACGTCTCTGTTCTTTTCATCCCTAAAATATATGCCTTACAAAGATTCTTCTTTTGTCAACATTCCAGAAGAAACAAGCTTTCTGCGAATTCTGGTTGCTTCTATTATCCTTATTTTCTAATCAGCTAATCCAGTTGCTTGCATGCTGTCACAAGGCAGGAAAATTCTGAATAATTAATGCTGAATTAATCTCAATGACACTGACATAATGTATATTTCAGAGTCCAGTAGATCAATCAAGTTCAATAGATCATTCAATTTCAGTATAGTAGATCAATAAATTTAATTGAATTTCACAGCTCAGTACAACTTCAATGTTTAGCTCTAGGGGTCTTTTACGGTACCTACTGAGTAATGAGGACCGTCCATTCCTCTCAATCCAATAGCTGAGATTAGCTCTAAATTTTTTATGCTGCAAGACTAGTATATTATACTACAAATGTAGTATTTTTTTTACAACACCCTTACGAAATGGACGGTTAGATCTAAAATATACTACTGTGGTAGTATTTTTAGTAGTAGGTACCGTAAAAGAGCCCTAGCTCTAATACACAATACAAACTGAAGCATACAAATAACATTATCTCTCAAGCATACAAATTACAAAATACAAAATACATTATCTCTCACTACAGCTTCAATGTTTATCTTCAGTACACAATACAATATTTTGAATTTCAGAGCTTTAATGTTAAGAATTTTAGAGCTCCAATACACAATACAATGATGGTAGCCTGCACCGGCGACGGAGAGCTTCCGGAGCCACCAACAGCGGAGGGGGGTCCCGGCGACGGCGGAGGCGAGGCCCGGCGGCAACGACAGAGGCGAGGCCATCACAATACAATGTTTTGAATATCAGAGCTTCAATGTTAAGAATTTCAGAGCTCCAATACACAATACAATGATGGTAGCCTACACCGGCGACGGAGAGCTACCCGGGTCACCAACGGCGGAGGTGGGTCCCACCGATGGCAGAGGGCGTCCCGGCGATGGCGGAGGCGAGGCCCGGCGACGGCGGGGTGGAGGCAGGCGATTTCGCCTCTAGGGATGAGGGGTTGACTCGAGTGGGCTAGGCCTGAATGGAATTTTTTTTCTCCTGAGCTGTGGAGGCGGGCGGCTCTTTGCAAATAAGCACCGTTCAATCCTGGCCGCTTGGTCTCCATCGGGTGGCTGCCGATGGTGGATTGCACTGGTTGCACCAATGCACCGGATACATTCTCTTTATAGAATGCTAGAGCAGATGTGTTACATAATGGATGCGCCTCAATATGGCAAGACATACAATTTGTTCATCATCAAAGTCATGAACGTCTCCGTGATCAACATGAACCACAGGCAACGAGATTGATGGCACAGACACGCACAAGATTGATCGATTTATCCTTGATGAAATTAAAACCAGATCCAAACGCACAAGCGCAGCGTATACAAGTCATCGTCCCCCAGTGCATGCATGTGCATTGCCAAGCCATGCAGAGACGCATGCAGGTCCTCATAAACAAGGGAAAAATAAACTTCACACAGCCAGAAGCTGGCTACACTAAACAAGGGAAAAAAAAATCTAAATTCAAGCTGATGAGGAGAACAAGGCCCTAGTCAGCCTTCTTTGACTCCTCCGATCTCGCTGCGGCATCATCCGCCGTCCGTTCTGCGGCGGCGTCGCCGGCGTCGCCGAGATCCGGCGCCGGCCTGTCCTCACCGGCCTTGGCGTACACCTCGTCGCGCATCCGGAAGTACTTCTCGAACGCGCGGGGGAGGAACCTCGGGATGAGGAAGACGAAGAGGTTGATGGAGAAGTACACCAGGTTGGCCACGGCGAGGTACCTCCCGAACCATATCCATGCCTTATCCTGCATCCCAAATTAAGTCCAGGCATTATGAATTTGTAGCGCAAACTACCTTAGCTGGTAGCTTCATTTGGTGGCTCACTGAACTGCGTTCTTTTTTTTTTGGCAATCGCAGAAGTCAAAACGTCCGGGCACTTGAAAAATGGGTCGAAAAAACTGGAAGTATATTTACAGTTCCATAGGTTGCCATATGCCCATATGTTGCTCTGTTTTGTGTTTCTCTCCCCCCTTTTTCTCCCTTTTAGCTCCGTTGTAATAACGTACGGATAAATTATACTAGTACTAAAAATCACTACGGAAGCTTTACAAACTACAAGAATCATTATACTAAAAATTACAACGGAAGCTTTAGAAGAATCACTGGAAGTAAAATTGTATGATACTACTAAAAATTATCAACAAATTAAAGACGGGCGCCCGATCCGTCCAGACATTTGAATTTGAAAGCTTATTATTCCGCACATCTCCTAACAGTTCACTCTGTTTGTTCCCGGAGTACACCATGCAACAAGTAAAAATGTGCTAGTAGAACATGCGCGTTAAACTAATGAACAAGTAAAATGTACCACTGAAACAAATTAACTGAACAGAACCATAGGATCAAAACAAGTATGCTATAAAAATGAAACATGAACTAATATAATAAATAAAATATGCCGAAACATGCATGACCAAAACAAGGGTGCTATAAAAAATGAAACAAGGATGTCATAAAAAATAAAACATACACATTGAACTAATAAAACAAGTGAAATATACTATAGTACTAAAACATGCAATGGCTCGATCAGACTCGACGGACGCTTGATTGTCAGCAGACGTCAAGATGCCCGATCGTCGGCAATTCCAAAAAAATTATAATATGGACTATGGCTCATCTGAATTTTTTTTTATTTTTTCCCATGGTAGTGTTATACAATACTAATTTTACATAGAAGCTGGAGGCGCTCTCTCTCCCTGTATAGACGGCACCGCCTATCATATCTGCTATATATGTTCAGCGTAAAAGAGCTTAGAAAAAAGGATAACTACAAATTGCTAGCTATAACTACAAATTGATATCTAGCCGATGTTAATTAATCTGATATTGAGTTGCTGGGGGATCGAGAAGGGTGTGTCGGACCTGCACGGCGGTGGTGCGTGTGATGGGCTTGCTGGTCCAGACGTCGTAGACCCAATCGACGATGATGAAGACGCGGCGGACGGTGTATAGCAGCGGGACGAGCGCCCTCACCGGCGGCGAGAAGGCACCGAGCGAGCCAACGACGTTCTCGGTAAGGATCTGGCAGGAGAGCAGGAAGAGGTGCGGCGTGGCGGCGCGCACCGACGATTCGTCCCCGCGTGCGAACCCTCCCAGCACGTGCGCCAACGGCAGGAACAGCCCCACCGTTGTCCCCACCACCACATACACCTGGAACAACCTGCACGCGTCCATATAATAATGTAGTCATTCACAAGCTTTTGATTCGCGGCGATTGTGGTTTGATTTGGTTGCAGTCGAAAAAACTGAGAACCTTTTTAAAATTCATTTAAAAATAACTGTGAGATTTTTGAGAAAAATCGTCTTAAAAAGTTGTTATAAAATGTCACAGTAAATGGTTGGTATAAAAATGATAAATTTTATGAACAGAACCAGAATCTTACCAAAAACGCCAACCAAAAAGAGCCTACGGCCCAGTTCTTTTCAGCTTAACAGCTTAACAACTTATCTATGTTTTAAAAACATATGCTTTTTTGAGTCCGTTTTTCGCATTTTTGGAGGTGGGTTCTAATGCTTTAAAATGCAAGTCAAACGAAACGTATCCAAATCTCGAGACTATCGCGAAAAGCTCTCGAAATTCAGTCATTTTAGCCGTTCAGCTGTTCATCCGTTCAGATCAGCTCAAAAGAACAGGGCCTAAATCGCTAATCGCTCGGCGAGCTAGGGATCAGCTATTAGACGTAATTGTTTGAACTAATCGGTAGTCGCTGCTAGTGGGAGGACTACCGATCAGAGATTAATCAAGGGTTAATCATGGATTGGTTTGGTTACTGCCAATGGCGCGCGCGCACACACACACGAGCAAAAAAGTTAAAAAATCCATTTAAAAATATTTTTAAGATATTTAAAAAAATCAAAAAACCTGCACGCGTCCATCCATATAATAATGTAGTCATTCACAAGCTTTTGATTCGCGGCGATTGTGGTTTGATTTGGTTGCAGTCGAAAAAAACTAAGAACCTTTTTAAAATTCATTTAACAATAGTTGTGAGATTTTTGAGAAAAAAATCTAGTCTTAAGAAGTTATTATAAAATGTCATAGTAAATGGTCGGTATAAAAATGATAAATTTTATGAACAGATCCAGAATCTTACCAAAACCGCCAACCAAAAAGAGCCTAAATCGCTAATCGCTCAGCGAGCTAGGGATCAGCCATTAGACCTAATTGTTTGAACTAATCGGTAGTCGCTGCTAGTGGGAGGACTACCGATCAGAGATTAATCAAGGGTTAATCATGGATTGGTTTGGTTACTGCCAATGGCGCGCGCGCACACACGAGCAAAAAAAGTTAAAAAAATCCATTTAAAAATATTTTTAAGATATTTAAAAAACAAAAAATCAAAAAAAATTATAAAATGTTACGGCAAATGGTCTGTATAAAGAATATAAAAATGACAGATTTTGCAAACCTAATTGAAACTATATTAGAACCGGGAACCAAAAGGGCCTAAATCACTAGCTAATCGCTGGGCGAGCTAGGAATTGAATATTGGACGGGATTGATGGAACTAATCTGCAGTAATCGGTAATCACCGCTAGGTGGAAGACTACTGATTAGATTAATCAGAGGTTAATCATGATTTTGAGAACATTGGTTCCTGACAATGGCATATATATACGGAGATGCATGCAAGAATCCAGCACCGAAGAGAGTTAATTGAAGGTGGTCTTAATTGATTACGCACTTGCTGCCGCGGAAGATCTCCTGGGACGCGGCGGCGGCGGAGGGGAGCTTGGCGTGGAGCGGCGGGAAGGCGAGGCGGGAGATGGCGGCGAGGTAGAGGGTGGCGGCGACGGGGAAGGCGAGGTCGATGAGCGGGACGAGGCCGGAGGCGGAGAAGACCATGATGAAGGCGACGAGCTGGAGCTCGATGACGCGGAGGGAGCCCATCACGCCGCCCAGCATCGCCGTCGGCTGCCGCTCCGCGCCGTGGTCCGGGTCCGACCGCGGCGCCACCGCCAGCGAGATCCCCGACATGGATGGACGGCGGCGCACCTGCAGGCAACCACCCACTCGCCGGGAGGAGGGGGAGCAGGAGGAGGATTCAGCAGGAGAGCACAGCACACGAGCGCACGAGTGATATGGCGTTGTTTACTGGTGAAGACGGAGAGAAGAGGGAGGAGGGGGAGGCAGGAGGCTGTGACGCTGTGTGTTTGAGAGCTGCTGCTTTTCCTGGGCGCGTCGTCGTGTAGGTGTGTACGTGTCCGAGCATGCGGTGTGGCGCGTGTGGAGGGGAGGACACGCGCCCAGGGCCCAGGCTGCGTGGCTCGCTCGATTCGTGGGCTCGTGGCCCAGCGCCTCTGTCCCACAGTTTCGCACCTCGGCTGAGGTGACGCGATTGGGTTCGTGTAGATTGTGCACGGTGTCGTGGCGCCTAGAAGGTTCTATCAGGGCTTCTGCTACGTGAACTACGCGAGCGAAGGAACTTTCTCCAACCCAACATTTGATTTGCTTGAATTAATTTTGTATATGCGTCTGTTTGTATTAATCTGTGAGCATTTTTACTGTTGAATGATTGTTTTCGGATAGAAACATAATTCGTAAGTGGTTTAGGTTAACTATGTTTAAACATTTTATTTATTTTTTTATAACTTTTTATCTTCTGTATTTTCTTTATTATTTTCAATGATTATTTGTTGAGCATGCGAGTGATATAAATCTTAAAATCAACTAACTACCGCTAAGTCGGTCCTAAGTTTTAACTCGTGACTAAAAGCGAGCCGAGGTGAGCCAATAGCAACTTTCTGATGGCTCATTCAAGGGTTAGCCATTAGGGCACTTGGTCCTGGTCCTTCTCTAACCAAATAAAACGTAAGATCTAGAGACTGTGAAACTGGGAGCGACATTGCTCATTCCGCTGGCCCATGTTTCTCATCTGCTCGAGTTTTAATCCTATGCCTAGGCACTATGGGAGGATCACAGTCTATCAACAACAAGAATCGTCAAGAGAGGAGACAAAACTGTCGAGATAGGGCTTTCTTGAAGGCACGCTCATCAAGGTAGCCTAGTTGAGAGAAATGGCCTATCTGGACGGTTCGACCATTGAGAAAATCTCTCTCGACGGCTAATGACGAGTGGTTGAAAGTAATGATGGAGCCGCCATTTTGTAGGATGACAACTTAGTCTCAATGATAGAGAGGCCATTGATAGAGCATAGTATTAGGTCGGGCCACCGTCGACTAGCCGTGACCTGATAGGTGGGCCTAGTGTTAGCTCTCTAGACGGCCATGTGATGGCCGCTGAGAGACCCTAGGTTCCCGACTCCCCGGCGCGACCTACCATGTAGGCCTAGGGATCCCTCTCTTGAAGGCTAGAAGATGGCTACATGTTGAGAGAGACCCTAGGTTTTCGGATCTCCAGGACGGCCAACCATGTGGGCCCCTATTAGTATCTCTCGACGGCCTTGCCTCTGATTGTCAAGAATAACTAAATTTCAACGAAAAAAGCATTAAAAAGGAAAAAAAAATTTGCATCAACCTGCAAACCCATTTTCCCCCACATTTATATGACATTTAGCAACAAATAACCACAACCACATTCACATTGACATTCACACACATATAAACATAACATTCACATCGACAAACATGTATATAGCACAATGACAACTACAATTCATCATCAACAACAATTACATAACCACGAGGTCAATCCTATCGGCACACAAGTCCACATACATCACAAGCACAAAAGCAGTAGATTTGTCACCTCACTATCGACTAAAGAAAGGTCGGGGGTGCCATCGAATAATTGGGAGACAAATTCTGCACTTTGGCTTCCGGAGGTGTCCTCGCCCTGCTGCCTCTTGCCTCTCTGATCCGAATCTGGAGCTAGAGGTGGAACCCTATGAGGCAAAGCCATTATAATTAGTCAAAATGTTTTGAAAACTTGTCGTAGATGACATATTCTGGGTAGAAGACACTTACGTTGCCAGGACTAGCCCTAGGAAGGGCATATGACCCCGTAGGTTGGGACAAAGTCTAGCGGCGCTTCCTACGTGCCCGGTAGGGTTGTTTGCCCCCGTAGAAGACTCCTCTACCATGGTGGGCCGCATAGATGCTAGGACCTCCCTTGTAGTATCTAGAGCTGGCCTACACATATCATGTGGTTTTTGGTTAATGAACATAAATGTAAAAACTGAGAAGTGGTTTTGCGAACACGTTACCTCAGAGAGTCAAGAAAGTCGCTCCAAGGTGGCTATCATTGTCATCATGTCTTCCTAGCCTTTCCTACGTTGCTCCTTTGCTGTCTGAAGGTTCTCCTACAAATCCCGCACCATATCCTCGTTGTGCTTCTTCTCTTACTACCTCTCCATTTGGATACGAACCTCCAACTAGCGACGGCTCTCTGTAGCGCTTTGGCTAGCCCTCACCTTGGACATGTAACCCGCAAATCTACAACAATATCGTTACCCCATTAGTATCAATGTGGCTATACTATACTGCAGTAGAAGGTGTAAGAAATGGAAAGACTTGTCATTGAAGAAACTTGCCATCGGTCGTTAGCAGCATGTGTCATTTCTCTCCCCCTATATGCTTGTGGATCACTAGAGGGTTAAGATCTGCCTCTTCTGGGTTGCTATTTGCCCCGTGCTCTGCTCTATAAGAATCCCAGTACAAATCCTACACATATCCATTCAGAGTGTGTATTACATATCAAAGAATAATACTACACTTATATTGAAACGATGTAGACAACACTTACCAATTTTAGTTTTGAATGTTTGTCCATTGTTGGTTGTGTACCAGGCATGGCCTTGGGCATGTGTGCCTTCCTCCAGATGTCCAACTTCCTCATTGTGAACCCAATTTGCGTGCACTACATGACAATATGAAGACATGTTAGTACCAAAATGTTAAGAATGCAAACATGTAAAGAGAGAGTATTACTAGATTTTTCCCAAATTGTGCAATTGACCACCTCTCAATGTAACTAGCAAATTTCCCAAAATAAGCAACTTTTAAATTTTAAATGCAAGTTTTACTCTTTTCGGGTTAATGATTTAAACTAACTACCAAGTCCTATTCTAAGAAAAAAATACAAACAAATCGTAGCTAAAATAAACAAGAACACCAAGTAAGGACTGAATGTAAATGCAATATATTAAAAGAAAGAACACAGATATTTTTTTGACCAAGGTTCAGAGCCCTCCTCCTTCTCTCTGTTGAGGCAAGCCCTTCATCAAATGACCAGCTCCCACTTGAGCCCTCAGCCTCTATTCACTCATGTTGGCTTTTCACCATTCTGGTAGGCAAACTTCGAGCCTTTCACAGCAAAATCTTGAGAGCTTCCACTATGGGTAAACTCCTCAAGAACACACGACCGAACCGTCTAGACTTGGATCATAGACTTTCACACTAACAAGATCAGTATTGGAGCAATAAAGGTGAAGTCTTTGGTAGATATGTGAGAAATCTGAAGTTCTAGGCTATAGTTTAGACTAATATGGTACTAATGAAGCTCAGGTGCCCACCTCACTCCTAGGAGAGAGTTTCCAAGAGTTTATATATGCTAGGATTCAGTAAATAGCCGTTTGAGACATCTCACATATGTTGGAAGAAGCTGGCAATGAAGCTTCGAAAAGGTATTAATAGATTTGATTTTACAATGGACATATTTTGAAAGAGCAAATAGAACAAGGATACTTAGTTTGTGACAAACAAGATAGCAGTGCAACAGCAGATGCCTGGCGTAAAGCGCATTTTGTCTGCGTGCTGCGTTGCCTAAGACATTTACAACAGACCGCGTGCTGCGTTCCTTCACGGCAGTAGTGCCCTCATGGATTTCAACTAAGGTGTTCCACACAGAGTTAGCGGAAGTGAGATTGCTAATGCGATCAAACACCTCCATGCTCAAACCAGAGAATAAAGCATTGATCGTCTTAGCATCTATGTCAAGTTTCTTAATATCCTCAACAGTGGGACCGACTTTCTCATCAATCTCTAAGCCTAGAGGTTTTTCTGCAGCTTTCCACACATCATATCCCAGAGAATAAAGATAGCATCTCATGCAAATTTTCCATTAAGAGAAATTTGTACCATTAAACAGATGAATTCTATTTGAAGCTACGCTACCCCCCGTCCGAAGCCATCTCCGAGCGGTTAAGCACAACCGGAGATCCTAAGGCTCTGATACCACTTGAAGGGATCGAAGGCCAAGAGGGGAGTGAACTGGACTACTTTTATTTTTTTTTTGTGTTTTTCTTGATGATTATGCAAATTAAAAGTTAACCACATAGCTAGAGAATCCTAGAACTACACAAGGAGAAATATCACACAAATAAATTGGACAAGTATCACACATCACAGGCATGCAAATAAGGAAAAAACTTGCGGGAAAATAAATTGCGGGAAAGTAAAATGACACAAGGATATTTTCCCGAGATTCGGAGACGAACTCCTACTCCCCGTTGAGGCAAGCTCTCGACACACGAGAACCGGCTCCCTCTCGAGCATTCCACCTCAATCCACTCGTGGAAACTCTTTCACCGACACACAGCGAGGTGAGCTCCTAACCCCTCAAACGGTCTTGAGTGCTCTCACACGCAGTGAGCTCCTCAAATCTACATCACCAACTCACTGCGGCGTCCACCAACACATGATGGACTTCACTCCTTCACCGCCAACGCATGGCAGCGGCCACCGACACACGGTGGACTTTCCCCAAACACATGGAGGCACAAGAAAACCGATGAAAACTTGATGAAGACAGCTTGGTGAAGATCCAACTTTCGGCAACAAAATCCCAAGGAGCACAAATCCGGAGGACACTCACCTCACCAACACTCTTCTCACTTGCACATGGAAACCCTAGGGCTAGGATCCATGGGAGAGAGCTCTCACACTTGGGGAAAGGTGGTTAGGGATGCAAATGAGTCTCTCAATCCTCTCGCTTGATCAGGAAAGCCCTTATATACTTCCCACTTCAAAACCCTAGGAAATAGATCTCAGATCTAGATTCAAGCCCTAGGCCGGACATCACTCCGGACAAATCCCGAACAGTCCCGACGAAGGCAAGCACTTCCTGTAAGAAATGAAATTCGAGACAGGAAGGACACAACATGGTCCGGACAGTCCGGACAAAGAGGTCCGGACAGTCCGACCGAAGGCAGGCGCTTCCTGGAAAAAAAGAACTTGCAAGCCAAGGAAGAAACAACTTGGGCCAGACAGTCCGAACTGCAAGGCCGGGCAGTCCGGCCTAAGGCATCAGCTCAACTACACAGTAGAAGAGAACACTCAGCTAGGACAGTCCTACCCCAGGGAGACCCACCGACATTTTTTGGTAGATCACGTGGCTTGAGAGAGAAAGTTTGGCGCCGGAGAAGATATTTGGAGAAGTGGAAAAACTTAAGCACTACGAAAAGCACACTTGAGAACAACATGCCCGAACCTGAAACCCTCTGAAAGACTTCGGAAACTGAGATAACTAATGACTCAACTGTGCTCCCCTTTGGCATCAAGGACCAAAAGGGACAACTCCTGGAAGGGAACCTCACTTGTCAGTGAGGCGACGAGTGAAAAACTTGGAGATGTTGCGCCTGAGTGGTGGCCACTGGGTGGAGGGTGCATTAGATGCAGGAGGTGGGGAAGCTGCAGAGGACGTGCCCTGATCAATATGAGATGAAGATGCCCCAGCTGATGTAGCAAAGTTAGAAGGATCCATAGATGAATACACCTCGGCCTGAGAAGGATACTGGCTAGGATCAAGAGCCATCCCAAAAAACTGCTCACCCAAAATCTGAACACCACCATAAAGATCATCAATGCGCTGAGTGTGAGCAATGTTCTGAGTCTGCAAATCAGCCAGCTGAGATGACACATTGCCTTGCCAATCCACTGCATCGTTATGCCAGTTAGTTGTCTGATTGTGCCACCGCATGTACTCTCCATGCCTCTCATTTGCCTCATTGTGCCAAGACACATAGGAGCTATGTCTGGCAGTCTGATTAGCAGCAAAGTTGTCAAATCGATCCATGAATCTAGAGAAATCAGGCCACTCACGAGGCGGTGGAGGCACAACTGGAGGTACCGGCGGAATTGCAAAATCACCATGTGCGGAGGTAGAAGTGTGATCACCCTGCCGGCACTAAGCCTTTCGCTTGCTTCCTTGCTTGGGGATAACCATTTGATACTCAGTCATCTGATGAGTGAACACTGTGTATGAGACAATCTGCTTCTGAGCAAGATAGTAGCACAAAATATGTCCAAACTGCAACTCCATGTGAAACCCTCTCATGATGCCCTCCTCCATCTCACCAACCAGTAAGTCCGGCAAATTTATCTGATCCTTATTGAGAATATAGTGGCATGTCCACTTGAGGATAAGCAAAAATCTATCACGTTATCCTTTCCTGCTAATTAAGAACCTCCTAAGTATTTTCTCAAGTACCGAGGTATTGTCTTGAATAAAATAGGTTTTGTTGGTACTGAATTCAGGATCATCAGTGTTCTTGAACATATAAGCAATAAGATTCTCAGCTGGAGAAATGCCCTCAGTAGCCCATCTACCATGAAACACCTCACTGTGGATACACACTCCTGCACATTGGAGATGAAACATATATGCTAGATCACCTTGGTGAAAAGAATACTGAGAGCCACCAAAAGAGAATGTCAACTTGGTGTGATCTTTAGTAATCCACATTGTCACATATATTTCCAAGATCACTCGAGGATCATAATCAAAAGGAGCAGACAGAAGTTCAACCAATCCCGGAGTAACTGCACAACCCTCCATGATATCATTAGAATTAGTGGCCTTAGCAACACGGTTTCACTGGACAAACTGAGGTGCGAACACTAAGCACTTGGAAAGATATCCCAGATAAAGATCCTTATGCACTTGATGTTTGAAAGTATCACGAGTGAGCTGAGAAGGATGAGGAAACCACTTAGAGAGTTGTGGCATGCGCAATTAACGAATGTACTTATCTGCCCACTTGGTTAGGTCACAAGATACTGTGCCATAATCAGTAAAAGAGCATGCATACCCCCTTGGGGCAACAGGTCGAGCATACTCAGTTTCCTCTTCCTCAGCGCTCTCATCTTCTTCATTCTCCTCGGAGACATCATCGTCATCGTCATCTTCTTCCTCATAGTCCACATCCATCTTGTCGGTACATAAGGTACCGGGGTGTCCTCTCCACATCCTCCAGAAGGAGGTAGAAGACGGAGTCGTCCAGAAGGACCGTGAAGACCGGGTCTGGTTCCGAGTGGACTGGCGGGCACGCGGGCCCCATCGCTCGGAACTGGGCCCAAGGCGCAGCGCTCTCGGCGACCAGGCCCCTGCGCCGGGAGACTGGGCGAGCCCTCCACGTGCCAGGCGGGCGACCAGACCCCAGCACGCGGGCGAGCCCTCCGTGCCAGGCGGGCGACCGGGCCCACCATGTGGGCGAGCACCGCCTCGACCAGGACACGCGGCGCGCCGGGCGAGCAGCTCGGCGGACAGACACGAAGCAGATCGGCGACCAGGATACGTGGCGGATTGGCGGGCAGGCGGGCGATCAGGCCCCACTCCGCATCGGCGACCACGTGAGCAGCTGGCAGGGTCGGCGGGACTCTGGGCCCCACCTGCCACCGATGGGACGCGACAAGGCAGCAAGACGTGTGTAGCAGGCGGCTACGACAGCACGGCATTTATTGTATACCTGCCAGTACAGTGATCATGTAATAGGCTAGACGTCCCCTGTTTCTCTCCCCCCGTCGGTTCGGGCTTTCCCACGCTATATAAGGGACCAAGCCACCACGGGGAAAAGGGGGTTCCACTCCCATGTTCTCTTCCTCCCATCTCATTCCACCTCATTTCCATTCGCAATGCACACATAGAGCGAGAGCTCAGCAGGAGTAGGGCTATTACCCACCTCGGGGGCCCGAACCTGGGTATATCGCTGCGTTCATCCTGTTCTTGGGAGCTCGAGGGCGGTTCGAGGCGCAGCAGTGCTACCCCCTGGCCGAACAAATAATCTTCT